>PPHU02000013.1:267171-353603 GCA_003705185.2 Ambrosiozyma ambrosiae
GGGGGGGTAGTAGTTAGAATTGCCTGAATTGAAATGATATCTACACGAGCTCGTATTTGAAAGTTTCTTTATTGTCCAGTCAACGAAGTACGCCCAATAATATAATGAAGGAAATTCATGAATAACAACAACAGATCTATGAGAAAGTTGTTAATTCAATATATTCACTCTATATATGTATGTTGATTACATACCTCTTTTGGAATATTCATTATGGTGATCCTGGAATTAGAACAGATCTAACTAGTGTTTCTTTTTGACTTGTCTTGATTTTCTTGATTTCTTATCTTGGTAATACAAACGATATTTGCTATTTTTCTGAGTGGTCAAGCATCAGTAATACAAAATTATGTAAACATATATGATCTGCTTAAATACTATTTGATGACATAAATGTTGGATATTATATAGTCTATGTATACATGCAACGTATTTGCTTGTATGGTGCTGAAACAGTCAGAATCCTGATTTGAAAGTTAAAAACACTGATAACGCTCCAGTAGTAAAGCAAGCATGGCTATTTAAAAAATGACAACATATGTATCTAAGCACCATGAAGTTACATTTGCGCTTATACATATATTTATTAAAGATCTACTCAGATACACAATTATTTATATAAAAGTAATGCCGAACGGATGGGGCGACATTTCAGATGATTTCGAACTCTCCATTTTTCAAGATTTAGGTCCGTCACAATGTTTATGAGACCTTTAATTACACTTTGTTAACTGAGTAAAAGTATACTGAATATGTAGCTTCTTCTGTTAATAAAATGCCTCTTTGACAGAAGGTTTAAAGTAATTAGAGACCAATACAAGCAATGCTAAGAAATATATACATTCTATTCAAGATGGTGGCGGCGTTTCGGCATACTCAAATAGACGCGTCGATATACTTTATATAATCCTAAAAAGGAATTTTACCTAATCTGGTTTAATGGCTGGATTCCAAAGTTTCAGGAACGAGTTTTCGTGTTTCTTCAGTTTGACTTGCAATACCAACAACATATTGGAGCACCTTTGTTGCCTTTAAACATTTATATCATTAGCTATAAGGAATTAAAATTTCAATTGAAAGATTAAGAACCATATTTTACAAAGATAGAAGAACAATTATTAAATGTCCACCTCACAAATCATTGTTAATGCAATTAGAGATATTATCCCAACTGAACCAGAACCGTACCCAAGGGAACTGGTCGAAAATGCTAGCTCTTTATACACATCCTCCAAGATAAAGCAACCTTTATCCTCCGAGTTAGAAATTGCTAGATCACATTTGTGCTGTTATGTAGCAATTGAAAAATTTTCAAAGAGACTAGGTTTACCAGATCCTGACATGAACAAGATCCCAATCCCTAGAAGAAAAGTAAGATCAAGTATAATAAATTTCAAGTATGGCCTAATCAATAGTTCTACCTCTAAAAAAGATAGACACGTTTTATCTCCTTCTAAAAGATCTTCTACCGAAATTCCATCAACACCCTCAAAGAGAAGAACAACAAATGAGCTAATAACTCCAAAATCAACTCCTCGAAAGCTCAACAATCCGTTCAAGAAAACACCTTCAGAAACAAATTCAACATCCAGAAGTAGATCGAATCAACTTTTAACTCCAACACACACACCTAGAAGCGGAAGGAACAAATTAGTTTCTTTCAGAGGTTCAAAATCTTTGAAAGATAAGCTTCTAGCAGCAGCAAACGAAAAGATTGATAACACAAATCCACAACCAAATACTAGAGGTAGAGGTAGGCCGAAGGGAAAGAAATGTTCGGAAACGAAAGAATCTCATATATCTAAAAATATGATAACTACGCCACATTTAATTTCATTTTGTAACAGATTTTATATCCCTGAGGACATAACAAGGAATATATTGGATACATATCAAATATACTATTTTAAGATAAATAATCAATGGGGGTTGTTATGTGGTTTGGTTGCGATTGCTTATTTGAGACTTAATTCAGAAAGAATAGAAAGTCAAATTGGATTCAGATCTAAATTTTACAGAAACTTACAACTTTTACAAAACGGTGGTTTAACATTCACTGAGCTAAGCAATTGGGTTAATTTGGTTGAAAAACTTTGTGGAGGAGAGAAATGGATTAGAGATTTCTATGATTTAAATGCAAACACCTCTCTACAGCGGAAATTTGATTCTGGTATTCCAACTTTGAATTCATTCATCACTCCTCAGTTTTGCTATTTTTCCAAAGAACTTGACCAAAACCATGCTATTTGGCAGAAGAAGGTGCAACAATTTCTTGAGACAGCTTGATCCACAAAACATGAAGGTCGATTAGCCGAGCGACGTTGAGGCCCCAATTTTTTCTAGTATGGGTCTTGCATGTATTTGGATGAAGTTTTGCGCTCGCCCTTGGTCTCGATCTCTTAAATCTTTTAATTTTATTACCACTTTTTATACAGCTATATCATATATTTCATCGCAGTAAAACAATGACTCTAGATAATACACTTAAAAGAGTATACGAAGAAAATCCAGTCTTGGTTAATAATCACAAAAGGCTGGCAATTGGCAACAATAACTCAAAAGATCAAATGGAAGACATCTCCCAAGAATCTTTAAAGTTGCAACAGTTTAGTGATACACAATGGCAAGAAACAGTGGAAAAAGTTGTTAAATCTGTTGTTTCAATTCATTTTTCTCAGGTTGAGAACTTTGATACTGAAACTGCATCATGCTCACAAGCTACTGGCTTTGTTGTTGATTCCAAATTAGGCATTATTCTAACTAATAGACATGTCGTTGGACCTGGTCCTTTTACCGGTTATGCAGTTTTTGACAATCATGAAGAAGTTGATATCAAACCTGTATACAGAGATCCAGTCCATGATTTTGGTTTCTTAAAATTCGATCCAAAAGATATTAAATACATGAAGATAGATGAATTAGAATTGAGACCAGAAATGGCCAAAGTTGGTGCTGAAATTAGAGTTATTGGTAATGATTCGGGCGAAAAGTTATCCATTCTATCAGGTTTCATTTCAAGACTAGATAGAAATGCTCCAGATTACGGAGCTAATTCATATAATGATTTCAATACGGAATATATTCAGGCAGCTGCATCTGCTTCTGGAGGCTCTTCTGGTTCGCCAGTTGTTAATATTGATGGCTATGCTGTTGCTTTACAAGCTGGTGGCTCGGTTGAATCGTCAACTGATTTCTTTCTTCCTATATTTAGAGTTTTAAGGGCACTAAAATGTGTTCAAAACAAAGAAAACATCACAAGAGGTACAATTCAAGTTCAATGGACCCTTGAGCCATTTGATAAATGTAAGAGATTAGGTTTAACACCAGAAACTGAGAAAAAAATGAGAGATAATTTCCCTACAATCAACAGTTTACTTGTTTCATCTGTCACTCTTCCAGAAGGACCCGCGGATACTCTAATTAAAGAAGGTGATTGCTTGATTTCCATAAATGGTCAATTAATATCATCCTTCATTACAGTTGATGACATTTTAGATTCAAGTGTTGGTCAAGAAGTTGAAATTTTGATAGAAAGAGGTGGAAAAGACCTAACTGTGAAATGCATTGTTGACGATTTACATTCAATTACCCCAAGCAGGTATTTAACAGTTTGTGGTGCTACATTCAATGACTTAAGTTATCAATTAGCTAGAATTTATGCTGTTCCAGTTAAGGGTGTCTACGTGAATAATGCAGCTGGCTCATTTGCTTTAAGTATTACTACCGCTAGTGGATGGATTATTGATGCCATAGATAATATAGATACACCGGATCTAGATTCATTTATCGAAGCAATGAAAAAAATACCAGATAAAACATATGTCGTTGTGAAGTGCCATCATTTAGTTGATTCACATGTTCCATTATTTAAGACCATTTTTATTGATAGACATTGGTGTAAGCCCTTTAAAACAGCTACTAGAAATGATGAAACTGGTTTATGGGATTTCAAAACTATACAAAAGGAACCGTTACCTCCAGCTCCGTTGATGCCTAAGAGTGCAAAATATGTTGACCTTCCTTTAGACCTGGAAGAATTAAAAAAATTGAATCACTCGTTTGTCATGTGTGAGACTCATTCTCCAATTCCTTTGGATTCATTTCCTGGTAATGTTAGAAGAGTTTATGGTGTTGTCCTAAATGCTGAAAAAGGTTATGTAATAGTTTCAAGAGATTGTGTTCCTCATGATTTAATTGATGTTTGTCTATTTTTTTCTGAATCAGTCTATGTTCCTGGTAAAGTCGTCTTTTTACATCCAACTAAAGGTTATGCTGTCGTGAAATATGACCCCTCATTAGTTTTATCCCCTGTCACAACACCTAAATTTAGTAACAAATACCTTCAAAGAGGTGAGAAAGTTACATTTATTGGATATAATAAAAATATGAGAGCAGTTGTTGATGAAACTAAAGTTAGTGATATTGCTGTTGCAAATTTGCCAAGCAACGCTGGTGCGCCAAAATATAGAGCCACTAATGTTGAAGCTGTTGTTATTGACTCAACAAATGCTGCCTCCTGCCAAACTGGTGTTTTGGCCGATAATGATGGTACTATAAGGGCATTCTGGATGCTTTTCGATGGAGAAGAAGACAATGTTTACGCAATGGGTATTGATGTGAATGATGTTCTATGGGAATTAGAATTCTTGAAAAAAGGAGAAGATTCCGCCCGCGTTAAGTTCATCGATGCAGAATTCAACCCTAGCTCTATTTTAACTGCTAGGATTAATGGTGTTCCTGAAGAATGGATTTCTAGAATTGAAGGGAAATGCGTGGATAAGATGCAACTACTGTATGCAGCTAAGGTTAGTATTGGTTTGGATAATAAACTAACTTCTGATTTGAAGCATGGTGATATTTTATTATCTGCGAATAATGTAGTTATTACTAGATTTAGAGATATTGATTCAGTAATTAGAAATTTGGACCCAGAAGAAGAATGCATTAAGCTGAAAGTCCTCAGAGATAAGAAAATAATGGATCTAGACGTGAAGTTGACAGGTACAGCAGATTTTATGACTGATAAATTGGTTTACTGGGCAGGGGCTGTTTTACAAGCTCCACACCATGGTGTTAGACAGGTTATTAAAAATTTACCATCTAAGGTCTATTGTACTGCTATCACCCCGGGGTCGCCTTCTAGGATATATGAAGTTGATGTGACTACCTTTATCACTCATGTTAATGAAATTGAAACTCCCACATTGGATGATTTCATCAAAGCTGTTAAAGATGTCAAAGATAATACTTACTGTAAATTGAGAATCGTTTCATTTGATAATATTCCATATGCTGTAACATTGAAAGTGAATTACCATTATTTCCCAACTGGAGAACTTGCTAAGAACAAGTTATTTGAATGGGAAATGAAGGAGGTTAAACCAAGAGAGAAGGACGACGAATCTAATGGTACGTTCTACGACGAAAAAATAGACAATTAAGTGTATATTAGTTTAATTTCTATCCATAAAATTTGACTAGACTGTGTATATAATATACGTATTTTAATTATATTTGCTGCATTGCTTTGTTTCTCAATCGTACATTGCAAAATGATTAAATTCCAAAAATATTTATTAGACTAAATTATATACACCGAACATAGAAAAAGAGTAGAACCCGAGGATGAAAATATATGCAGGAATAAAGAAAGAAAGAAAAAAAAAGATAGATAAATATATATGTCTTCAATACCAGGATATATGATCATGCATATGGCATTAATCTCTTCAACTGCTTACTTTGCTGTGGAGTAGAGTAAGCGATACCTGTACGTTTTGATAAAACTCTGTCTGAATAACCAGCATTACCATGTTTTCTACCTTGAACACCTCTTTTATAACCGTCAGCTGTTTTTCTCCATCTTTTGTATGTTGCTCTATGTGTTTTAGACAAGTTTCTTGATTGCTGTTGTGCGTTGAATGATATTAGATTGGAGCTTGAGCCTGCAATGGAAGAAACTAAATTAATTTGACGTTGGAAAAATGGTCTTATGATGTTTGAAAACATTATTGATAGACTTTTTTGCAAAAATGAATTCAGAGATTGGTGTTTAGTTTTCTATATATCCTCTAATAGGTATGGCAATCCCGACTATCTTGTTGGAGTCGACGAATACGATGAATAAATTTTATTTCTATGGAGCGCCACCTATTTGACTCCTGTGCCATAATGTGGCTATTCATAGTAAAATACTAACAGAGCGAAGGCAGCTTGTTACTGGTCAATATTGAAACTTAAATATTTTAAATCATTATGATCTTGATTACAATATATCTATTATACAAGAAATAGGCGGTAAGTATAGCTCAATCACTCTCTGAGGAATAACCTAAGCATAATCCATTATCATTTGATGCACCTTGAACTTTTTCTAAAGAAACATTTTTTTCAGCACTAGTTTCTTTCAAATTGATAGTATTTTCATTTTCATTTTCATTTTCATTTTCATGTTTACCAAAGGTTGCTTTATCAAAATCTTTTGGAAATTCAGATTCCGACGATTCTAATTTGAGATGGATCTCTTCTTTGCTCTTCATGTGTAATTTCGCCTTTTTTTTTATACCCATAACCACAAAATTTGGCAATCTTTTGAGGTTTGGTACCATTACTTTGGATTTATCATCTCTTTGTTCAGTAAACAAATCGTCAAAATTTTCAACCTCGTTTTCTGAATTAGCTTGATGCAGCTTCCTGAACTCATTAAGAGCTTCTCGTTCTACTACCTTCTCATTTTCGAGTTTTTCCTTCTGCCTTGTTTGTAGACTATTATAATATTCTAGCACATCTGTTTTTAACTTATAAGAAGAGTTTTGATTATCCATCTTTTGTTTAAACTCTTTGTAGCGCCTTATTCTATTGGCGTAGAGCTGCTGCTGTAGAGACTTTCTCTCTTTCTGAGTTTCTTTCTGGTCTAAGTCCTGTTGTAGTAGTTTTTCATTTTCCTGTTCTTTGGATAGTTCCTCTAAATTAATCTCTTCTGAGAACACAAATTTGGAAGACATGGCAAAAACTGTATATTAAAACACTAACTACAAAAAAAAAGAGGTCAACCAAAGAACTCACTTATCAGCCAGTCCAAAGTCGTGTCGAGCAGAAAAACGAATTATTTTGAAGTAAACTAGAAGCGTGAGCTTCGAGTTAAGATCGTACCCTCTCACAAGTCACTTTCCTTACTTCCCTTATATATTCTACTCCGGCATCGACCTAGACGTTGGATTATTTAGTTACAGTCTTATATTCTAGCTGGTCAAAAGTTTCTTAGTTTAGGCGTTTAAAAGACACGCTTTCACCTATTTATCCATATCTTTGAATCACATTTCAACGTTAGTTACTTTTTTTTCAAAACATTCTGATTTCAATCCTTCCCAAAAATTCAAACATGTCTCATAGAGGTGGAAGGCCACATTATTTTAATGGATATTCCAGAGGCGATCGCCATCGTAGAATACCTACTGGTCCTTACTATAAAGGTTCTTCACATTCATCACCACATTTCAGAGCTGGTCCACCAAATCATTTTAATAACTCAAATGATCAACCTATAGTTCCACCAAAGGGTCCAAGTGGTATGTATCACCAAAACAATTCTTCTCCTGATTTTCTGTTTTACCAAAGAAACCCTGACAAACCTTTTTTCCAACGCCCACCTCCTCAAATTCGTGATAGAAGACTAAATCAAGATCCTCTTCTCCCTGCCCAATCAGGGAAATATTCAGGATCTACCTCCTTACTCACTCCAAGTAATGGAAGTACATCTGACTCATCATCATTATATCCTATCCAGAAGTCTTATAATTATCCAAAAATGGCATCCCAAAATCATAATATCAGTAAAATGCAAAATTTCAAGACAACTGGTAAACCAGTCAAGATTTCAAGAATAACTTACGACCCAGAATTGAAGAAAGATCCTGAAAAGGGGTCTAAGCCAATCTACCAACTTGTTAAAAGTGGTGTATTAGTAAAAGATCCTAGATACAATAGTTCACTCTATGAAAAAGCAATGTCTAGATCATTCAGAAAACCAACTTCAACACAAGCCCTACCAAAATATAAATTTGATAAATATTCGATCGGTCCTGAACCTTCCTCTGAAATTATTGTTTGGAATTTTCCTTCTACTACTACTACATTAGTTATCAGTAATCATTATTCTCAATTTGGTAAGATAAAATCATTAAAGCTTATAGACGATCCAGAAACTGCAGTGCCTCTAGGAATGTGCTCCTTGAAATTTGATGGTGATGTCGAATCTTCTCATAAGTCTGCTCTAAAAGCTGTCGCCGAAACTCATAAGAAGTTCAAAGTTGGAAATCAATATGTTAGATCTGGAATAAATGTGGAAAATAAGCTATACACTGAGATCTTAAATATGATCTTAAATGCAAAGAAGGAGCGTGAAAGAAAAGAAGTTGAACGAAAACAGAAAGCCGATGAACAAAAAAGACGTGAAGAGCTCAAAGAAAAAGATAGACATTTTTTTGAGGATTTACAGGCCAAGAAAAAGCAAGTACAGATGGCTCCACCACCACCTCCACTTAGAAATGGATTTACAGGATTTGAACAGCTACCTCAATCTTTTTCTAGTATTACTTCAAAGATTAAAGAAGTGCCAGAAATTAAATTGTCGAGCCATGATAAGCATATCTTGCCTCTATCTTCTATTTCATTACCTCAGAATTTTGCTAAGCATATTTCCAACAGATGTTTTATTTTAATTCCAGATAAATATGTGAATACTAGAAATGTTAGCTCAACTGATATTCGTAAACTTCTTTCGAAGTATGGATGCGATAGAGTGTTGACCCATAAAACTGGCTTTTATGTCGTGTTCAATAATTTAAGAGATGCCGAAAGATGTTTTGATACCGAAGATGCCAGACAATACATCAATTATAGAGTTTTTATGAATTTATATGTTCCAGATGAGTTAATGTGTGAAACAAGAGTCGCTGATAAAATTAGTAATGCTGGACAAGCAAAGGCAATTCTAACCAAGGAGTTACAGAATTATTTAATGAAAGATTTGAGAGAGAAAGTTGTTGGCCCTAGACTTCTAGATTGTTTGAATAACGAAAAATATAAACTAATGGCTGATAATTATGAAGCAGCACAAAAATTAAAGAAAAAGAAAGAGGAGGAAGCAAAATTAGCTAAACAAAAGGTCGAAGAAGCTGCTGAAAAGGTTAAACAAAATCCTAGCATTTTAATAGGTTTAAATCCTGTAAAGGTGAATCATGAATCTGCGAATGTTCCAATTTCCTCTTTTAGAAGGACATCTCGTGCTTTACTAAAGTCCCATTCCAAACGCAAGCCAGGTTACAAGAATAAACTCAATATTATTCCAATGTCCCGTGCTCTCAATTATCCTAACAATCAAAGTTCTGACGAAGAAGAAGAAGAAGAAGAAGAAGAAGAAGAAGAATCAGATTCTGAATCATCTGATGAAAAAGATGAAGTTGAACAATCTCAGAAACTGTTAAAGCGATCATCAGACCACCTCATGAAAGAAGGAAATGCCATCAAAAGAAGAAAAGTCACGAAAAAACACCTCACCGATGAAACTACATCATCATCTGAAGAAGAAGCTAAAGCTGTTAGTATTTCCCAGCCAACCACACCGGAAGAAGAAGAACCGGAAACTAAAGTTAACGAAAATGTTGAAATGGAAGAAGACAAGAAACAAAAAGAAGAAAAAGAAGACGATACTACTGCTTCAGATTTCTCTATTGTCAATGAAAAGTATAGACCAAGCACTAGTGTGCCACAATCAGTATATCATGATGATTTTGATACTATTGATCATGATTTAGATTCTTTACAAGAGATTATTAAAGACGAAGAAGATTTTGAATTGGCAAGAAAGGCATTCAGCAATTTTGAATGTGGTGATAGTTCAATTAAAGATTTAAGCTACTGGTCTTGGAAACAGAAGGATATCAGAAAAAAGACAAATAGATTAATTATTGAAACCGAAAAACATCAAGAGGAAAATGATAAATTTATCTTTGAAGATGAAGTTAAAGCTAATAAAAGTCTCCAATGCTTAACTGGTTCCTTTAGAACCGAAGGTTATCATAAGATTCCTGATCAGCTGAAAGCTGGATACTTACCTCATCGTAGAAGAGTCAATAAACCTTTAAATACTGTTCATACTGAAGATGATCATGATACTGTTCTCAATAATGTTCAAAGTTCAAGAGTTAATCGTGCCAATAATAGAAGGTTTGCTGCTGATATAAGTGCCCAAAAACAAATTTTAGGTTCGGAAACTGATATTTTGGATTTGAACCAATTGACTAAAAGAAAGAAGCCTGTACAATTTGCAAGATCTGCTATTCATAATTGGGGTCTTTATGCTTTAGAACCTATTTCTGCTAAAGAAATGATTATTGAGTATGTTGGAGAGAGGCTTCGTCAAGCTGTTGCTGAAGTTCGGGAAAAGAAATATTTAAGATCAGGCATCGGTTCTTCTTATTTGTTTAGAATTGATGAAAATACTGTTATTGATGCTTCTAAGAAAGGTGGAATAGCCAGATTCATCAATCATTGTTGTGTGCCTTCATGTACTGCAAAAATCATTAAAGTTGAGGGTAAGAAAAGAATCGTTATTTATGCCCTACGAGACATTGCTGCTAACGAAGAGTTAACTTACGATTACAAGTTTGAGAGAGAGACCAATGACGAGGAAAGAATTCCTTGTTTATGTGGTGCTCCTGGATGTAAAGGATATTTGAATTAGCATCTACAAGCCTGCTTTGCTTTTTGTTCTAATTTATTTTACAATTATTTATAAATGTGATATTTTTTGTTTTGTAACTGTTTTTATTAGCTATCCTGTGTACTATAATTTAATGCTCTCTAGTTCTCACTGTTGAAGGCTGACACGCACACGACCTTCTCCGTTTTGCTCGCTGAAAAAGTCAATTTGAAAAAATGGAAGTTGTACGGTACGTACAGGGGCAAAGGTGGTCAAATAAGAGTAACACTTACCACACTATTTACATCATGTCAGAATCAATGGATGCTGAAGATTACAGAAGAGTATGTTGCTATTAACCATGATTTGGCGAATAAAGAAGGCTTGCTTACCGTTCGTTGGTTATACGAAGACTTTATTTACTTTCTCTGTTTATATTTTAAACTGTGACCGGAAAGGTAAATTGAAATTCTGTTCTATTATCTGGCCTTGAGAACATTGTTTGCTTTTGGTAATATCTTAATTTTTTTTGTTTTGGTTTGTTTAAAGTTCTTTCAAAATCAACCAGCTATCATCATTTGTCCTTGGATTAAGGTGCTTCTAGAAATTATGTAGTTTCCTTTTCAGGTGGTTCAGGTGGTGGTGGTCTTGGACTTGACGGAATTCTAGATAATCTGACCTTAGTCTTTGTTATTCATCAAATTGGTTTGTTATTGCTTATTTTTGTGCTTTTTTAAACTAAGACACTCAAGTATACTAATATGTTTCGTTTTTTATTTGCTACTTACAATAGGACCGCTCAAGATCTCCAGTTAGAGAAAGACGTAGATCAAGATCACCTCTAAGAAGAGACTATGATAGAGGCGACAGAGATGATAGAGGAGGAAGAAATTACTACTCTAGTTACAGAGGTGGCTCTTCACGTGGAGGTTCTTCCAGGGGCGGATATTCAAGATACCCTCCAGCAAGATATGGTGGAGGTTACAGAGATAACAGACCATATGCAAGTGAATATCAAAGAGAAAGAAATATGAGAGAATACGAAATCAAAAACAGTAGAATTCACGCTAACTCTATTTTTATTGGTAACTTACCTTACACTGCTCAATGGTGGGAATTAAAGGACCACTTCCAAGAAACTGGTGATATTGTTAGGGCTGATATTGTTACATCACATGGTAAACCAAGAGGTATGGGAACTGTTGAATTTAAGGATAGAGAAACTGCTTTGGAAGCAATTAAAAGATTTGATAGAACTACTTTCTTAGGCCGTGAAATTTTTGTCAGAGAAGACTTACCACCACCAGAAAAAGCTGAAGAAAGAGAATATGTTCCAAGAGAGAGAGAGTACCGTGACAGAAGACCTAATAACAGAGATAATTATAGAGATTCTTACAGAGGCTCGAGATATGATGCTAGAGACAAATACCCTCCATTACCAGCCGAAGGTTGTGAAATTTTTGTTGGTAACCTACCTTTTAACATCAACTGGCAAGCTTTGAAAGATTTATTTAAACCTTGTGGTGATATTGAAAGAGCTGATGTTAAAACAACTTATGAAGGCAGATCAAGGGGTTTTGGTACTGTTGTTTTCCGTTCTCCAGAGTCAGCCAAGAGAGCAATTGAAGAACTGAATGGTCATGAAATAGAAGGTAGAAGAATTGATGTTAGAGCTGGTAAGTTCTTTGCTAAAGATACTCCTCAAAATTCTGAAGTCTCATTAAAGTCCTCCAAAAATACCGATTTCACCAGTGGTGTTTCTGCTGATGGTGAACCAAGTGATACGATTTATGTTTCTAACTTACCTTGGGAAACCTCTGATTCCGATTTAGTAGACTTATTTGGTTCAATTGCCAGTGTTTCCAAGGCTGAATTACAGTATGATAGTTCTGACAGACCATCTGGTAATGCTGTTGTGCAATTTGCCGATGAAGATGGCGCTGTTACTGCAATTGCTCAGTTAGACAATTACGAATATGGTAAGAGAAATCTAAAGGTAACTTATGCTAAGAGACCAACGGAACAAGCTACTGGAGCTGAGGCAACACTTACTAATCCAGTTGCACCAGTTGACGCTCCAGTTGACGCTCCAGTTGACACTCCAGTTGATGTTCCAGTTGATGCTCCAGTTGGTGCTCCAGTTGAAGATATTGATGAAGATCAAATCATTGAAGAATAAGATATTAGTACATTTTAATTAAGGCACTTAGTTATATTTTCTTTGTTCTTTCCTTTATTCTATTTTCCTTCTTTCATTGCCTGTTTTAAACCTTGTCTTCACATTCCAAAAATTAAAACTCCTTTCCAATTTTTTTAATTTGTTTGTCGTTGCTAAATTTATTTTTATTTACTTGTTTTTAACTCTATTTACCTATGTACTATCTCGTATAATATCCATTTTTGTATTCTACTAATAATTAGAAGTAAAATAAATTAAAATTAAAATGAACGAATGAAAATAATAATCGCAAAGAGAAAAGAGTATAACAAATATAAAAATACATTAAATGATGATGAGAGAGAAAAAAGCATAGACAAACAGACAAACAGACAATCAATCGATTTCAAAAACGGTATTAGTACTTGATTGATGCTAGTTCAGTGTCACTTTTAGGGCTTATTCCTTTATCCACAAAACTTAAAAATCTATCACCGTATTCTCCTGCAGGTATAGCACTAATGACTTCTCTTTTATGATTTAAACTTCTAAACAAGGTTTCGAGTCTTTTAAACGTTGAGTAATTAGTCAAACAGTCTATAACTCCCATATAATAAACTAAAGGAACATCATTATCTTCAGCATTAGTTCCATGAATACCACCGTCTGATTCCATAAAGACTGGAGATATATCACCTGAAGAAATTGTTGGTAATTCTGGAGGATCAAAATGAGATAAAATATTGTCAGGGTCTTCCTGAGCCCTTTTTCTTAAATCATGAATACCAATTAATAATGAATAATCCATAATGTTTAGTTCTTTTAAAAGTTTAATATCTTTTTGTAATTGTTGAAAGATTGGTTTCTTTTTCATTGGGCCAAATGAAATTTTGTCTTTTGTTTTTAAAAGGTTCAAGTCTTTAGCAATAATTGTCGTTTTTCCTTCAGCTCTAGCCTTTTCTAGATCTGTCTCTCTACCATAAGTTGAACCTTTCAAATCATAGGTTAAATGAATCTCTCTATGTGGTGGGAAAATATTATTCATAACGATAAAATGAACCTTTTGAATTCCTCTTTTTGAATGCATTTTTAATCTATGCATACCATAAAATTGACACAAGAAAGTGTCTGGATTTTTTTCAACATATTCATAATAACGCTCTAATATTCTTCTTAATTGGCGGTGCTCGGAATGATGAATGGTTTTAATAATAAATCTATAATCTCTAGAATAGTAAAAGAAAGAACCACTTTTACCAGGTGAACCCAATTCGTTTAAACTAACTCTTTCAGTTAATGACAGCAAATAATCAGCTTGATCGATACCATAAATCGTTCTTAAGCGACGGAAAACTTCCGGGGCATAATCTTTAAATTTGAATTCATATTTGGTTGAAGGAGTTAACTGATTACCCTCCATATCAAAAATAAGTTTGGAAACTGATTTAAAATCATCAGCTTTCACTGGAGTTGGTAGCCATGAACATCTAGAAACTGCAACTCTTATACCAGTAATCATATTATAAGCCATTACGTAATTTTGATGACCTTCGACGACCTTTTGGCCTGGAATGACATATCTATCATCAGCCTTCATTTTAGAACGTCTTCGCTGGGTAGTTATATTAAATGATCCAGTTCTGTTAAATCTATGTCTAGCATGAACCGGAGGGTTTGTATACTTTTCAGTACCTGAAGCTAGTCCAACATGTTCAGGTTTATAAGCTTCAGGAATTGCAATGGTATTGGATTCATTATATCCAGCTCTATCCATTCCACTTGAATTAGCAGTTGAATTTGAAATCATAGAAGATTTGCCAGCCGACAATTTGCTTTGATGATCCATAGACAAACCTCTAGAGCGGCCATGGGCCATGACTGAAACTGAAGCTGAAGGACGATATTTTGAGGGAGTTAGGTCAGCATGATCAAAATTATTGGCTTTAGAATTTGCAGAGAGTCCTGGTAAATTAACAATATACTCAGTGGAGTCTTTCGGATCCTTAGAATGTTTAAAGTCCAACTTATTAATTTTCATCTCACCTTTGGATGCTGTAGTCTCTTTGTCCTTGTTTAAAGCGGATTCCAATTTGAGGCTGTTTTGTTTGACAGTAGTATTCACCGACCCACCTGTGCCATTTGAGGTCAAGGGAGTATCATCTTCAATAATGAGCTCATTGGTCATCATAAAAGCTGTGTCCTGTTGCACTTCAGGCATTATAGGAGGTAATGGTGAATGAAAATGAAATCGAGTAAAACGAAACGAAACGGTAAGAGAGGGGTTTATGTAGGACTAGTAGTAAGGGATGTGCAAACTTGGCAGACTCTAGCTCTAGCTCTCTTCTATTCTGGCTCACACTGGGGCAGAGTGTATGTGGTTTGTGATGACAAGTGGAACCAAAACTGTATCTAGTTATCGTAGAGTTTGATTACAATATAAATTTGCGCTGAGCGAGTCTGATTTTCAACAAATCATAAATACGCCCTGGATGTATTTACATCAACATATTCTATACTAATTTGTACTTTTTCTAAGAGAACACAACTTACCATCTGCCTAATGTTTTTTAGGATATCAGAAGGTGTCACTAAAGTTAACTTACAGGTCAGACGGTTGGCGCTGTGTTCCAGGCTATGGCAGAAACAACACGAAAGACAATTTCGATTGTGTCTAGATGATATCTCAATCATAAAGCCCAAACAGAAAAAAATACAAGGTCTCAAAATCGAAAATTTGGAAACAGAAAAAGTCATTGATTCAAAAAGAAGTAGAAAACCGAAAATTACAACTACCCAAGTCATATCAATTGAAGAAAACGCACACAAGTATGAACTTGAGGCACCTACGGATCCAATTGACTCATTTGGTGACAGAGGTTCCAAAACCTCAGAAAATTCATTGACGGATTTTTATCAGGGAATGAAAAATATTATTGATCAATATTCCAACAGATCATATAGTAGTTACATTGTTTTATTCCAAGTTGGTTCATTCTATGAATTGTATTTTGATCAAGCTACGAAATATGCAAGTCCATTAGGACTAACATTAACGAAAAAGAAACTTAGGAATCAAGATGTTGCATTTGCTGGGTTTCCTGATTACAAAATTGAAAAGTATTTACAAATTATTTTCAATTTAGGTTATAAAGCTGTTATTTGTGATCAAAAGCCTGATCATATCAGAAATGTAATTGATCGACCAATTGATCGTTTAATTACTCCAGGCACTCTTATTGATGAAGGTTTACGCGATTTTCATAATAACAACTTCTTACTTTCTATATCTTTTCCTGACAACATATTTAAAAAAGATGTTGATAATTTAAAAATTGGTTTGTGCTGGTGTGATGTGAGTCTTGGTACTTTTTACATTTTAGAAACAACTTTTCATAACTTAATGGCTAATGTTACAAGAATAAACCCTTCAGAAATTATTATAAATTCTTCTATAGATATTGAATCTCTCACAAGTGGTCGTTGGTTTCCCGATCTTGGTGATTTAAAAAAGTATTATATTACTGGATTTACAGTTCCCTCCAACAAGAAGAAACTCACTGCTTTTGCAGGTCAGTTTAGTGAAAATAGAAAGTTGGTCACTACCATGCTTGACAATTTGTCTACAAAAGAAACAAGCGCTGCTAGTTTCTTACTTCACTACCTTGACGAATGTCTGCCTGAATATAAATTGAACTTCCAATTACCAAAAAGATCTCTACCAAAAACATTAATGCAAATAGATCCACGAGCAGCTCGAGATTTAGAGTTGACTGAAACTATTAGAGGTGGGTTCAAAATCGGTGCTTTAGCAAATGTCATAGATCGCACAGTTACCAATCCCGGGGCTAGACTTTTGAATACTTGGCTTTTAGCTCCATCTTCTGATGTAAATGAAATACAAAAAAGACAGAAGTTGATTGCTATTTTACTCAAAAACGATATATTTGTTGATGATCTAATTCAAATATTAAGGAAGACTGCTGACATTGCTAGAATAGTTAGAAGATTAGGTAATTCTAGAGCCGAGCTGTCTGAGTATTTGGAGCTTTCTAATACAATACTATTACTTGAAGAAATTCATAGAATGACTATTGATACTTCAGATACAGATTTAAAAGAAATTTTATTACCAGTTTTTTCCCCAATAACCAAGACCATCGTTATCATCAAATTAGCTAAAAAAATTAAAACAACAATAGATCCAAAAGTTTTCTTATCCAAAACAGATAAAGTTTCTCTAGATAGTGATATAGTTAGGAAAAATTGGTCAGTTCAAGAAACAGCTTCCAAACGTTTAAAATCCTTGAGAAGAAACTACGATGAATTGGTACATGATTATATAACCTTGTGGAAAGGCTTAATTGAAGAATTTGGTGGATATGGTTACAAAGGTAGCTTGAAATTAATTAGAGATGTAAGATCAGGTGAGTATTTAATTGAATTAAAGTCGTCAAGTAAAAGCATACCCCTCATTTTGAAGAAGCATAATCTAGAATATAGAGATAAAACAAAATCATCTGTGAAAATTATTAATTCTAGTTGGGCCACGCTAGGTTCTAAAATGGTTGAGTTAGAACAAGAAATAATGTTAGAAGAAGCAGTTATACTAGAAGATCTAAAGCAAGACATACTTAAAAAAATGAAAAAATTTAGAGATGTTTCCAACATAATTGAAGTGTTAGATACCTCACAATCATTCGCTTCATTAGCAAAAGAAAAAGACCTGGTTTGCCCTAAAGTTGATAATTCTACCACATTTGATATTGTTAATGGTAGGCATTTAGTTGTTGAGGAAGGTTTAAAAGGTAGATCCATCGGTGTCGATAATTTTACTTCAAATTCTTGCTCTTTGAAATCTGGAGAAGGCTGGATCATAACTGGTCCGAACATGGGTGGTAAAAGTACATTTTTAAGACAAAATGCTATCATTTCTATCTTGGCTCAAATGGGATCTTTTGTCCCTGCATCCTCTGCCCACATTGGTGTTATTGATCAAATATTTACAAGAGTCGGTTCTTCAGATAATATTTTCCATCATCAGTCTACGTTTATGGTTGAGATGAACGAGACAGCCATTATTCTACGTGATTCGACGCCTGGATCTCTTGCAATAGTTGATGAATTAGGAAGAGGGACCTCTACAATTGAAGGTGTTTCCATTGCTTTTGCATCTCTAGCTAGATTGGTTAAACAAAATAAATGTAAGGTGCTATTTGCTACCCATTTCGGTCCCGAACTAGAAAGATTGATAGAAAAAGATCCAGAGTTGAAAAAGAATATTGAATTTTATCATACAAGGCTTAGTAAAATTCAAGACGGAAATCTGCCAATTGATGAGAAGATCATTTTCAATCATAAGTTAATTGAAGGTATAACCCACCATTCCCATGCTTTAGAAATTGCTGAACTTGCTGGATTCCCCCAAGAGGCATTAGAAGTGGCCAAGGCTAATTACAAAAAAATGCTACATTAAAATTATTGTGCTTTTCTATATAAACTGTAAATAACTTTTATCGAACATGATGATTAATATCTAGAAAAAAGAGTAAATTAATTAATTGAAGGATCATAGCTATCATCGTCACTTGCCATTTCAGGTACATTATTTGAGGTACTTGAACCTTGATTAACAACGTTCTGATCTACAGGATAATTCTGTTGAGGTTGATGATGTGGATTATATGATTGACTATTGTAACTAGTCTGAGCTTGGTATCCGTATCCTTGAGTGATATGGTGCGCATTCAGATAATTTTTCTGTTGCTGTTGTTGTTGCGAATAGTATAGCTGCTGTTGCTGTTGCTGTTGCTGTTGAGCATAGTATGGCGGTTGATAGTACTGTTGTTGTGAATAATATGGTTGTTGATTCTGAGTCCGTTGAGTTTGAGCTTGAGTTTGAGCTTGAGAAGCCAGATGAAGCAATTGCTGCATCTGTTGGAAAACAGCTGTGTTGTCAGGCAACTGTGAAGATTGTTGAGTTAGGTTTGGATACGTTTGAGAAGTTACCGCAGGTGAGGCCTGTTGCATTGGTATATATTGTTGTTGTGTTTGGTTATATAATTGTAGTGATACAGGTAAAGAAGTTGATTTTGCAGTGGGTAAAGAAGTGAGTCTAGCTTTCATGTAATTTGGTAACTGTTTATATTGCCCTTGATTTTGTTGTGAATTGGTTTTCTGTTTCTTATCATTATTGTCGTTGTTATTCATTTTCTTTCTCTTCTTCTTTTTTGCAGATTTGGCTGCAGATTCCTTCTCATCATCTGAAAACTCTTGTTGTTCTGGGGCTAGCTCTTCGTCATTCCATGCACTGGCATCAGTACCTTTGATAGACTTAATAGCTGATGTTAGAACAAATTCAGATTTGGGAACAACATAAAATACTTTTTGACCTTTTCTATCAGAAAAACGTTCAAAATCTTCAACAGTGTTAAACTTCACTCTATAAACCGGGGAATGTAATTGACCAAAAATCTCAAACAATGGACCCAAAGGAGTTCTGTCTTCGAAACACAAAATGGCACCTTCTTTTAGCACTTTATATTCAGCTGAGGTAACCCCCTTGATAACGACACTCCTTTCAACTAAACCTGTAACAGTCCCAACAAATTCAATGGGATCGTTCGGACCAATAGTGAAGCCCTCAGGCAGAGCTTCCGCCTTTTCGTCTACAACTTCATTTTTGGATCTAATTGGATCTTCATCACCATCACTTTCATTGAATTCATCAGCAATGTAACTTTCTTTATGAATAGTTTCACTATCACTGTCACTCTCACTGTCACTTGAGGAATCAGAGCTACCTCTATTATCCGAGGAAGATTGATCATCTGAAGAACTTGAATCACTCTCATCCAATTCATCTGAAGAATAGTTGACATCTTTGTCAGGATTGAAAATATCATCATCAGCATTGGAAGTTGTTGGATGTGTAGTTTCAGTAGAATTCAATTCTGTCATTATGTTTTTTTCTATAACAGAGATTTCATCGGATTCAATTATATTTTCTTCCTTTAATACTAGTTGATTCACATTTCTTTCTACAGGCTTATCTTGAGTTTGTGATTCTTCAGGTGATAGTATTCTTATATTTTTTTCATTGCACTTAATAGAATCTTCTTTATTAGCCTGCTCTTTTAATAGTTCACTTAATGTAGGCTGGGATTCTTCGATTTGTTCAGTAACGCCAGTAGATGCAACTGCACCCTGCTTAATTTCTATCTGGGAAGACTCATCCTGAACAGGTTCTTTTGACAGTTGAGAGTTTTCAGCACTAGCAAATGATTGTTCAGTAGACATTCTTCAATATAATGTGATGGTATGAATCTCTTGGAGAAAAGTCAAAAGGTCAATTATAATAGTATATATTGTTCAAGCTGTTTATTTGTTTGTTTGTATGAATTAAAAAAAATGAATATTTCCATAACTTGAGAATTTTATTAAGATATCGCCGCTCGCGGCATACCACTTGATACTCTTGAAGTTTTTTTTATAAAAAATTTAAAAGTTGATTTTAACTCCTTGATGTCTTCGTCAAGGTCAACAGGAATCGAAAGACTATACACGCATAACAATGAGTACCAGCAAAAAGAAGGTTGACCCAAGAGTTGTTAGTTTGATTAAAAATGGTGCTCAGACTAGGGAAAGAAGTTTTGTCATCCTTGTTGGTGATAAATCTAGAGATAATATTCCAGTGCTTCATTACTTGATGATGAATGAGAATTTGAAAATGAACAAGTCCGTGTTATGGGCTTACAAGAAGAAATTAATGGGTTTTACATCTCATAAGAAAAAAAGAGATGATAAAATAAAGAAAGATGTCAAAAGAGGTAAAAGAGAAGCAAATGAGTTAAGCCCATTTGAAGCGTTTATTTCAAATCAACAAATTAGATACGTCTATTATAAGGAAACTGAAAAAATTTTAGGTAACACCTACGGTACTTTAATTTTACAAGATTTTGAGGGTTTAACACCTAATTTAATGGCCAGAACAATTGAAACTGTTGAAGGTGGGGGTTTAGTTATTATGCTTTTAAAATCAATGCATTCGTTAAAGCAATTGTATACTATGACTATGGATATACATTCTCGTTATAGAACGGAAGCACATAATGATGTTGTTGCTAGGTTTAACGAAAGGTTCTTGTTATCTTTATCTGAATGTAAGACTTGTCTTGTTTTGGATGATGAATTCAATGTTTTGCCAATATCTGGTGCTAGAACTATTCAAAAGTTGCCACCAAAAGATGATGAGGATATTTCTGAAAAGGAAAAAGAATTAATTGAATTAAAAGAAAGTTTAGCAGATACACAACCTGCTGGATCTTTGGTTGCTTTATCTAAGACAGTTAATCAAGCCGAAGCTGTTTTAAGATTTATTGATTCCATTGTTGAAAAAACATTAAATACAACAGTTGCATTAACAGCTGGTAGAGGTCGTGGTAAATCTGCATCTTTAGGTATTGCTATTGCCGCTGCTGTTTCTCAAGAATACTCTAATATATTTGTTACTTCGCCATCTCCAGAGAACTTGAAAACTTTATTTGAATTCATCTTCAAAGGTTTTGATGCCATGGGATATGTTGAACATCAAGATTATGATATTATCCAATCAACCAATCCATTGTATGGTAAGGCCATTGTTAGAGTTGATATTAAGAGATTAGGTCATAGACAAACAATTCAATATATCTCTCCGACTGATAATCACGTGTTAGGACAAGCCGAGTTATTAATTATTGATGAAGCTGCTGCCATTCCATTACCCGTTGTTAAAAAGTTACTAGGTCCATATTTAATTTTTATGGCTTCTACTATTAATGGTTATGAAGGTACAGGTAGATCACTTTCCTTGAAATTGATTCAACAGTTAAGAGATCAATCTAATTCAATTGTAAAGAGTAACTCAGAAACTCAGGTCGTCTCAAGAAATACAAATCAAGATGATGATACCATCGATATCAGAAATCGTTCATTAGTTGAAGTTGCCTTAGATGAGCCTATCAGATACGCTCCAGGCGATTCGGTGGAATCTTGGTTGAACAAACTATTATGTTTAGATGTTAAGTTAGTTAAAAATGCTAAATATAGTAGCAGAGGTTGTCCACATCCTAATGATTGTAGTTTGTTCTATATCAATAGAGATACTCTATTTTCATATGATCCGGTTTCCGAAGCTTTTTTACAAAAAATGATGGCTTTAATGGTATCATCTCATTATAAAAATTCCCCAAATGATTTACAATTAATGTCCGACGCCCCAGCCCATCAATTGTATGCATTATTTGGACCGGATGTTGGTAAAGATGGACATATTCCAACACCACTATGTATTGTTCAAATAGCATTAGAAGGTGAAATTTCCAAAGAAAGTATTAAGAGTAGCTTAAGTAGAGGTATTAGAGCTGGTGGGGATTTAATTCCATGGTTAGTTTCTCAACAATTTCAAGATGAAGAATTTGCCTCATTATCAGGAGCTAGAGTTGTTAGAATAGCTACTCATCCAGATTACACAGGTATGGGTTACGGTGCTAAATCTTTACAATTATTAAGTGATTATTTCCAGGGTAAATTTGCTAATATTGATGAGAATAATAGTTTAAGTAATGATGATAAATATTCTCTGAAAAGATTAAGTGATAATGATTTAGAAAATGCAACATTGAAGGATAAGATTGAGCCTAGAAAAGAAGATAAATTACCTCCGCTATTTATTAACTTATCACATAAATCCCCTTACTATTTGGATTATTTGGGTGTTTCATATGGTTTGACCCCACAATTATTTAAATTTTGGAGAAAGGCTGATTTTGTCCCAGTTTATTTAAGACAGACTTCTAATGATTTAACAGGCGAGCATACCTGTGTTATGTTAAATGTTCTTCCTAACAGAAATGATCAATGGTTGAAAGAATTCTCAGCTGATTTCCATAAGCGTTTCTTGAATTTACTTTCTTACAACTTCCATAAATTTTCTTCAGTTCAATCATTAAGTTTAATGGAAGCCACTGATAAGTATAACTCAGATAAGCAAGGTGAAGAATTTAGTAAGGAAGACTTAGATAAAATTCTAACTCCATTTGATTTAAAGAGATTAGAATCATATTCCAAGAATTTGATTGATTATCACGTCATTTTAGATTTATTACCAAGTTTAGCTCACTTATATTTCACTAATAAAATTTCCAAAGAAACAAATCTATCTCATGTTCAAAGTGCCATTTTACTTGGTATTGGTTTACAACATAAGGATATTGATGCTGTTTCCAAAGAATTGAATATTGAAAACAATCAAGCTATGGCCATGTTTGCTAAAATTATTAGAAAATTATCTAATCATTTCAGATCTTTAATTTCATCTTTAATTTCAAAGACAATGCCAGCAATCGAAAACAAGATTTCCAATACTGTTGATGAACAAGAAACTTACTATGATGGTGAGCAAGCTCAAAAGGAATTGTTTGATGAGTTAAATCAAGCTGGTGGTGAAGCCATTGAAGAACTTAATGTTAAAAGAGAAAAGCAAAGAGAAATCATTAATTCATTAAACTTAGATAAATATGAAATCAAAGATGATGAATCTGCTTGGAATGATGATTCCATAAAGAGGGCTGTTACTAAAGGTTCTGGTGTTGTAAGTGTGAATAATGGTAAGAAGAGAAAGGGTGAAAGTGCTTCAGATATTTACAACGAAGAAATGAAGTCTAGTAAGAGTAAGAAGAGTAAGAAAGGTGGAAAAAGTAAAAACATGTGAAATAATAATATAGATTTGTGTAATTATATATACAAAAAGATTAAAAATGTTCTGAAAATTATAAATTATCTATTAGGTAGTTTAGCACACCACTAATCAGGAATTTTAAATAAACCGAATCATCATTCTGGAAAGCGACAATTCCATGTTGTTTAGCATAATCGTTTAAAATACCACCATCTGATTTCATCTGTTCCTCGTCATCCTCAAAGATGCATTTATTAAACTTGTAATAATTAGGCCAAACGAAGTCTTCAAAATAAGAAGGTGGATCAACCCAAACACCAGCATCAATAGTGTACTCTCTAACACTTCTTCTCTTTCTTAAAGTTTCATAAGAAGTTTTGAAAAATAATTTAATTTCAAGTAAGTCCAACAAATCAACGTCATGATACATCAAAAGTCCGTCTATGAAAATGAATTTGTGATCGGTTAATAATTTTTCTTTATGTGAATTGATCAATTCTTTGAATTCATTGGTATCTTCTGGGTTCAGTTTACTTTGGATAATATCATCACTTGACTGGATTTCTTTGGTAATAACTTCAAAAGGTTCATTAGTCTTCAGCTTCAACAACGTTTTCTTGAATTTGGCCATATCAAATGCATCCGGACAGTCCCAATTCTGGTCATTTAATTCCTTATCAAAAGGGATTTTCTCGTCTGGTAGATAAAAGTCATCTTGATGTACTAACTGGGAGTTTGGTAGTAATGAAGTGAGAATCTTAGAAACGGTGGTTTTCCCCGAAGATGAAGCACCACTCAGTCCTACCAACGTAACTTTTGTCATAATGTTAATAGTATTCGATGTTCTAGAGTTTTTGCTAAGTCATGTAACAAGCTATGAGATCTGATAACAAAGCGACTGTCCAGCGATAAATTACTTTTTTGAGCAAAATTATAGCCACAGACAGAGATAACTATTCACCTTGTTTCTCATGGGACACACAAACACCAAACACACCTACTCATAATTTATTATACATAATATGTCATCAGGGGACATCATTAATGCAAATCCAACTGTGTTGGATGCTTCCCAACTTCCAACTAGAGAAGATACAGGTACTGCGACCACAAAATCACAAAGCTTAAGTAAGCTGGAAGAACTCAGCTATTACAATCAACTTTATCAATTCACATTATTAAACTCTGACCTGACATCTGATAATAGAAATTATATCGATTTTACATTACCTAATCTGGTTTCTGATAATGATATGCTGTTGGTTTCAACTGATTGCCATGATACATCACTGTATAAAGCAAACCGGACCACAACCAGACAAGATGAAGAAGCTATTGATGCTCAAGAAATATACGATTTAATATCAAGTATTTCTGATCCAGAACATCCACTAACGCTAGGTCAATTAGCTGTCGTGAATTTAAACGATATCAAAATCCAAAATAATTCAGATCATCATCAAATAAGTGAAATTATTATTTACATAACTCCTACAATCACACATTGTTCATTGGCTACTTTAATTGGGCTAGGAATAAAAGTTAGATTGGAAAGATGCTTACCTAAACGTTTCCGTGTCACAATATTGTTGAAAGAAGGATCACATCAAAGTGAGAACCAAGTGAACAAGCAATTAAATGATAAAGAAAGAGTCAGTGCAGCTTGTGAGAATGAACAATTGTTGAAAGTTATTGGACATATGCTTAGCACTTGTCAGTAACTATAAGTAATTCAATATTAGGTATATTTTTATATTTAAATCAAGTAAGGTATGTTAAAGTTGTTAGTAAATGTATTTCAGCTTGGGCCGGTGAACGACGCGTCGACCGATGCCCTTGCCACCCAAAAAAATTTTCGCCAACTCGAAACTTGGATTGGCCAAACATTTCTATGTAAAAAGTAATTTCCATACGTTGGGAACCACGATTGAAAGCTTGAAAAGCATACAATATACATATACATTCGAATATAACTCAAAATGGTTACTTTAACTAGAGTCGATGATGATGAACCAGTTATTTCAGAACAAACTGAACAAGACGAATTAGATCAACAATTAGCTCAAGTCGCAGCTGACTTGATTAAGGCTGAAGAAGAAGAGGAGGAGGAGGAAGAGGAAGATGATGAAGAATCAGATTTGGAAGATGATTTTGATGAAAATGAAACCTTAATGGAAAGAATTGAAGCATTAAAAGATATAATTTCCCCAGAACAAAGATCATCATTAATAAGCACATATAGAACCTCTACTTCATTAGTTCAACAAGCATTATTGAAATTGGGTTCTGGTTTATGGATTTTTGGTACTTCTATCATGTTGCTAGGTGTTCCTCTTGGTATTGCAGTCATTGGTGAACAACAATTGATGGAAATGGAAAACCAAATGAACTTACAACAGTCTTCCAGTGATTTATTAAGTGGTGCTACCGAAGAACCAAAAGCTTAATTTAAACTAAACTAAACTAATTTGAGTATGATTGATTAACTGAAATAAAATAAATATTGCCATCTGTATAAATGTTTAGCTATGCTACGTTGGAGTGCTCTTCCTCTTTTTGTAATGATGTTCCTTTTTTATTCTTTTGTATATAAACAACTTCTAACACGGTTACCTTTTTCCGATTATTATAAAGTAATCAATTAATATGTGATGTATTGTGGTTATCTATAGACAGTATATATATATATATATATTAAATAGCCGGGGCATAAAAAGAAATCGGCATAATTATAAGTTAAAGAACGTACATACACATGTAAAATAAAATTATAGTGGAAGTAATCTTTTATCTTAATGAAATCATCTTGTGTGAAATTATAAGATGAGACTGATAACATTATCAATAATCGCTCCTTAATTAAGAAAATAAACTAAAACACTTTTTGGTGCTTAATAGTTAAAGCATAGATATCCAAGTAATCAGTGATACTAGAAATAATCTCAGTGATGAAAACAGAATGAATACCAACAGTTAAACCCAGACCACTATAAACAACTAACTGAAGTACATTTTCATAATCAAATTTATATATCGAAGTAAGGACCCAAATTGCAGCAAGTTGCAAAGCTGGGGTAAACATTGGGAGATTGCACATTGGAAATTCTTGTTTAGTTAAATGGCCAACAATGATTCTTCCAACTGTAAAAGCGATGGTTGAACCAATACTGAACATCATTTGGGTAGTGTAAGTAGTTAAAACATTAGGGTGTAAGAAGAGCATTAAGAAAACAGTGGCATAATATGTAAAGAAAGGAGCTAAAGTTTTGGTAGTATTTGCATTTTGTTTCGTGACATTCAAAAGCTTATCAACATTTCTTTTAGCAGAATAAACATTGAATAGTAGAATAATACCACCAAAAGTAATCAAAATGAAGGTTGAATCAAATCCAAATACCTCAAGTTTCCAAATTGTATCATGTCCAAGTAAACCAGTGGAAATAAATAGTACAATCAATATTGTAATACCTTCGACTGGACCACTGAATTCACTCAAAAATAATTTATGGGTGTAAAATTCTTCCCAGGTAGATAGATAAAAGTTTGTCAAACTTGCAAATTGGGATAAATAAATCAACCAGGATTTACCAATACCAGCAACTGAAGCATATAGGAAAACAGATAAAGTAGTATTAATTGCATCAATACAATGATCAAATAATTCACCTAAAGGACCTGATTGTTTAGTCTTTCTAGCATGTATACCATCGCAAGCATCAAAAGTTTGATACAAGAACATGGAGAGAGCATAAATGTAATAGCAAACAGCAGGGGATGGCTTATTAAAATCTGGATCAAAATAGAACACCAGTAAATCTGAAATAATAATAAACACTAAGCCTAACAAGGTCACTAGGTTTGGAGCCATCCACAGCGGGAAGATGTTTTCAAATTTAATCCAAAACTTCTTCAGTATAAATTTAGTCAACAATGAACGATCTTCTGATTGATATCTATCTCAAAAACAAAAAGTCGTTAGTAAACGCCAACAGAAAAACTAGAAATTTCAGCAAGTAATTAGATGAAAAAGGTGTAAAAGCATGAATACGTACTTGTATTCTTTCAAATATTTTAGATTCTTGACTGGAAGGAAGTAACCCATTGTTGAATATCAGGAGAATTGTTTTGGAGGACGAGACAGAGAATCGTACACACCAATTCAAAAGAAACAAGAAATACAGCAAGATAAAAAAGCTTTACTTGTTGATTTTGTTGAAAATTAGAACTAGGTGGTTGAGCCGCTAGGTCTCCATTAAAAACGCACGTGAAATTTAATTACTTTCCATACGACATGTAGTTCATATAACAAAGCCTGTTGAGGACCCATAATAAATTATACAATGCAAGAAAAGCAGAAAAAGAGATTATACACATAAAACACCTTTTATAACCGAAAAGATATGATAAAAATAATATAAAAAAAAGTAGTAACATTAAGCAAACAAGAAACACCAAAAGCTTCACAATTTGGAATGTAATAACTTAATATATGATTCCAAATTGCTCAAATTAGTGTTCTCTTCGATAAGAATTCAGAAGTATTAATAATATATTTTTCGAATAACACGAGTTGAGCGTGAAATTCATATTAAAACGATAGTTGGAGAAAAAAGTTGAGAAATCACTTGAAGTTGTCTATAGTCTAATTGAAGAATTAAATGATTTATAATGTTAACTTCTTTGGTTGTTCCCAAGTATTGGCTTGGTTGGTGAAGTGACCGTAAGAAGCGGTTTTGAAATAGATTGGTCTCGCTAAATCTAATTCCTTGACCAAAATGCCTGGTCTTAAGTCGAAGTTCTTTCTAATGATAGCAACTAATTCTTCAGAAGAATACTTAGATGTACCATAGGTATCAACGTGAATAGATAATGGTTCAGCGACACCAATTGCGTATGAGAATTGAACCAAGACTCTTCTAGCTAACTTAGCAGTAACTAAAGATTTAGCAACCCATCTAGCAGCATATGCAGCAGATCTGTCAACCTTGGAAAAATCTTTACCAGAGAAAGCACCACCACCGTGAGCACCCCAACCACCATAAGTATCAACAATAATCTTTCTACCAGTTAAACCAGCATCACCATGAGGACCACCGATAACAAATCTACCAGATGGTTGAATGTGGTAAATGGTCTTTTCATCTAATAAATGCTCTGGAATGACCTTATTGATAATGTGTTCAGTCAATTCAGTTCTGATATCAGCAGTGGAAATAGAATCAGCATGTTGAGCAGAGATAACAATAGTATCAACCCTTAATGGAACAACTGCACCACCGTCATTCTTGTATTCAACAGTAACTTGAGTCTTGGTATCAGGTCTTAACCATGGTAGAGCACCTGATCTTCTAGCATCAGCCATAGCGGCATTTAACTTATGGGATAATAAGATCGTTAATGGTAATTTTTCATCTGTTTCATCAGTGGCATAACCAAACATAATACCTTGATCACCAGCTCCTAATTCTTCTAAAGCCTTTTCATAATGTAAACCTTGGGCAATATCTGGAGACTGTTGTTCAATGGCAACTAAAACATTACAGGTCTTGTAATCGAAACCTTTTTCAGAGTCATCGTAACCAATGTGCTTGATGGTATCTCTAATAATTTTTTGGTAGTCCAAGTTAGCCTTAGTAGTAATTTCACCGAAAACCATAATCATACCAGTCTTAGAGGCAGTTTCACAACCAACTTTGGATAATGGATCAACAGCTAAACAAGCATCTAAGATGGCATCAGAGATTTGATCACAGATCTTATCTGGGTGACCTTCACCAACGGATTCAGAACTATAACACAAGTAAAGTATATCATGTTAGTAATGTGACTCACTAGAATGAAGTTTAAAGTCTGTTATCTCAAAAAAGTTTGGATTTGTTAATTAAACGAAGAAAATTTTCCAAAACAACCTGGAAAACAGAGTCAAATGAAAAGTAAGAATACATACGTAAAAAAGAAATGTTCGGCAGACATTGAATATAGATTGACTAAATATAAGTAACTTGACTATGTAGTAAATAAAGGAAAAAGCAAAAAAAGGTATAAGAAGTAAAATAGAATTTAAACGAGAAAACTGGCATTTACAAGATACTTAAATACTTTTGGTGATACGCGCACGTTGAAAAAGATTGATTGAAAATTGGAAATTGTTGGACTTTTTATTTTGACTTTGAATTTCTAATCAAACCTTTTTGCAGTTCAGTACAACTCAATTGACATATGTTCTTATATATCAAGGTTACATTTGATCGATGTTACTTTTATGGCTTTTACTGGACTCTTATGGGTGCATAGTTCCAGCAGAACTGAGCCAATGAGAAGAGCCACAATTCCGTCCAGAAATCGACGTCTAGTCGCGTCGACAAATAGCGGCAATAACGCATGTGAACGAATTTTGAACTTCAACAATTATCGATTTTAGCCAATTTGACAAATTAGAAATTTACCCACATGTAACCCACATCTTGATTTCTAAAGGTTACTTTGGAGTGATAAATGTTGAGCCATGTCTACATGTGAACGTGAACTAGATTGATTAGATTGATTTCATTCTCGTTTATTGTAGCACAATAAACGAGAATTGCGTGCTAGGGTGTGATCCGAAACTAATTTTTAACTATCACCTTGTTATTGCACAATTTTTAGATACATCATACAAAGGAAATTTACTTTAAGTTTAATTAGACTAATTTATGGGTATGATATATCGGTCCTTCTGTAAACAAATGATCGCTTTTGAACTTTAACTATCTGCCACTGAGAAGTGCCACAGTTTCCAAACGATACTGAACATAAAGACAAATCTGGAAATTTCCCAGATTTGACATCGCGGGCTGTTCATACTTGCCAAGGCAGTGCAGATGGGTCACTAAGAGAATCAACATGAATAAAAATAATTTTCTTTGACTTGAAAAGAAAGAATTGACTTTATAATACAAAAAGTGGATATACAATCAATCAATAACAACAAATAAAAGGAGAGAAATAAATTAAATAAAACAAATACAACCACAAAAACAAAAAAATTAAACTGGCATTAATAATAACAAAACACAATTTATTTCTTTGGTTTCTTCCAGTAATATTGTTTATGTGTTTTTCTACAACTTCTTAAATGTGAGGCAGAACCTTTTAAATCAACAACCAATCTGGCTCTCTCTGTATCTTCATCGTCTTCAGGAATGTAATAGTATTGTTCATCCAAAGGTTTACCAGCTGCATCTTTACCAGTTCTTTCAATAACTCCAATGCATTTGACAGTTTTCAAAACACATCTAACTTGGTATTTGTTGTATTTATTTTCCTGGATCGCTGTTAATACAATTAAATCGCTCAATGGTGTCTGCTGGTTTCTGGAATATGCTAAATGGTTGATCAAAACTCTTTTAACTTCTTCTAAGTTCTCCAAAATTTTGGTAATTTCCTGTAGTGAATCTTCTGACAGTTCTTGGATTTCAGCAAACTCATCCTTCTTCTTGTGTTTAGATTCTCTGTGAACAACGTGATAATCATGATGAAGATGGTCATCACTATTGTTGTTGTTTTCGCCAGATAAATGTTGTTGATCTTCAGTTTTAATATAAGATGATTTTGGTGGTCTACCTCTTGGTCTTTTATTTAGTTGATTATCTGTCATCTTAGATAAAATCACTTTGTTAATAGCTTCAACAGATGTTTGTCTGGATGTTGGAGGTTCAACTGAAGAAGGTCTAGATCTAGAACGTAAAGGTGGCTCCACGGATGACCCTCTAGATGCTGGTGTAGAATGTGCCTTTTCTTGTAATGATGGTTGTTTAGAAGCTGAATTAGGTAATTTCAATGGTCCTCTCGAAACAAGATTAGGTAATTTTAACGATGTTTGTCTGGAAGAAGGGTTGGATGAGTGCAATGATAGTAACTTAGAAGGTTTTGTTGAATTTAATGAAGATTGTTTAGAAGTTAGCTTAACAGGAGTAAAAGGTTTTACATTAGAAATTGACTCAACTGAACTTAAGGAAGGTAATTTAGATGTATGTTTAGTAGAACCGATTGATTGAGCTGTTTGAGTTTGAATAGTTGGTGTTTTTGTGTGTTCCGAACTATCAACTTTAGAAGTTGCAACAGAAAGAGAAAATGGAATAAATGGAGATGCAGATGATTCCTTAACATTAATTAGTACTTCGTTAGGAATAGGTGATGAATTGATGGTATTCTTATCAAATCCTAATATTGGAGAAGATGGTGTAATAACTAAGTGATCAGAGTCACTAGATTCACGAACTGGAGATGAAGGTGGCATGTTCCCAGTGGAAATATTAACAGCACGTAATGGAGATTTGTTTATTTTTGGAATAGTGGCAGTTGTAACTGACTTCGTAACTTTTTCTTCTTCTTTAATTGGTTCTTTCGTTTTATCATCACTAAAACGTAATCTAATTAATTCACCTTTGAAATCCAAAATTGTATCTTCAATTAATGACATTCTGAAAGTCTCTCCTTGGAAAACACAAAAGTTAGTGAAAGACTGCTGTCTTGATAGAATCCTTCTTGGTGTAGTAGCAGCTTTTGGTTTACCGAAAATTTCATCTTCAGTATCGGAATCTTCTACTAAATATTCAGGTTCATTTGAATCTTCAGGTCTGGATGAAATTAAATAAAGTTTCTTATTATCATCTAATTTATGGACATCAATAGCTGATGGTATTGTGATGTTGATGCCATTCTGACCTAGACATTTTAATGAGATTAACTTTTCCTCTTCTAAATAAGTGATTTGGCAATGAATTCTAGAAATAGCTTTATTTGAAACACCAATAGGATATTGATTTAATTTACTAGATCTACCGATACCAATAACAGAAGAATCTAATGGAATTCTAATTGGCATGATTGCATCTAATGGGGAAACAATCTGGACTTTTCTTTTCTTTGAAATTCTTGGTGGTGAAGAAGTCACAGAATTAGAAGAAATAATTGAAGTTTTATTCAAATCCAAATTGAAATTGACTTTCTTTCTAAAATCTTCGGTTTGTTTTAATGGTGTGGTAGTGGTAACGATGTTAGAAGCTGTGGCCTTTTTAACAGGAGTTTCAAAAGGATTAGCTTCAACTGATGATTGTTTAACTGGAGAAGAAGGAACGGCATCATCAGAATGAAATTCACCAATTGAAGAGGAAGGGTTAGGAGTAGGATAATCAAATGAATGAGTCGAAGGTTTAAAAGTTTTGTACTTTTGATATTTGGATCTGTTCGCCTCATCAGAAAGGGAACTGAGTAAAGGTGAAGAAGGGGGTTGTGGATATGACTTTGTATGATTAGACATGACTTGAAGATTAGCTTCTAGTAAGGATAAGTTTGAACTGTGAATAAACAGAAAGTCAATTTACTACTTAAGAAAAGGCAGGATAACAAGACGCCATCTAAATGTACTGGTTAGGACCAATTTAATTTCTAAATCTTAACCGTGGAAAGTGACAGGGAGCGTGTCTAATGTAAACAACAGACGTGTCTGAGACACGATAAAAGCGCGACATGGACGATCGGCGAGCTTATTAAAGTAATAATGTAAAGGGTTATACCCTCTATATTAGCACGTGCTGCTAATAACAACAGTCTCAAACACGTGATTTAATATGCACCTACCATTGGTCAGCTGAGCGACTGGGAATTGGCTTGAGCCTCTCACTGTTCGTGAACTGGTGTCTTGCGTTTGAAAATTTTAAGCGCATGCTAGTATTGAACCACCTATTAGCAGATACTTCTGAAAGTGTTCTAAAAACACATAAACATCTATATATAATTCACCATGGGTAGTAAGTACAGACTACTTAAATCAATAGAATGATATAATCAGTGTTTTTAAGTCTACTATTTATTGAATTGCAGGAAAATTCAAAGAACCAATGAGTGATTCATCAAGATTCCAGAAACAGTTAATAAACAGCATCTTTCAAGATTATTCATAAGCAACGTTTTGTACTTTAAAAGCAGCAATCATGTTTGTATACATCTGATTTATCCATGAGTCATTCAAATCGAGCTTAAACAAAGTGTATGATTTTGGAACATTATTGTGTAGAACTAGCAAAAATTTTAACATTGAGCTTAGACAACACAACCCATACCACACCAGTGTATATGCGATATTATTAACAATTTTTTGATATTAAAACATCCGGTAATCTAAAAACTGGTGTTAAGGGATTTAACATTGAATGATTAATCAATATTACTGAAATATGAAGAACCAAACGATATTCTATTTCACAATTTCGTTTAGAGACAACTTAGAAACATTAGTTGAGACTTGATAACACTATTTTTAAAGCTAGAAATGAATTTAATAAAGCAAACAAGTTACTAACAGATTTATTTTTTTTAATTTTTTATTATAGAGGGTACTCCATCTTTCGGTAAAAGACATAACAAATCTCATACTTTATGTAACAGATGTGGTAAGAGATCATTCCACGTCCAAAAGAAGACTTGTGCTTCTTGTGGTTACCCAGCTGCTAAGTTGAGATCCCATAACTGGGCTTTAAAGGCTAAGAGAAGAAGAACTACTGGTACCGGTAGAATGCAATACTTAAAGCACGTTTCTAGAAGATTTAAGAACGGTTTCCAAACTCAAGCTTAAGTCTGTTTAAATTTGGTCTAACTTAATTTTATAAAAGTTCATTCAGATATGTTATTATATATAGATCACTTTTCAAAAAGATTTATTTCTGGTTTTTGCTGTCTGCTACATACATAGTCTTACTAATTAATGAGATTTCAAAAAAAAATAAAAATTATGTTAACCTGTAATTGTCCGCCAAGATGATATTGTAATTTTGATGTTTGATGAATTAAATTAGTCAGTACAACTTACACAATATATACGTATATATTTTAGTGGATCATCTCGACGTCAGATTCATGGGGTATGTCATAATTGATGCTATAATGTAATGCATCGGCTTCATCACCAGTGATGCACTGAGCAATAACATCCCTAGCTAAATCAATCGTCTCGTCATCATAATTTATTTCAATTCCATTAGTTAATCCAATTTCAATGTCAACAAATTCATTTGAGTTCTCACTGTTGTCGTTGGGTTCGGAGTATTTATAAGTGCAATCAAAGCTGGGTGTATTGCATATTAATTCAGATGACCAATCATTAAATATTGGAAACTTAAAATGGTCCTGTAATCTTAATTTCATTATCAATTCTGCACTTAGACTCTTGATACTGTCCGCGGAGATACGCAATAATGAGATGACCATTTCTCTTAATGTAAACGAATTTAACTGGTTTATGTTAATATCATATTCACTTGATTCTAACAAGTAATGAATCAGTTTGACAATTAATTTAATACATGATAGTCTTAATGAAATAGTGGGTGATCTGACTGAATTCAATATTAGTTCTTGTTGAACACCGAGATTTGAAACTATCGAATTCATGAAATTATTTAAAGTCTCTGGTCTGATCGATTTGTTTGGATTCAATGTAAAATAGATTTCAAATAACTGCAATATCTTATATTGTAAAGTAACTATCTGGATGTCCTGTTTAAGTTTGTTCTTAGACTGAATTGCAGGAGTTAGTGTTAATTCTCTATATAAATCAAATGATTGTGGAACAGGTAATGAAGATGGAGTGTCAGGTATTAAACATTCGAGAAGTTTAAAATGACTATTTGATCCTAAAGTTCTATTTAAGCCATAAATATTTAATGCAATACTTAAATTCCAATCGGTAGTATCTAATAGTGTAATCAATTTTTGTAATAAATCGTGTAAACCAATGCTTAGTTTCCCAGTTGGTCCCTTTTGATTGGCGTTATTCAGAGCAAATCTTTTGTCTTTATTAACTGAATTGATTAGATTTCCAACCATACTTATCAAAAACTCAATTGGTGTTCTAATTGATAGGCAATTATTAATAAGTTCCTTGGGTATTATTGACCAAATATGGGTTCTATAATCAGGATTGAACGTTCCTAAGTATGTGGCCACACTAACCAGACTTTCTAAAATACTAACACAATGAACAACAATAATAGTTTCAAGGATTTTAACATGCATCGTCTTCTCAATTAAGTCAAAATTAGTTTCATCTTGAGGATCGCTTGATATTTCACCCCTTGTGTCAACGTAAACTGCCTCTTGTCTTAAGATAAATAAGTATTGTTGTAAAATGAGACAGACTCTATCCGTTGTATAGGTTAATAATTCATCACTAATAGCTTTAGGCTTATAATTAAGAGTAAAATGAATTAATGATAATAGAAATGGAATAGGTAATAATTGTTCATCTTTAGATTCGCTGTCAAAAACTTTGCTGATATAAGTCAGCAATATATCAATAAAATCATGTATTAACAAATCAATTCTGTTTTGTTTCTCGAATTTAATGAGATAATTAATAATTGAGGTTTTGAAACTTTCTTGATCTTTTAATATTATAAAGTTTTTATGGCAAAAATCAACACTTGAATTAATATTTGAAAGAAACTGCAGAGTTGTTAATGAAGCGCCTGGTATCAAATGAGCATTTATATTTTCTAGAAACAAGTTTTTTTCATCCTGATAAATAATAGCCTGTGTCATTATAGCAACTTTGGTCTTTGTAACCAAAGGACGTTCAATGAACTGTGTTGGAACATCGGTTGTTGGTGGGATTTCCGGAACGAGTACAGTTGTTGGGTTTGTTTTCAATTCACTAGTTAATGTATCAACAGATGTAATCGAAGTTTCATAAGCGCCAGAAGAACCATCATCATAAACCTTTCTTTTCTTATTCTGATGGTATCTATTATTCATATTTCTATTATCGGTTTCCAGAAAATAATAGTCCTCTTTAGCTTTTAAAATACTATCATTCAAAGACTCTATTTTCTGATCTTTTTCATTCAGTAGACGATCAAATTTATTCTGCATATTCTTTTGCTCTTCGGTCTGCTTTCTGGATAATTCTTTCAATTGTGATCTTAAAATAGCATTTTCACCCTGTAAAGTTCGTAGATCGAGAGGTGTCTGTTGCTGTGTATAGGGGGAAATATTCCGTGGATGAGCTATCGTTTGTGTAATCGCATTATTAGCTTGTTGTATGCGTTTTTGAGCTAATGATGTTCTGGGTAGTAAATCCTGGTTTTGGATCCCTTGATATTGATGTTCATTTGATGTTAAATGCTGTTGTGTCTGGCTCACTTGTTGTGTTGATCTAATTTTATTTGCATTGGATAAAACCTCGTCAAGGTCGATATCATCATCAAAGAAATCATTAGAGTCATCACTGGACATTGGAATAGTTTTTAAGTCAAGTGATAATGGTCTTGTACTTTCGATTATTTGATATTCTTTCCTAATCCTTACTCCATCAGTTCTGCTCCCTTTTATGTATTAGTTTAAGAATTAAATTTAACCTCACGCGTATGGGTGGTTCTGCTCTTCCGTTTTTAGGCTGTGTTCAACAAGAAGCTCCGTGGAAAAATTTTTGGAACTTTAACGATGATGAATATAGAGAAAAGCTTTATATTTCTTTAGCGTATAATTGAAGTGCAATAATCTACCCCTTCCCATATACTCTACTACTTTACCATAATGGTTACAGATTCCAAAGAAAGAGAAGCTATTAATGCTATCAAGCACAAGAGAACTGTTCCAAAAGCATCTCTAGTTCCAGTTCAACCAACTGTGTTAAGCTCAAAAGACAAAACTACAAAAAGATTAATTGTCGTTTTATCACATGCATGTCTAGAAACGCACAGAATGACCACTGGTTCTGGACCAGGAAACGATAAATATGCATTATTAAATTGTGATGATCATCAAGGATTACTAAGAAAGATGGGTAGAGATATTTCAGATGCAAGACCTGATATTACACATCAATGTCTTTTAACATTATTAGATTCTCCAATTAATAAAGCGGGTAAATTACAAGTTTATATTCAAACGGCTAAAGGTGTGTTAATTGAAGTCAATCCTTCAGTTCGTATACCAAGAACTTTCAAAAGATTTTCTGGTTTAATGGTTCAATTATTACATAAGTTATCAATTAGATCGGTGAATTCAGAAGAAAAATTATTAAAAGTTATTAAAAATCCAATCACGGATCACTTACCTACGAAATGTCGTAAGATTACACTTTCATTTGATGCCCCAGTTATCAGAGTTCAAGATTACATCACTAAGTTAGACGATGACGAGAGTATTTGTGTTTTTGTTGGTGCTATGGCTAGAGGTAAAGATACTTTTGCTGATGAATATGTGGATGAAAAGATTGGTTTATCTGAATATCCACTTTCTGCTTCTGTTGCTTGTAGTAAGTTCTGTCATGGTGCTGAAGATGCATGGGGGGTTATGTAGAGCGTTTGAAGAGTATCTGATCTAATTAATCATGATAGTTTTTGCATGAGTTCAAGCATTAATATTTTTGGGATTGTGTTTACAGTTAATATATATATAATTTTGTTTCTTTTCATTCGTTTTTTACGTTTCTGTATTATACGTTAATTTTCTTCAACCAATGAATAAATCATATTTCGATTATATTGTTGTCTCTGTTGTTGGAAGTTTTGTAATTATTGATTTGCTACAATATTTCGTAAGTCGCAACGCGAAAAACGAACAAAAGATGTTTTCAACAAAAGGGGAGCACAGGAAGCCTGCTATAAATGAGCGTACCCTTATTTAAGAACTTCTTTCACATCACCTCTTCCTTTTATCTTTTCTTTTCTTTTAGAAGAACAGGTCTTATATATCTCCTTTTAAGTTTACTATTCTACACTAGTTGCTAGCTAATACCACTCACTACCACTAAGTTCAACGACTTTCTCGAATCAACATGCCAATCTTCGAAGCTCCAGCTGTCTACGTTCAAAGTTCAGTTATTTCTGTTGCTACTTACTTTATCCAACATGCTTATATGAGAGAGCGTATTGATTACCACTCAACCGATGCCAATTTTATTCCTTTAAAGCCAACTAAGGCCTTTTATGTTAGACGTGATAACAAGAACAGACAAAAGTTAGTTAATGTATTTGATCAAGATGGTAAGAAAGTGTATACTATTCAGCGTGAATCAGCAAGTAATCCAGTCTGGTCCTTACTCACTTATCCAAGTAGAAGAGAAATTGCTTCCATTAGAGCAGGTTACTTTTTAAAATCTATTGATTTCCACAATAAGCCAGGTTTACAACATAGACAAATTAACGCTGAATCTGGTCATCAAGGTAGATTAAAAACGTTTTATTTGAATGATGGTCATAAATATGGTTGGACTAGAGGTACCAAATATTTAGAGAAATTTACTAATCCAGGTGGTAATGATGAAGAAACAAGAGAAAGAGTCGCAAAAGTTAGATTATTAAGACAATGGAAATTTGATTATGAATTATTAGTTGATGATGACAAAGTTGATCCAGAAATTGCCTTAGCCACCGCATTTATTCCAATGATGTCTTTCTGGGGTGTTGGTGATATCACTGAAACCGTTGGTCCTACTAAATTAGAGGAAAAGCCATCCCCTGTTGAAGAAGTTAAACCAGTTGAACCAATAGTTTCTGAAGTTCAAAAGGAAAATGTAAAAGTTGCTCCAGGTGTTACTTTAGTTGTTGATTCTAATGAGGATACTGATTTAATAATTGAAAAGGCTTAACTGTGTTGATTCTTTAAGTTATGTTTGTAGATAACTGAAAGTTGTTGTATAGAAATGTGGTTATTCTTTGTTCCTTTTTACTTACCCTTGTTTGTTTTTTAAAAAAATGTTAAAAGATCTTTCTTATACTTAGTAATTCATTCTTTATATATATATATATATATATATGTTTATTTTTTTTTTCAAAATATAGGTTACACTTTAATGAGGTATAATTTAGAGTTTTCTAGCTCATGAAAAATAAATAAGTTATCAGATTGGTAACTATGTTACTTATAGGCTAGCTCTCGTAAAAATGATACGACTTTGAATATGACTCCGATGATTCACTCAAAGTCTCATTTATTATAATTACATGTAAATAGAAATTCATATATTTAAAATTTGTTGTGTTAGTTAGTTGATTAATTATAGTTCAGAATGTAACATATTTGATTCGACAATATTGAAAAGTGGGTCGATCAATTAAATACTATGCCCGTACCTTTGGATCTTGATTTCGGTGGGGGTAAATAAAGGATCTTTTCAACTATACTTTAGCTCTCGCTGAGATTAACCTACTTCTTCCGCGTTTAATACTAATTACCATAAGGATCTGGAACTATATTTTTATTTTATAGAATATTAGAGTTAAATCTGAAGATGATCTTTATGACCTTTAAATGGATCATGGATTTAGTTATAGATTAATTACATGTATATGTATATGTATATGTATATGTATATGTATATGTATATATGTGGTGTGTGAAAAAGGTATGATTGCTTGAAATTTAAACCCGGAATAATATAAAAAATTGTAGAATGACGTTTCTTTTAGATAATTGTATCGTATTGAATACTATACTAACCAGTCAAATACAAACACTACAAATCGTAATTTACAAATTTGAATTGATACTTTTATTTCTGTTTGTGTACACTCTCTTACTAATCTAATTAAACTAGTTGCAAACATGGATATGATTTATCTCTTATAAATGATGATTATAAACGCACGTTTCTTTTGCAATTCAATTCACTAAACAAAAGGTGGAGAAAAAGATCAAAATATATGAATTATATCTACACTATTCTCAGATTTGACAGACTTCTACAAAATTATCTGTCAGTCAGAGAAGATACATGACATAAGTTTGGTTGCTGTTTGAGTATTTTCTAAATAAATTTCTTTTGTTAACTACTGATATAGGATAATGACCTCATACTTGATGATCATTCCACTTGATATCAAATTAAAATTGAATTATAGTTTCTGGATAAAACTAATTATTCATATGTACTTCTTGATTTTTTACTTTTTCCATAAACATTATATTTAAGCTTTTTAAGGATATATAGTCTATAATATTGTCCTTGTACTTCGTCTTTCGTTTGGGAGTATTATAAGTTGGAGACCGATATTTAATTCTTAAAATCTAACCTTTGATCTATATGGAAGGTATACCGTCAGTGAGATCTGAGTTCCGTTATGTTCCTAAGATAAATTTAGGAGTATTTAAAATATAAAAAAAACCTAGACAGGGGGAATATTAATTACCCCAGAAACACAGGGAGCCCGAGTAAGATAAGCCCTAACTCTAGCCTCGCGCCTCACCCTCTATGATTCCGAGATGTATGTCTTCCCCGCAAACACCCCCTACTCTGAAACCACATATTTTATATTTGTTCTATTATCAGTATACAAATTACTAAGATAATAACTATTATGGTGATAGAATAGAGGTAGATGATGAGGTGTAGCCCTTGAAAGATTGCTTACCAAGCTGCTATCTCAATTTTCTTTTTAAAGAAAATTTCTTACTTTGGAAGGCACGTCGTATGAGATTTGAAATTTTGGTTTTCAACAACTTTAAACCAATTAATTTAGTTACCTAGCAAAAAAATCAAAGTTAAACGGTCCACTATTTTATTCCGGTTGCGGACAACTTAAAGAAAATATCTAAATTCTTAGGAGAAATATCTGAAATTGCTTCTTGCAAAGGATATACCATCCCACATCCATATCTCGTGATAGCTATAGGCTTAAAATTATCTATCTGCCAAAGAGAAAACAGCCCATGATTCAATTCTAGGTGCAAATGAATCATCCTGCATCCCCTGTTTCGGTCTTGCTCTTCTTACTTCTCATTTCCCCAGATATAAAATGAGGTGAATTTCCCCTTCTTTTTCCAAGTTCCATCTGTAAATTTGTTATATTCTATTTTTTTTTCAGTATAGTCTTTACTATTTTTTTCTGTCTTTAACTGCTACTTATTTCTGCTACTAATTATAACTACGATCCCACAATGTGTAACTCTGCTATTTGCCAACTATGTATGAAGAAGTCCTGGACTGGATGTGGTGACCATATTGAAGAAGTTATGAACTCTACTTCCCCAAGCATGTGGTGTACATGCAGACACAACTTTATTGATGGTGAAGACCTGAGATTTCCTCCAATGGCTGGAACTGGTACTATGCGTTCCTTTTCTGTCTCTGGTGAAACTGGTTGCTTGTTAAGAAGAGCCACTCTTGCTTCTTTAGAACATTCTGCTATTAGTGAATCATCTTCAGAAAATGAGATCACTATCAAGTCTGATAATGAAGACTCGTTTACAACTATCCCAGAACCAGGTGTTAAATTCAAGTTCGGTGCTTCCTCTTCAATTCCATTGAAATCTAATTCAATAAATGATTCAATAAAAGCTGAGGAAATTGCTCCTGATGTTTCGGACAGCTCTTTTGATTTTAAGCCAAATGAATTACAAGTTTAGTAATGTCGATGTCAACTTTATTATTCTACGTTAATGGTTTTCGTTCAGTTTTAGATTTTTATTTTTGTTTTTATGGTGTCTGGTACATGTACATGTATGTGGGATGTGGATTCACAACCAATTTACTGTTTCGTTTTAGTTTTTTTCAACTTACTCCTCTCTTGCATTTTAACTTATTGATATGATATTGGCTCAAGGGAGCTTGCCTTGTGATATAATTCGTATTTACTTATTATTGTTTATTCAAACTTCCTTTAGTTTACAGCATTTATAAACAATCTCGTTTGTGGCTTTGCATTATTACTATTATTTCTTTCCCTTCTTTTTTACCTCTCATTTCTATCCCTATGTTTTAAAAGCTCCCTTTTTGGTTTTTGTATATAACATTACTTTAATATAAAAAAAAATTGATATTAAACCAACTGTTTTTGTCTTCAAAGTTGCTTAACTAATCGTTTTTGTAATTTAGAAAGTGCTTTAGTGACTTTTATTATATACGACTATAACTCACCTATTCCTTGAGAAACTTCTATACGAGAATAAGTGGCATCGCCTCTTGAGAAAAATTTATCCGAAAATAGTAGTTTGTGGGGAATAGCTGATATGATACCTTGCCAAATCAAGAAATATGAATCTTTCAAACATGATGTTGAAATCATTCATATATTAAAGATATTAGTATTCTGTATTTGAGTAACAAAAAGAATATCATAATAAATATGATTGATATGTGGGATTTTAATTTATATTTATAACTTTACGAAACTATTTTCGCTGCTATGCATAGATCAATGAAGATATTTCTAGATGTGGAAAGTTAACAGTTTCGTTGTTAGTTGTCTTATATTAACCATATGATCTTTCATATTAAGGTAGTGTTTTATGATCAAAAAATATTGAATCACTTACTAACTAATTACCAACAATATTTCGGAGTTTTGAGGGTTTATTACTCACAATTTTAGTTTACTCTTTAGAAAATTTCCATTTACGATAAATTCTTTCTTCTTCCATTTTAATATCAATCATTTAACGTTGACTCAAAACTCATCTAACTTGTATTTATAAGCCATTCTTAATATATCAAATAGATTATTTAAATTAAAAAAGCATGAGACTTCAGTTCACAAAACCTCGGGATTCTGTGGATAACACTTCCGACTCGGAGTGCCGCTGAACCACCAACTAATCGATCATAAGTTTAGGAATCAGAAAGCCGCAGCGTGAGTCACTCGGCGAAATATTACCTTATCCGCGAGGTCCGATAACGAGATATGTCAGATCTCTCACATAAAAATTAATTAGTTTTCAAAACCAATGACCTTCCTGACTACATGACTCAAGCATTGCTCTTTTACTCAGCTAACACTGCATGCATTTCAATATAGAATACCGAAGAACCACATAAACCACATCCACAAACATCGGGTGGGTTATTCACTCGGATTCCAAACATTCTATCTGCAAATTATATTTATATAAATACCCCCCTGTTTCCCTACATTTTTACTGTGAGATGAATAAATTCCTGTTGCTGCGTACTAATTAACTTGCTTGCCACCATTTAGACAATCACTTTCTACACCTTCAAACACATTCTTCAAGATTAATTATAAATTATACAATGAACTCAAGAATAGAAGCTACAAATCAATCTAGACGTGAATCTACTTTTGACCATGTTGATGCTCATGACTTTTCAGTAGATGGTAATAAAAGATATCTTCACTTAGGTAACACACTGAGCCCTGCTTTTGTTATTAATAATATCTCTCCAATTTCGCCTGACTTCAAAGCTCATCAAAGAAGAGATAGTGAAGTTTCTGACATTGTATTCAGAGTTTAGAATACTACCTTATTAGTCGATTTATTTATTTTGTTATGCATTTAATGTTTAAGAAATTTTCACGATTTCAGTTCACTTGCGTGCTATTTCAGCACTGAATCAATGAAAATTGATTCTTTTTCTGGTTTATATTACAGCTTTGTAAATTATGATTTTTTTATTTAATGATTATTATGTTTACTTATTTATAGCCACTTGTATTGTGCACTTAACTCTTTTTTGCATTTAACTCTCCTTAATGTAATTTCACATATTTTTTGTACCAAAATTTAATTATTTCTTTTACGTTTCTCTCTAACTTTCACAAATTCTCAGTATTTAGAGTGAATATTACATGGCTAGTTAGATATCTAGGTATGTAAGATTAATATAAATTATTAGTATAAATTATTAAAAGTATGAAATGCTATAAAATTAGGAAATTATATTATTTAACAGTACATGGATGAAAGAATTATGTAATGATAGTGTACTTTATTTTAGGCTTACTCTTATTCTTATAGGTCAAATGCATATTGGGAATTTTGTCTTAATCTCTTACCATATTTCACAAATGCAACAGGACAAGCAATTAAAGCAACAGCGAATAAACCTAGTAATAACCCAGCCCAGTTGGTATGCATACCATCAAACATAAACTCAGCGAATAAAGGAAAGATACCCCCGAAAGCAGAACGTAAGAAAGTATTGGCAGCGATAGCAGATGCAGCAAACAATAGATAACTATCAACAATATAGTTCATACATGGAATGAAAATACCCATTAAACCAAAACCTGTGAATAAACCCGAAAGAGTTGGAACAATCCAATGAATTTTATCTGGATAATTACCAGTCCAACAGAACCATAATAAACCAATTGGGAAAGCAACAGCACCGGCAATCATTGGTGGTAATCTTGCTTCTGGAACAACCTTACCATTATTAGCTTCTAACTTTTCAACATAACCTCTTTCAAAGTAAATACAAGTCAGACCACCTAACAGTTCACCAATGATTAGACCAAAATAAGGTAATTCGGCAACACCTGAAACCATACCATAACCACGTTGGAAAACAATCGGATAAGCTGTTAGGAACAAGTATAGCATACCATAGACGAAAGCATTATAAATAGTAATTAATAGTAAAATTGGTTCTGTAAATAACATTCTTAGTGGTCTGGTTAAGTTCTTTTCAACAATTTCTTTAAACGATAAAGAAAATTCATCATGAGGAGCGTGTATCCCCCAGTTTCCTGTTCTTCTTTTGATTTCTCTAGCCTTATTAACTAAGATGATTGGATGATGGGTTTCATCAAAATATACTAAGATCAAGATTAAAGCTGGCGATGAAATAATACCAATCATGAATGAAGGCCAACGCCAGCCTAGTCTTTTCACAATGAATGCACTAATAAATGGAGCCATCATTGGTCCCATAAAGATAGCCATTGAAAAAATAACAACAGCAGTACCTCTAGTTCTATTACCAAACATATCTGCAAATGATGCGGGAACACACACCATTGGAGCGGCACCCAAACAGCCAGCAAAGAATCTGCAAATTAAAACAGATTCTAATCTATCAGAAACGGCAACAGCAAAATTAAAAATTGTAAACATGAAAGCAGATATTAGAATAACGTACTTTCTACCGTATAATTCCGACAATGGAGCCCAAACAATTGGACCTGTGGCAAAACCAAAAACATATAAAGAAATACCTAAAGTTGAGACAACAGGAGCAACATGAAATAATTTCGACATAACTGGAACTGATGATGAGAAAAGAGCAGAACCAAAGGCAACACAAAAGGTAACGTAACCAATAATGAAACATTGAATAATTTTCTTCTTAATTGGCCAATTATGAGGATGTAGAGGATCTTCAGTACCATCGAATGTAACCGTATACTCCTCGATGTTTGGTAATGGAGGTGGATAATCTCTGTCACCACCCATACGTGGAATTGCGACACCTTTTTGCTCCCTCTTTAAAGTCTCCGTCTCAATAGCTTTAGTGTTAGTTAAAATTCTTGAAATATTTATTGAATTTTGTGTATGAGATTCAATTCTAATAATATCTTTATCTTCATTTATTGAAGGCGCAAAATTTTCTATATCCATTTCAGCAACATAGCTTCCACTTGTGCTGGTATGTAAAGAGTTTACAGGTGTAACATCACCATTAGAATAATTTTCAGGTTGTGGAACAGGAGGTTTTTGCAACGAAACTGTTGGAGAGAGCCCATGGTTGGATTGGGCAGATTGAAATGATTGTGAAGATGTTGTAGCAGTTGAAGCTATCGATTGTTGGCGTCCTTTCGATTTCTCCATTGTATGTACTTATAATAATTATACAGATGTTTCTAGTATAGCAAGGACTGATATCTTGTTTGTCAAAATGTGGAAAAAGATGAAGCCTTTTATATGAGCGGTTTTTTTTTTCAATTACTAATATATTAGAAAATCGTATTAATGCAGAATTCAGTTTCGTGCGGAGATAATATATTATTCTCTGACCTTCTGCCGAACAAGGATTAAAGATCTCGCTAATTTTCTCATAATGTAGATTACTTATTGTACCAAATAGAAAATTTTAGGATGCTCTTTTTTTTGAAATTCTATATATATTAAGCTACATATCTAAGCTCCTATCATTTTATCTAACGATTATTTGAATTAAATAGACCTATATCTTGAACAATTTTAAAAATAATCAATTTAAAGTTAATAATTCGTACCTCAAACTATATTTCGAAATATTTTCCAACCAGGCGTTTGATTCTGTTGACTTTTCGCATTACGGTGCCCAAATTTGTAAAAATTTTTTTAGCTTGCAAAACGAGGCTGCAACAAAACTCAAAACGCCGAGAAGTGCGTATATCCCGAAACTTTGAAGCTTGCTTATTTTCAACTGTTCTCGGCAAAGGACTGAAAGAGTTTGACCTTCCGACATTTCATATAGATCTGGATAAATGGCCACCTTTCGTCGGAAGCAAAAAGTATTTTGAGAAATTTTATTTTTTTAATAGAATTTACCTTATTGCTTTTTGAATAAAATATCCCTAAAAAATATTAATAAAAACAAAAGGCTAAAAGAGGATTCGCTTTTAATAATCCCAGAGAATATCCAGCCTCTGTGTCACAGTCCTGCATGTTTACAAATCTTGAAATTGCCATTCTTTATTTGTTGCACGACCAGAAACTTTTTTCTTGACCGATTAATGATAGGCTTTTCCAATTAATCTGGAGACCTCAATTTTCGTAAATCATTCATATATATTATTGAACCAATAGGGAAACCCCATTTCAAAAGAAAACTGTAGTAACATTGTGTTTTAAAAAACACAAAAAAAACTAAAAAGTATTGAAAAAAAATTAATAATTTAACAAAAAGTGCAAACTTAAAACACCCAATTCATTATCTTTGTAAATGTACCAGATTCAGCACCCACATCTTGATTTTTGGCAGCATAAAAGAGACGTTCATGCTCATCAATTTCTGCTAAATTGCTCACTAGATCAGCCTCTTCTGGTTTCACGACTTTAGTTTTCATAATAACTTTCCAAGAAATATATAGGACGATGTCAACAAAAACCATTAGATAGTAGTATAAGAAGGGCCCAACTTGAAATGAATGTATAAAGGCTTGAGCACCAAGGAACATAATAATTAAACCAAAACAAACCAAAGCAAAGATAGCTGGATATGGCTGGTATTTAGTAGTCCAATCTGTCAAAGGCATAGAAAATCGATCAACTCCTTGAGCTTTACAAGCTCTATAGAAGCCCAAATATGTAATCATCATGAAGAAATAGTTGAGAATTTGTCCACCAGCACATAAATTAACCATCCAATCCAAAGCAACTGTTGCTGTGTCACCTAATTGCATTAATGATAAACAAGAAAACATAGCAGCCATCACTAAACCAGCCAATGGAACACCAGAAGATGTAGTATACTTGAAAATCTTTGGGGCAAAACCTCTTTGAGCTAAAGCAAATATAGCTCTTGAACTACAATACACATAAGATGACCCAGCACTGAAAGTAGAAGTTGGAAATGTGAACTAAAAGTTAGTATGGTTAATTTAAAATAATATTGAATAATTCAAGATACAGTGTGTTACAAAGGTTGGTACACACTATGGTTTCTAAAATGAAGAGTTAGACATACCTGAAAGCTGAAGATATACAAAGAGCGTTAACGATGTGTGGAAGAGCTTTAATATTCAAGTTTCTCATGGATATAACATAAGGACTGACATTCACACCTGCTGCACCTTGGGAAACAGCAGTGGCCAACGTCTTATCATCATGTCTTAGCAAGATACCAACTGATAATGAACCCAAAACATAGAAAACCCCTAGTCTGTAGATAATTGATTTAAAAGCACCAGGTAAGACTTTACGAGGATTTGCAGCTTCACCTGCTACCATTGATAAATATTCAGGGGCTGTTTGTAATTAGTTAATAAGTTAGGAAGTTAGTATAAATTTAAAGATTGAAAGTAAAGTTGAGTATTAGATTAGATTGGAGAATAACGTACCAACTTCTGTGAAAACAGCTTTCATGTAAGCTGCCCAAAATGCAGAAGCTCCAGTTCCAAGATAATCTGGAAATGCATTGTCTGTTCCTTTGAAATTTCTAAAACCAAAGGCATCATGCTTAGGATTACCACCAACCATTGTGATAAATGTAAAAAAAAGTAAACCAATTGCTAATAATAATTTTCCAATAGCTAAATAAAATTCTGATTCCCCAAACCATTTAACGGCAAATATATTCAATATTAAATAAATAACCATTTGTGGAACAAATGCATCTGCAGGAGAATAATCATCTCTCCAAAAGTGAATCATACCATTAACAGATGTAATTTCAAAGGGAATATATAGAGACATCATAATGTAAAAGTTGTATCCAGCAACAAACTCAAAAGCAGGATCAACAAATCTACCAGCATGAGAAATAAATGGAGAATCCACAGGCAAGAAACAAACTAATTCGCCAATAGATAATGTAGCCAAATAAACAATAAAGGCATGTATCGTGAAAGCAATCAAAAGATTACCACATCCACCATTGTGCAAAGCCGTACCAATAGTCACGAAAAGAGCTGTTCCAATGGAGCCACCAACTGCAATCAAGTTGATATGTCTAGCTTTTAGCTTTCTCTTTGTATGACCATGAAGTTCATTGGCATTTGAAACGGGGGAAACTGAATTGGTCAAAGAGTTAGTTTCAATTTGTTTCTCTTTTAAACTATTTTCTGTGAATGACGTATCATCACCATCTTTTTTAAATAACATGCTTGAAATTGATATAAAATATAAGGCCAAAAAAGCAAGATTTAAGAGCTACTGCTCTTTTAACATGTCAAGAAAAAGAACTAATGATGAAAATTGTGAAATTGTAAAAAATTTATCATGTCCAAAACCCCCAGGTGATAGTCATGAAAAGTTTAAAAGAAATATGATGTATGATGTAATCGAAAAAGAACATTTTTTAAGGAACATTAAAAAACTTCATCTGCCAAATTTTGCACTGTGCCCGATTCGAAGTACACCCTTTTTCAAGTAACACATCCCAAACCTATATATATATATATATATATAATGATTGAAGGTAGTATGGAAATATTTACTTAATCAGTTGAAAACTTCAATTAGTTCAATTTTGAACTCGAGCACAGAAAATCATGACTTTTTTTAATGCTGTGTTACAGTTTCACTTGAAAAAAAAAATTCTTGGAAATCAGGGTCCCATGAATACTTTAAACATATTAAATGTTTACTGCGATATTAGTGGCTAATCAATTTAAGAATTCGCAAGTTAATCGCAGTGTTGCTTCAATTGAATATATTATGATATACTTTAACAATATATTAAAGTATATATGATATAGCATTTCTGAAAGTATGGTGAACAAAACCTATAAAACAGATTACGTCATCACATACGGGTCCCTGACTATGCCACAAGAATTAGCCTATGTACATTAATGTGGTACTCGATCTTTACGTTTTTATAATCTAATCATTACAATAAATTTTAAAGATATAACTAACAACAATTGATTGAATGTATGACGCTATTTTCTGTAAATCCTTATATGAATGATAAATCATCTAAATATTAATATACCTGGTTTTGAGTCTTTTATGAAGAGAACTAATTCTTGGTTTGTGTGTAGCCTGACTGAGAACAAACTTTTTTGCAAAATTTATTTTTCTCATATTCTCTCGCAAGTTCCAAATCCCACACAACTCACAGTGCTAAACCCACCTTCTTTTCAAAAAAACTATGTATCGGGGTTCGTTAAATAGCAGAAATACATTCAAATTAATGTAAAGAACAAAAAAATGTTGTAGTTCAATATGTTATAAAACCAAATAGTTGAATAAAAACCAGCACCTCAAACACACAATTCATGATTTCAGTAAATCTACCAGGTTCAGCACGCATCCCACACTTTAAAATTTGGTAGCATAAAAGAGAAATTTATGCTTATCAATTTCTACTAAATCGTTTACTAGATCAGCCTCTCCTGTTTTCTTGAAATTAATTTTCTTAATAACTTTCCAAGAAATATATGTAATGATATCAACAAAAACCATTAGATAGCATAAGAAAGAGTCAACATCAAATGAAGGTAGCAAAGACTGAGAATCAAGGAACATAATAATTAAACTAAAACAAATCAAAGCAAATATAGCTCTTGAAATACAATATACATGCAACGAAATACCAACTGATAACGAATCCAAAACGTAGAAAACTACTCGTCTGCAGCTTCTCTGTAAATACATTCGGTTCTATGTTGTCTTTCTTTTTTTATACAAAAATTCCAATTCATATGCTCATTGATTGAGGATATGAATATACATACGTCTGATTATTTATCAGCTTGAAAGTAATAAATGTTTTACTTAAAAGATAAAATGAGTTACCTAATGAGCTGTTGTGACTTTATTCAAAATTTTCTTTGGAGGTTAATACACCGCTATATGGATCAACTTTCCAGATATAAGTTAAATAAATTGTTAGTATAGTTCAAAACAGTTATACACTATATATATCTGTGTAGTTTCTAATTTACAGATCAATTCATGCAAATATGAAAAGTTCCCACACTTTATGCCGAGCCCAGTCTCCAAGACTATTCGACCAACCTCGTATAGTCTCTAGACGTAGCTTAATAGTCGCTTCTTTATAATTTTATCAGTTTAGGTAAACCTAATAAATATACCGTACCATTTAAGATAAGGCTGTACATATATATATATGTATAATGTTCATATCCATGTATCTCCAAATAAACTCTTAAATGCTGATTAAGAAATTGGGATACGCTCTAAAAATTAATAAATGTGTGTGTGATTCTTGATCGAAAATATGCTCATTATCAAAATAAGTGATTTTTTTTGTTACCTGAATTTTGTAACATTTCTTAACCTAGAGATAAACAGTTGTTCTAACCCACAATAAAGCAGGTTAAATTGTGTCAGATATTAATATATATTACTTCATAGGATTGAGTCTATCATTTGAACTACAATTGAAAAAAATACTTATTTATGGTAATTTAAGGATGAAGGAGATTTCATATATATATATATATGAATAAAGAATAAAAGAAAGAAAATACTATGCAGTTAGTGTTCGGATTGCTTGACATTCTATTGCCCTGATATTAGGTAATGCATGGTATGTATAAAAAGATGGTTTTCTAGAATCAAATATTCTGTGCATTGAGTACGAGGTACCTACTCTTTCAAATTGGTTGAACAAGGATTCTTTTCCTGTGACAATCTGATAGTGATTAAGAGCAATTGATAGTTTGGAGCTGGTTACTAGCGGGTAGATTTTGGGGTTTCTGGTAGAGGTTTCGGTCTTGTTTAGTCCACAAACCAAAAAGCAATCATCAACTTTATTCACAATAACAAAATTTACCTGAAATTGGAAGGCTTGATGCCTTATGGAAAGAAAATACTTTCCATATTCAAATTGAAACAATAGTTTTCTTGAAAGATGAACGTATTAGTTTCAACTAAATCAAGCGGTGTTCCGGGTTACTGCATTGAAAACAAGTCCGCAATATGAACCTCTAACAATGAGCTAACGAGACAAATAACCATTTCATAAACTATAGAAACATAAACCAATATATATTGCTAACAAATATATCTATCTTTAGTAGAGGTTCCCATTTACACGATCACAGAGGGTTTCCAACCTGAAGAACTTCGACCGCTCAGCCCAGCTGTTAATTTCAAAATTTTGCCACGGCTAGTGAACTACGTAATCCGAAATCGAACTATGTCGCCAGCCTCCAACAAATCAATATCAACCCAACACAGAGGTCTATCTATAACTATTCCCAGTGTTCATGAAATATATGCTTGCCACATTTCACAAATTGAAATACTAGAACAACAATGGCAAGCTTTGAAACAAATAGGAAAACGTCAGTGAGTAATGGAATTGGCTTTTCGTTGTCCTCAACAAAATCAAACCACTTAAGATCTAAACCAACGGTTATAACTCCTAAAATTCAAGAAAATGAATTAGGCGAGTCTTTAGAGTTCAGAACTGGAATATTACATGAACTACGTGAATTGGGTCCTCCTGATTTAATTCATTTAACCAAGTATGACAAAACAAACAAACAAGAAGTCGGAGAATACCATTATGCAGTTGGTTTAAATACTTCTAGCACCATTCAACCCTACATGTATTTGCAAACAATTCAAGTCAATGATAAACATGGAGCTTCTGAAAAGCATCCTAAAATTGGAACATATTGTTCTTATAATTGCTTTAGTAAAGCTGATGTTAGAATTAGATGTACTTTTCCTTCTCCTGCTGGCCCTATGGTTCAATTCATGCCTACAGCTAGAAACAAAGTTACTGTTAGTATCGACGCTAACGATTCAAGAAATGCTTTATTATGGCTAGAAACATGGGTGTCTTCTTTAATCAGAAGTGTTATATTTTCAGACAATATTGAAAGATTGTTACCCGGAATGTGCCTTTATAATCCCATCCAATCAACGAAAGATACTAAAGAAGCATTAACAGCAATGATAAGTCTAATACCGAAAGGTAATCTAGTTGGGAGTAGAGATTTAATTAATCAAGGCTCTGTTATTAATAACTACTTAGTTGATGCAATTTTTAAGATTTTAGAAATCACCGGATATTATGAACATGCTTTACAAGAATTAGAGAAATTAGATGATACTACTTTAAATCTTAACGTTTTAAAAGTAAGATTACTATTTGCTAAAGGTGACCAAACTAAAGCAATTAAAGTGATTTATGAACTACTTAAAGAAGAACCACGTGATGGTTGGTTACTATTAGAACAAGCGAAATTTTTGATTTCACAAGATAGATCAGATTTAGCTATATTACCTGCAATTAGAGCAGTTGAATGCTTACCTACCGAATTTGAATGTTGGAAAGCTTTAATAGAAGCTTATATTTTAAATAAAGATTTTCAAAATGCACTACTGGCATTAAATTCGGCACCAATGTATTCCAACAAAAAAAAGGATATATATACTGCGTTAAAGCCTAATTCATTTAGTTTTCCACTTCCTCTAGAAGGGAAATTATCCGATGTTTGGAAAAATTGCGACTTATTTGGGTATATTTCTGGATTTGGAGGTATTGTCGAATTTTCACCGTCATATCATATTGATTCTACCAGTCCAGCACACATCCAAATATATGAACAAACAAAACTACAATGCACATTCAAAGAGGCATACGATTTAATGGCTATTATGGCAAGACAATTAGGATGGGCGGAATTACTAAGATTAAGATCAACTGTGTTTGTGATGGAAGATGAATACAACCAATCTGTTTTGTTCGAGCAACAGAAAGAACAGAAGGAACAGAAAGAATTGCAACAATCACAGAACTTAACACCCCCACCATATGGAACCAGATCACGTTCTAGATCGTTATCAATAAATTCCACAAATGGTTCATCTGTTTCTTTATCACGTATTTCATCAAAATTTAAAACCAAAAGACTGAGTGAACGCTGGCTAGATTCTCTATTCTTAATATTTTATGAAAATTTAAAATCTTCATTAATCTGGGCAAACGAAAGGTCTAATGCAGATGATATTACAAGCTTACAACATATCCCATTAGAATGGGAATTAATAGGGGAAGAGTGCATGAAGGTTCATCATTACGAACAAGCCATAATTCCAATGAAAACTTCTTTGGATAACAGATTTAGCATTTTTGCGGCCCATGCTCTGCTAAATTATTATCTTCAGTACACAGAAAGAGATCTTGAATTTAGAAAATTAAATTCTATTAAGTTAAACTTCCGTGTTAGAAAAGACAACTCGAGAATATCCTCTTATTCATTACCAGAGGATTACGTTTTGAAATTAGTTTGTAAGTTAATCAGTTGGAACTATAGATATTATGGAGAGTTCTCTCTACTATCTTTCAGAGTTTTAAAGAGTTTAATTCAATCAGAAGATGCTATAGTGATTAAGAGCAAACTGGAGACATTTTTCGTTGAGGAAGATGCTGAAACGAGACACAGTATTGTTGGGTTAGTGGATAGATTCATCAGCTGGTTACAGCAGTTTCATGATATTTAGATTAGAGTAGATGGGCTGTTTTAATTATTATCTGTAAGAATAAAATAAAAGAGGTGTATCAAAATCGTATACACATCCGTACACCAAGGTAGCTGGCAACGGCGGTAACCCGTAGTATATTGTTGAGCTCGAGTTTCGAGAGAAATGAAGAAAGAAAACGATAATCTTCGCCGATGTCTTGTGAAGTGCAAATTCAAAAGGAAAAAGAGCACAGTTCCTACCGTTTCTAGACTGGTAACAAAACATACGCAAGTTACGATATACTGGAAAGGATTCTGATTCTGACTCTGAAGCACTCCAAGCCAGTTTCTCCCGTTCCTTCCCAACCTCCCTTTGAAAACAACTGTTCTTTGGACAGACATCCATCCCCCCTCTTAACTTAATTTCATTCGAAGACTTTTTGCCCCACTTCTTACAAATCATTATCCAAAAGGTCCCTTATTTACTTCTGCCGTTTAGCATTGTGATTTTCCTGAATTTTGTCTGTTTTGTTATTATTGCTTGACTGTATTCGAATTTCACATTAGCCAGTCATAACCATCGGCACATTTTTATATACAGAGTTCCTTTCATTTTGCATTTTTTCAATTGAAGTTTGAACAATACTAGTTAATAGACTTTCATTTTACTTTATTTTATTTCATTTTATTTCATCATTATTTGTGACTTTTCTAGCTGTTGCTCTCCCTCCATCCCATCGTCGATCTCTCCTAATTTTAATTCATTACAATTACTAATAACTTCATTCATATTTTTCTCTTTCCATTTGCTCAAGTGATAAAACTAATAAATTATAGAATATAAATCTCCTCAATTATTTGATTGTTTTACTTTTTACATTTTATTACATTTTAATTATTTCATAATGTCCGGTTTCTGGAAATTTACAAGCAATTATGCGTCCAGAGTCACGAAAATCCTTGAGAGGTCTGATTTTACTTTAGAGGATCTGTTAGATGAAAGTGAAACGATCTCTGAATTGGTGGCTCCGAATGCTAGATTAGTTGAATATTTAAGAGAACCTGATGTTTTGGATGCTTTAGTTGATTACGTTTTACATGATGGTGAAATTCAAGATAATGAAGACGAAGAAACAGGTACTATAAGAAATGATCAAGAGATACACGATGAACATATGGAAAAAGATTCCGATGAAAATTCTGAATCCGATGGCATAATAGAGAAAATCCATAACAGTGGAAAAGTGACTACAGAAGACGAAAAAGCCACAACAATAGTAACTAATGATAGTGAAAATAAAGAAAGTAACTCAACAGCGACAGCAGCAGCAGCAGAAACAACAACAACAACAACAACAACTGACACAGGAACAGAAATTGATTCAGCAAAAGAAGTAAAAGAAGTTGGCACTACTCAAAATACTGATTCTGATTCTGATTCTGATTCTGATTCTGATTCCGATTCCGATTCTGATGCTGATTCTGAAGACTCCTCTAAAGGCATTGATGATCATTCGTTTGGAGATGAGATGCACATGGATGATGATTTCAATGAAGTTGAAGTTGAAGAAGAAGAAACTCTAGCTGAACAACATTCAAGACGTGCTCAAGTTGCTGCTGAAATATTATCTTCTGATGTTTGGTCTTTAACCGATTCCTTTATGGAAAATGTTCAACTTGTTGAAAAATTATGGAGTTTATTAGACAAACCTGCACCGCTTCATATTCTTTCTGCCACTTTTTTTATGAAAATTAATGAGCATTTATTAGATATGAAAATGGATGAGATGATTCAATTCATATTACAAGATACTCATATTGTCGAAAGATTTATGAGACATATAGACACACCACCTTTAATGGATTTCCTATTGAAAGTGATATCCACTGATAAACCCGACGCTTCAACCGGTGTTATTGATGTTTTAAAAGAACAAGGACTAATACCCGCTCTAGTTTCTTATTTAGATCATAGTATTCCATCTTCAATCCAGAGTGCTGCAGGTGATTTTCTAAAGGCTTTTATAACGATATCTGCTAATAATGCAGAAAATACAACTATTGGTCCTAATGAATTAAGTAGACAATTAGTTAGTGAAAAGATAATAAGGTTGTTGGTGAAAATGATGTTACAAGGTGGTACAGGATTATCAAATGGTGTCGGTATAGTGATCGAAATTATTAGAAAGAATAATTCAGATTATGATGCTGTTCCAGTTGTGTATATAACTATTGATTCTCATCCTCCCACTTCTAGAGATCCGGTCTATTTAGGTACGCTGGTGAAAATATTTGCTGAAGCCATGCCCGAATTTACAAAAATGTTAGAGAAAAAAGTTGATAAGAAGTTGGAAACTCCATTTGGTGAAATTGAACCTTTAGGATTTGAAAGATTTAAAATTTGTGAATTGGTTGCCGAATTGATTCATTGTTCAAATATGGCTTTATTGAATGATGAAAAAGGTGAGGAAATTGTTAGAGAAAGAGATGAAGTTAGAGAAAAATTGATTGAGCAACAGAGAGTAATTTTAAATAATGCAGATGCTGATTCTAGCACTTCACTTGATGAAAACGAGATTTCAAGAGAAATTGGAAATCTAAAATTAAATAGTCCAGATTACAACGAATATGAGAATTCACACGAGGAAAATAGTCGTAGCGATTCTATTACTTATGAAGGTGATAATATAGCTGATCAAACTTTGAATCCTGAAGAAGATACAAATAATCAAGAAAATCAAATGATTGATAGTTCCTTTGATATGGATGAAACCGCTTTAATAGATGATGGAGTAGAAACAGAAGAATCATTAAGACGAGATCCTGTTGTTGGCGATCAACTAAAGATTGCCTTGTATGATAATAACGTTATTGTCACAATACTAAATATGTTTTTTAAATTTCCATGGAACAATTTTTTACATAACGTTGTCTTTGATATTGTCCAACAAATCTTGAACGCTTCAATGGAAATTGGCTATAATAAGTTCTTAGCTATTGATTTATTTGGAAGAGGTGAAATTACTAAATTAATAATTAATAGTCATAACAGATGCATTGATTATGAGGCAGAAAGTGGGTTAAGATTAGGGTATATGGGCCATTTAACTTTGATTGCTGAAGAAGTTGTTAAATTTAACTCTCCACCACTCGATAATTCCAGTAGATCTAATATTATTGCAGATGCAGTCTCTGCGGATGATTGGACCCAATATGTAAATGAAACTCTAGTTGAGATCAGAAATAAATACAATGCAATGCTAGGAAGTGATGAAATGTCCCAAGAACAAGAATTATATGAAAAGGAGTATCTAGAAGATTCTGAGCAAGGTGGGCCAGGAAATGTTTTCCAAATGGTTTATGGAAATGATGAGTCGGAAGAACAACAAACTGCAGTGCTGGATGATGGTGATCTTGACACCGATCAATTCTCCGCCTATATGGCCCACCAAATGAGCGGTGATATACCCGATAAATTTGGTTCGTCAGACGAAGAATCCGAAGAAGAGGAGCAACAGAATCAAGAAGAAAGGCAACATAAAGGTGTAATTGCATCATCTATTGGAGGCCATCCATATCAACAGATGTCATCTGGTGACCTAGATACGCATAATGCTTTTGATGAAGACGATGAGTTTGATTATCATGAAGACGAAGATGGACATACAATTAGGTTCACTAATGATAATAATCATAACTACAATGGTGATGATGATGATGATGATTATGAAGACCCAAATGATGATGGTCAATCTTATGTGAAGCAAAATCACCCACTTTATCAAGCAGATGGGTCATTGAACTATTCTACACGTGCTTCTGAATTGCGTATTTCTGATTCTGATTCTGATTCTGATTCTGATGATAATGATATTCTTGGTTATGAAAATCATTTAATGAAATCCAAATAAACTCTGTGATGCCTTCTGTTTTGTTTTTTATTATTTTTAATATCCTTTATGTTTTACTTTCATTGATTGTCTCATGTTTTACACACTGGTTTTCTCTCTTGTCATTTTGTTTTATCTTTTATTGTTTTACTATTTCCCATTTTTACTACAGGACCTTTGAATCCCACCTTTTCAGCTTTTTTATATTCAAATTTTCAATTAATACTTTATTTTAACCTTTTCGTCTCTTTGTTGTTCCTTTTACTTTTACTTTCATTTTATACGTTATCGTTCAATTATTTTTTCCGATGCTTCCTAATGCTATATCATTTTATAAATTCTTTTTTATCGAAATTATAATATTCTACTGCATAATACATATCATTTCAATGGTACAAGTTTTCGTTATCTGCGTATCTTATGTCTGAATTATCCTCACACCAATCACACCATTTTTTTAGAAAACTGACTTTACTTTCACTCAATGTTTCAAAATCACCAATAATACATAACTGTTTCTTACATCTAGTAATGGAAACATTTAGTCTTTTAAAGTCATCTAAAAAACCAATATCATTGTCATCATTAGATCTAACCATTGATAAGATGATGATTTCCTTTTCACGACCCTGAAACCCATCAACCGTACTGATTTCAATATTTTCAAATTGTTCGGAATTGGAAACTGCAGAACTGTCATCATCATTACTAAAATTACCTTTCCTAACAAGTTCTTTTAACTTCGAAACTTGTGCATTATACGGAGAAATAATACCAATATCTTCTTGTTTCACACCTGCTTTATTAAGCGCTTTAACATGCTTTAAAACTAATAGACATTCACCATCATTATATTTCGATGAAAATAAAGCAGAGTTATTACTTGCACTATCAGAGTTGGCAGAATCACTTTCAGGAAAATTACCACCTTGAGTGTCATACCAAATTACTTCCTCTAGAATATCATCATTATTTCCATCATCTGTAACATATGGTAGATCAATAACTTTTTTATCTTTAACTGAAACATCAGCAACTAATTTACTATGGTATAATTCATCACTTGGGAATCTCATGATTTTTTCATTCATTCTATATTGGATGTTCAAAAAACAAGTAAATTTCTCATGATTTGGATGCACTTCTAGCAATCTATCAAATAAAGTTTTACTTAACATTTTGGAAACTTTAACATTATGCTTTGTTTTGATAGTTGGAGATAATTGCTTGTTATCACCAGCGATGATTAATTTACTGATATTCTGATGATAAATTAATGGAATCCAACACGAAGGTTCCAAAGATTGTGAGACTTCATCAATTATTAAAGTGTCAAATAAATCACCGTGCTCTCTAACACATTGAGTCAATTCTCTAGAAGACGAACCGTGTAGTGTAGCCAACACAACCTCTGAATTAATTAATGAATCTGCAATTGCTTTACGTGATCTCATTCTCAAATCTTTTTTCAAATCTTTTATTTCTTGATATATTTCTTTACGTTCTTTGTAATTTTTAACCTTTTTAGCCTTTCTACTTAATTTGTTAATATCATCAAGTATACCACCCAAAACTTCTTTTGACTCATTTTCGACAACTAGGTCTAAAGAATGCTTAATTATTTGTGGTAACATTCTTGCAGGATGGCCAATTCTAATTAGTTTCGCATAATCTGCTCCCTTAAAAAAATCCATTAATCTTTCTAAAATTGTATCAATTGAGATATTTGAAGGGCCACAAATTAAAATCCTTTTTGGTTTTTCAGCACTTTCAACTTTAGCTCTCTTCTGTAATATTAATTGTTTAACTAACTCAACAACAGTACTTGTTTTACCTGTACCAGGTGGTCCATGAATTATAGTTAAATTACTAGATAAACCAAAATTAATTGCACCCTTTTGGGAATCATTTAAATTAACATTAGAAAATTTTAAATGTTTAAATTGTTTATCTAGATCAACATAGTTTGGCTTAATATATTTTGATTCCCCCAATAACAATTTAATTATTTGATTTGATGATTGAGGTGTTAATTCACTTAATTTTCTCATTGTAGATTCCATACGATTATAAGTTAGTTCATTGCTAACCTTAACAATCCATATTTTAGAATCTGATTCATACAAAATATGTAATTGCTGTTCAATTTTAGCACCTTCATTTGTTGTGCTATCAAATGTGAATGCAATATTGATTTGTCTATCAGACACAGAAGTAACAACACCATTTAATTCTGTCGATTGTTCTTCTGCTTCTTCCTGATCATTCTTTTTAGATGAATTCTTCAGTTTTTTCATATCATTATTTTTAGTATGTGAATATCTGTCTAGTTGAATTACATCTCCAGTTCTAAAATCTCCAGTATCTATAACTGAACCATCATCACTCTTTGATGAACTGGAGCCTTTCTTCTTTGATGTTGTTTTTTTAGAATTGCTTGATCTAGAAGATGAAGATGAAATGGATGGATGTAAATTCAATTCAACTATTAGCTTACCACCAATTCCTGTTCTGATGTTTGTTATTGATAGATTCAATATAGCAAGACCATTAGAACTTAAAAGCTTCGGTGAGGTTGTCGAGAGGAGTTCTGCAGTTTGTTCATAATCTTCTTGTTTTTCAACCGTTAAGCAACTAAGAAACTGGGAGGAGAGCTCTTTATTTGGTTCCGTCATTTGAAGTTTGGATGTTTGCGCAGTTCACAAAACTTCTAATGGTGCAGTTGATTCACCTAGCTGTTTATATTGATTCCACACAACTCTTGGGCAATACAATCACTTCGCTTAAGAATAATTATTTCTTTCAACAAGTGAAAAATCCCTTGAATTCCAAAATTACAGAAATTACAACTATAAAGACAGCAATAATTATTTAAAAACCAAATTTTCAGGTTAAACTCGAATTGGAGTAACATGAACTACTTGAGTAAATATCCGGTAAGTCCTACCATATTGGCATTTCATAAATATTTAGTGATTTTCATTTGTCTAAAATAAAAAATGACTCGTAAACATAAATTTATTTCGAATGAATAATAAAGTATAGTAACAAAAATCATGGTAAGGAGTTTAAATCATAACATGAAGATAAAGAAAAATGGGTTAGAAAAATGTAGTTCTCTAATATATGAATCATATCGGCGTTGATTTTGTTAACTGTCTGTTTAATAATTGAGAGATTGATAATCTTACATAATAACCAAGCCACCGAATTTTTCTTTATAACCTGGAACCTCGAATCTACCTTTACCAACCATATCTTGAACCTTTTCTTCAATATCTGGTCTAGCCTTAACAACATCTTCAACAGTCAATTGATCAAATGGTCTAGCAGATTCAATATTATCTAAAGTCTTTTCTAATTCAGATAATTCAGCTAAAACTAAAGATTCGGTTTCTTTAGCGTTCTCTAAAGCTTTAACCTCGAAAGCATCGATTAAGTTTAATTGCTTTGATAAGTCAGCTTTGGAAGCAGTGAAAGAAGAGACATCAGCCTTAATCTTGTTAACAATAGCAGAATTTTTTAAAGAGTAACTGGAGTAGCTGACTTCAGTAGGTTGTTGCTTCAATTCGAATAAAGCTCTCTTAGCTTCATCATTTCTCTTCTTGAAAGCGGTTAAAGCAGATGCAGTTTGGCCAGAAAGACCTAATTGAGAGATAATTTTAGACCATTCGATCTTGGTAACAGCTGATTTAGAAACGGATGCCATTTTTGTATAATTGAGCAAGTGTTGATGTAAGAAAACGTTCAATACGAAAGTGTACAAACGATATCTTCATATACTGCAATTTGGCTTTTGGGAGCGTGTAATGTCTGAACGAGTGAACTGGCGCTTTTCATTGGACAGGGGAGAGCATAAAGATCATGTACAATTGTATGCAATTTATGCAACACACGTGATTATTACACATGACACAATCTAAGATTACACCCATGCACCAATTATAGACTTAGTATTTACTTTAATCTTGAATCAGATAATCATTCAATTATTTAATAAAGAAACCTGTTCTATTTGTTTCTTTTGCACCAGATGCCAGTTTGTTTCAATTTTTCAATTCTATGAAAAAGATGGATTCATATTTGCCATCAATCCATGCTCCTAATAGATTGGATCATCCCTCTTCAAGTGGGACTACACGTGATTCTATGGATGAAGATGAGGTTTCCCAGATAACAGACCTTGTTCTACAAACTAGACAAGATGGCTCTACAAATGATCATCATCGTACCATCAATTCATATAATCTGATCCAGTACGAACCCACTGATGCAGCGGATGATACTATATTTCTTGTTGTTGATACAAATTTCATCATGTCTCATCTACAAATACTAGATGAGCTAAGAAATTTACATGTCTTCTATCATGATATTTTTCAAATTATCATACCCCAACAAGTTATCCAAGAATTAGACCTCCTTAAACTGGCATCTTCTGCTGGTAAAGCTTCCAAACAGGCACGTTCTGCTATTGATTGGTGTTACAAGTTTCTTCATGACCGTGATGCTGTGGTTAGGGGCCAAACGCTTAGTGAGCGTTTGGATAGAGATGCCTTAAAAGATGATGCAATTTTAGATTGTTGTCTCTTTCTACAGAAGAATCACATGAAAAACTTAGTAATTTTAATGACTAATGATAAAAATCTTTGCATCAAGGCTTTAACTAATAGTATTCTCACGATCTCCTTCAGGCCAAATATGGATGCAAAGTTGATTGCAAACACAATTATAAAAGAGAATAAGCTTAAGTTTTCCGATCGTCACACAGATGCAAACTTGATGGATGTTGATGAATCTATGTATCCTGTTTCAGATGTAGATTTAATGACCCTGGATGAAGAGTATGATAATTTTGAACAAGAAACAAACATGACCAGTGTTGTGAATTCTTCCAAAGATGATAATGTGATTCGTGTTGCTCATGATATTTCTGTCGACGAAGCTAGTTTGAGAATATTCACGCAAGTTGAAATGCTTGCTTTAGAAGCTATCGATTTTGTTATCAAGACAGAATTTGAAGAAGACTATGAATTGGTTGGTTATAAGCCAGAGAAAATGGCAAACTTACGTGACTGTTGCCAAATCTTGAAGAGATTTAGCTTTTCCGCATTTGGGGATTATTTCAAGAAAGGTAGATTCTCGCCATTACGATATTTAGAAAGCCGTCGTTCGATAGATCAAGTTTCTGAAGCCCCATTAACCATCAATGATTTGAAAGAATTTTGTGAATTCTGGACAGAGGTTTTAACTTCTTTATATAGAGATAGGGAGACTACTTTGGTTAATTCCCTTACGAAAATTATTAATTCTTGGGATGAGATGATTTACAATTCTTCGCATTAATCATATGCTTCTCATATATTATTTATCTCTTTGCTACCTTTGCTATTTTTAAACATGTTTAAGCATTTATTTTAATGGGTTTTGCTTTTAATTTTTTAATTGTTTTTAGTCATTTCTTAATCCTTTTATTTTCTTTGGCATATATTTCATTTAAAATAGTTTTTAAAAATTATTGCGCACAAATACAGGCATAATTGATTGAGATCAACAAGATATTAAATGAACCTTTCCGCAATGATTATGAAAAACACACAACTTATAAACAGTGATTAGATCAACAAGTGAGATCTCAATCAAACAAGCACTAAAAGAAGAAATAATGTCAAGCAAACTCCGACTGTTTTAACCATAGCAATTTATCAGCTTTTTTGTCTTCTACCACCGAGAATTTTCCTTCTTTTCTTGGACTTATGAACACCAGGTTTACTTTCTTGTGAACGTAACGGTTGTGATTGTGATGAGAATTGTGATTCTGGCTGGGAAAATGCATCTAAAAATTTCATCCTTTCTGGTTTATTTGTAGATTTATTTGAAACTGGAGGGGTGGAAGTACAGTAGTTTAAATCTCTATTTCTAATTATATTCCACTGGTCACTAAACTCTGGATTCCAAATACTTTTAATTTTTCCAGCATAGTTTCTTTCAGACAATCTCACAAACTCCCTAACACCTTTCTTTTTGATTTCATCAAGATCTGTATCTAATGAATCTCTTAAATTTCCATGACCTTTCTTACTTGCAAAAAACATATCCACTGCTTCATTTTCAAAAATTTCAGCTTTGGTTATTTCATCTGTTGTTGCTGTCTTTTTTATAGAGAAAGAATAATCATCAATTAATTTTCTTGTAAATTTTTCTATTATTTTATTCTTGTTAGAGATCTGGGCATTCGAACGAAATAATATGATTGACTGTAAGGATGAAAAGTCAATCAACAATTTTATTAATTTATCATTGATTATTATCTTCTCTTCAGAACTTACCTGTCTTAATGGAAATAGTATCTTTAAGTTAGTTTCTCTACTTCTTAGAGATAATTCATCAAGGTTTTTGGACAGAACTGTTTCAATAACTAATTCATCATGGAATTTTTCGTCCTTATTCAGATTATTTTCCATTTCTTGAATCTTATCAGCCAATTGATCAGAAGTAGATTCATCATCAATATCCATACCATTATACTCAAGCAATTCGGTTAGCATGTCTTTGTCTTTGCATATGAATATATAATGAGTCAAATTTGTAAAGTTTGAAACGATTACTTGGATCAGAGGGTCTTCTGTCGAATTCTTAAGATTTGTTGATAATACAATACCATATGTTGATCCTGCAAATTCGAGAGGAGTGAGATGAGCTGGAAATCTATATTCTTGTCTGAATAGCATTGATCATTTGTTAATGCAACTTGTACAACAAGAAGAAGGTTGCAAACTTTCAGCGATACCTTATAGCTCTGTAGCGCAAAGGCAATATAAACGGTAAACACAGTTTGCGCCGCCGGGCCAGCGTTCGTGAATCTTGATCAAAATGACCACTAAATCCATCATTATCTAATAATTATCTTACGACGGACGAGATTAGGAAAACAAAAAATGAAAGCACCAATCTTATGAAGAAAAACTTTTTTTAGTCAAATAATATTGAATTAATATAAAATAATTAAAAAGCAAGTAAAAAGAATGATAACGAATTAAAAATTTAAACAGCTTGGCTTTTGGTGAAAGACATGAACCTATCATCATAATATTGCTCCATTTCAAAATCAGGCTGAAATTCCATATATAAAGTTTCTGGATCAGCATTCATGTGAAAAGTGTAAGCTGCCTCTTCATCACCAATTTCATGTTTTGGTCTACCTGCATTTTCAGCAGCGTCTGCTAATAATTGACATTCACATGATCTTTCCATCAAAGTAAATAAATAAGCAGCCTCATCAACGGTATTACCGACTGTTAATAAACCATGGTTCATTAAAATAGAGGAATTACCATTACCTATGGATTCCGCAACTCTTTTACCTTCCTCCTTTTCAATAGCAACGCCACCAAAGTCACTATAAACAGAATGAGCACCATAAAAAGTACAGACATCTTGGTTTATCATTTGCAATGGCTTGCCAAAACAAGAGTAAGTCTTACCGTACTTTGAATGTGTGTGGCAAGCAGCATTAACATCTGGTCTTAATTTATGGGTAGCAGAGTGAATAGCAAAACCAGCAGCATTGATAGTACCTTTACGACCATCTAAAACGTTACCATCCTCATCAACTCTTATCATATCAGTAGCTTTTAATAAGCCAAAATGGATACCTAATGGGTTAATCCAAAAAGTGTTTGGCTCAACTGGATCTCTAACTGAGATATGACCAGCTGAACCTTCAGTAAAACCCTTTCTAGCAAAAACTCTGAAAGCACCAGCCATATGTTCTAAAACCCACTCTCTTTTCTTGTATGGATCATCAAATTGAGGGATCGGATAAGGAATATCTCCACCCATGGCAATATTTTGAGCACCTCTTTCATTCAGAGCATAACCCCTAGCAGTAGATAGCTTAATGGAGTTTGGAACAGTAGATTGTTGGGTTTCTGTGGTTGTGGAAGTTAGAGCCATTTTTTGAAATAATTTGATTTATTTGCTGAATGACAGCCAGTCCACCAAAATCATACCTTGAAACCTTTAAAGCCTGCGAAGCGGGACCTACTAGAGTTTTATAGTTATCGCTTTATCTGCTCATTGCCTAAACAGGAAATATGCGATCAACGCAAAGTTGCAATTTTTGACGGCTATTTCTCTATTTTTCACTTTTTTAGTATCTTGGAAAACTCTTCGAATAGTAGGTGATGCCAATTCTAATTTTTGTCTGATTACAACGGTTAGAAACTACGATACTATTGTCAGTCGTATCTTTTAGTCCTCTACAGGAACAAGAAGTGAGATAACCTTGGCAATCATTATTTTTGCAAAGACTTGTTAAACTGAGCATGGATTAATTAAAATACATATTATGTGAAAAACATTCAAATTGAGACTATATATCGTATCATGAAGGACAAGTTTTAAAGACTAGTGTTGGCATAACAAAGATAAAAAGGTACTGTGATAAATTAAATATTAGCAGAATCAATACTAAAAGTTATCCCACTTATCATCGTCTTTACTCCAATCATCCTTCTTATTACCACCGAAACCAGGTAATTTAGACTTCTCTTTAGGCTTTTGCAAGCCAAAGGCCGGCACTATGTCATTATTGGACTGTTCTTCGCCTAACCCATCAAACAATTTACCATACTGTGAATTCTTTTGGCCATTATGTTGAGATGATTCGATTTGTTGTTGGATTGACAGACCTGTAGTTTGGACCTTTTGCCCAAATTGTTCCATAGCTCTCTTAGCTTGTGTACCATAATCCTTTTCAGCTAGCTGTTTCATACCTGGTTGAATGACAGAATCATTTACTTCTTTAACAGATTTAGCTACTGTGGAAGAAAACAAACCCCAACCTCTAGTGAAAGTTCCCACAGGATCAGCTTGGAAAGCATCCACAGTGAAACCGGACAGGGAACCAGCCTGTTGCTTTTGAGGTTGAACAGGAGTTGAACCAAAACCTTGGTACTTACCACCTTGAGAAGGAGGTTTATCATCTGGTCTACTTTCATTCAATGCACCCAACTTAGCGAAGTAAATTTCATTTTGAGATTTAGTTGGTTGGCCAGCTATTGGGGTACCACGTCCTGAAGCAGATGGTGTTCCAGATTGAGAGGGTAATGCATTTGCAGTTTCTGCAGGATCAGTCAGTTGGTTTTTAGTAGGCAAGAATTTCCCAGTGTGATCTGGTTCTACGAACTCAGTACCATCGACAATAGAGGCTAGGTAAGCTTTATAATCTTCAGCAACATAATTGTCATATTTCTGTTTAGCTGGTAAAGTAAGGTCTAAACCATGTGATTCAAAATATTGTCTACAGTTGTCGTTACCACCTTTGTCCATTCTGGTCAATTCTTCAGGTTTGAATTGATCCATGGTGATTGATCTAACAAATGAAATATGGACACCTAAACCTCTGTGAACACCTGCACATTCTAAACAGATGAAAATACCAAATTTAGGGGAAGCCCATTGAGGATTTGGAGCATTACAGTCAAAACATTTCTTGTTTAAACCTTGCTTTTGTAAAGCTAATAGCTTTCTACGTGAGTCTGGGTCAACAGTCCAGTCTCCTGCCATTTTTCAAATTGTGGAATAGTTTGGAATGTGTTATAAAATCCAACTTAGCTGGAGAATTTAATTAATCTAAAAATACCGAAAATGGATGGTGTAGTTGAAGGGTTGGTAGTGTAAGAGAAAATTGGCTTACGTGGTAGAGAGTTACATATCTTTTGCAATCACCTTGAACAGCTGAGTTTCTGGTGAAACGAGGCCTGTTCCGCACACGACCGCAGTGAACGTACTTCAGAAGGACTTGCTTACTTCTAAGCTTAATATACTGTTACAGAATAAACTTGACAGTTGTATGGTCCAAATATAGTAATAACTGTGTTGATTAGGAGAAGCTAAGGTATAAAATACAAATTTAAAAACAAAAATAGTGTACTTCAAGTATCTTTACTAAATAAGAGCAAAAATACTTAATATGGCAGTCAACACGTTAAAGAAGAAACCACCGCCAATAGATAGTATGGAACCATCACCTTTACTGGTAGAAGCAAGTGTAACAGTAGCTAAAGCTGTACTTTCAGCGTTTTCAGCTGCTTTAACGTTAGAAATCCAAGAAGATAAGTCAGAACTATCAATGCTGCTGTCGAATGTAGTAGAGTTGGACAAGAAGACAGTAGCACTACCATCTGAACCAAAAACAACACCACCCATCATAACAGAGTCTGGAGTTCTTGTAATATAACCCGGAGCTTGTAAACCAGTTTGAATATTGTCAGTACCTTGGTAATCATGGATTGTAGAGTAAAAATGTAATCTTTCAGTTATGTTCATAACTTCAAAAATATCAAATTCACCACCGCCAGAAGTCCAAGAAGAACAATTGGAATTGGTTGGATATTGAGAAGTTCTTGGGATATTGGCATTCAATAACCAAATAGCTGGCATATCATAATTAGCTGCATCTTCGGAAGCAGTTTCTTCTGTAGGAGCCAAAAATTGGAAAAGGAACATCTTGGTAGTTCCGTAATAGCCATGGTAAGCTTGAATACCTTCTCTGTAAACTCCACAATCTTTACTCCAGCCAGAAGATTCACATGACACATTAGAATAAATGGCAAATTCGGTACCAGATTCAATAGTAACATTACTTAAAACAGTCGATTGATCAGCTGACGTGACACCATCACTACCAACGTAATCCAAAGCCTTACCAACACAGGTAACGTTAGCACCCACGTTACCTAAAAATGTGACATTTTCTGCAGTACCGGAACTGGAGTCATAATAAGCTTCTCTAGACCAAGTACCGGAACTAGAACCTGTCGTATAACTATCAGCATTATAAACAGCGAATTTCTGCAAGTTAAGAGGACCTCTGATGTGAACTGAAACATCTTCATTCAGGGGACTGATAGAACCGCTAAAGTAATATGGATCACTAGTTTTCAATTCACAAGAGCACTCATCGTTACTACCAAGAGACATTGATTTGACTTTATAGTAATAACCTTCAAAACCCATGTTTAAGAATTGCAAAACACCATAATCAGAGTATCGAGCAGAAGAAGAGCCTGAAGAGGAAGATGATGGACTTGAAGAAGTAGAAGTTTGTTGCTGATTCGTCTGTTGAGTTTCTCCATCTTTAACATTTAAATCACGAACACCAATTGTAGAGGCAAATGATTGAGACAATAACAGCAATGTGGTTAGAGAGAGTACGTTTTTCATTATTGTGTGTTGCTATTTTTTTTTCTGGCTATATATATATATATATATATCAATCGGTATTAAGATTAAAGAAGAATCACAAAAATTGACAAGAAAAGTAGAAATGAAGTGAAAATATCAGAATACCAAAGCCAAAACGTATATAATATTTGAGTTATATAGTAAAGAAAGAAAAAAAAACAGTTGAGAATTTCACGGATAAACAGGGAATTCGAATGTTTTATACATTTATAGCTGCTGCAGTCCATTTCGAGCGCAAAAAAGAAAAAGCTTTATTCTTGCTTTGCCTATATTTCATGTTTTTTTTACAGCCTACTTACATGCATCTTTCTAGTTTGTACTTTATTTATCAATATATGAAATATAATTTTTACTAAAAAATTGTTAGATCTAATTCAGATTTTATTTTTCTTTAATTGAATCCAAGTATTGATAAATGTTTGGTCCTATTAATCTTGAAATATGTGTTTTTTTACCTGTACAGTATATAGCAATTTTAAATTTTTGCTTTAAATGGAATCTAACTAATCCAGAGTGAAAGAAGAGAATAAATTCAACTAAAATTAAGTTATTGTAATTATAATTTGTTATTTATAGAATAATATAAAAAAAAGTTTTCTTTTTTGTGTACATGTTGTCAGAATAAGAATTACGTCAGATTTAGATCTTTATAGTTTGCAGCTTTAAAATCCCAATTAAGAAGCAGAGAAAACAAATTTTGGTAAATACCGGTGAGGCGCAATTTTTGGAATGCCGAATTTGAATTTTAAAAAATTTAAGTATTTTTGAATCATCTTTATATTAACAATTATGATTATGATAATGATAATGATAATGATAATGATAATGCAAAGTTTGGAGGCTTTAATTGTAATTAATTTAAATATAGTTTGATAGTGACGTATAAAGTCATTATATTATCTAAAAGCTATGTTTTTTTTCAGCCTCAGAAAAGAGGAATTCAAAATATTTGGATCGCGTAATTAGTGTAAATATTAGCAAAAAGCTTGTAATCACTCTAGTTAATATACTTAACTTATTGATAAATCTCTCTACTGTGAAATCAAATCTTAGATTAAAAAAACATGGATTCTGATGAAATCAAAATATCTAAAATCGCTGATGATTTGCTCAATCAAGTAAACTCAGAGCTCACTTCTCTGTTTAGTTCGGATTCTACCTCGAATCAACTAAAGACAAATCTAGACGATATAGTTAAGGCCATAGACCAATTCCAGCCTTCTCCTCAATTACTGGATTATAAGTTACGATATTTCATTGAGAGACTTACTGATACATATTCTTTGAAGTGTTTGGATAAAAACAACACAAATCAGCAACTTGAAAATGCTATCTCAATCATCTTTTATTCATTTTCCAAAGTTAGAGGTATTAAAGCAGTCTCTAATTGTTTAACTAGTAACATCTACTTAATAAATTTTATTTTAAACAAACTCGAATCAAATATATGGCAAGGTAGGTTTTTCTTATTGGTGTGGTTATCCATTTTAATTCTAGCTCCATTTCCATTAATCAAGATTGACTCTAGATTGCCTGACACTATTTACAAAATTTCTAATCAATACTTGGAGTCAGTAGGCAAAGAGAACGAAGCAGCAGCCATATTAATGGCGAGATTTCTATCAAGAAACGATTCTACTACATACTTGGATCTGTTTATAACTGAGAATTTTAATTCGATTGCTTGGGAAAGAAAATCTCAATATAATAGAGCAGGTACTTTGTCTGTTTTGAATTTCCATTTAAAAATTTCCAAGAAATCTTCGATAATTAATAGCACTTCAAGAATTTTAACTTTAATCTCAAATGAAATTCAAGAAGATGCAGGCAATACAAACATTTTAAGAATGCATATTAAAGTCTTGGGTAAAATTTCATTGGTTTGTGAATCATATAATGATTATGATTCAGTTGAAGAGATTTTAAATATTTTATTTAATTATATTGGACACTCCAATACTGTTATTAGATATTGTTCTGCTAAACAAGTTGCAAAGCTAAGTAGGAATATACCAGCTGAAATGCAACACGAAATAGTTGTTTTTCTTTTGAATGAACTAGAAATTAGAAATCTGGATTCATCTCGCACAACATTGAGATTACAATTGAATTTAATAATCAATCATGAAATTGTTGATATCGAGAAGTATCATGGGGTTTTACTTGCATTAGGCGAATTTGCAAGACAAAGACTACTAAAACCTTCTTCCTCGTTAATTTATCTTGTTGTTTCTGTTTTGCGAGAAACCTTGTTTTTAGAACAGCATCAGTTAACTCATACCACCGGTTCTAACGTTCGTGACTCCTCTTGTTTTGTTGCTTGGTCTCTTTGCAAGAAGTATAAAACAACAGAATTAGAAATCGAGATTCTTGAATCATTGTTTAAATGTTTGATTATAACTTCATGCTTCGATAAAGATCTTATGATTAGAAGAGCTGGCTCTGCTGCGTTGCAAGAATTGGTTGGCAGACATGGAGATCCAATATTAGCTAGACTACTTCCTGATTCTAAGATGTTGAATGATTATAAAGTCAAATTAATTGAGATTTTAAATTTTACTGTTCTAGGTCAACGAGAAAAATCATTTCAGTTAAGTTTAGAAATTTCAAACTCTTTTGAAGGCCTAATGATTGATGATTTTATAAGTGTCCTAACTTCCAAAGGTATTTGTAATAGCGACTATGATCAGAGAAAATATTCAGCGGAACTACTTGCTAAATTTATTACGCATGGCCTAAAGAATGATTCAAATGACAATATATCTAAACATATTTCAGAATTATTATTAAGGTTTAAAAATAGGCCAGCAAATGGACTTTTATACGCCATTGCTGAATTAATGAATTGCATTACTGAGCTGGATCATTTGAATGATACAGATGGTGTTTTCCATGAAGTATTCACAAATGTTACGTTTGATTTCCATAAGGACCACTTTTCTAAAGGTGAGGAATTGATTTATTTATTCAGTATTCTTGCTAAATTTGGATTTCAATTGAGTAATCATGAACTTGATTTAATGTTCAATATTGCTAGAATCGGTTCCCAAATCCAGTTACAAGAAAAATTCATCCGGCTTTCTAAAAATTTGAATGGATTACCTGAAAAATACGAAGACCAATGGATTTATTACATTAAGAATGGAAACCAAATCATGGCTACTGCAATTGGTTATTCTGGGATCTTTGATCGGAGAAAGGATGATATTCTAACATTAATTAAAAACCCAAAAATAGATGCTAATATAAGAAGTTCGTTGATTAATTCGTTTTCCAATTTCCTTCAGAATTGTTCAATTACTAGTAGTGAAATTTTGTTACAACTTGTTGAAAATTTGGATGATTACACTATAACAAACCAAGGTGATGTTGGTAGTCTTATTAGATTGGCTACTTTAGAATTAATTAAAGATAATAGAGAAAAAATTGTTGGAAATTCAGTTGCCTTCAAACAGGTTGAAACCAAGTTAATTAGATTGTCTTGTGAAGTCATGGATAGAATTAAGTATAGATCATTCAAGTTACTTTTGATGCTTAAACAATGGGAAAGTTACTACTCAGAGTATGCAAATGCAAACCATATTGTTATTGATTTTGGATTAAATGATTTAAGCTTTATACACCAAAAAGATTATTTTGCATTGGTCTTTAAAGTTTTTAAGAACGAATATTTGCAAAAGAAAGATAAAGAAGTTTCAATAGAACTGTGGAAGGGAATTTCATTTTCTGGTGGATCGAAACAAGCCTCAGATGCTACCATTAATATTTCAACCTATTCGTTTTTGAGTTTTTGGCGTACTATTTCACCTGAAGAACAAAATTTTATTCTATTGGACTTGCTAGATATTCTAAAACCAATTAATAAAGAGTCCAAAAATTTAGAGAGGCAACTCAAATTACAAAATTGTTGTCTTAGATTCTGGTGTAATTTACTAGAGCTAAATATTGCACTTCCCGAAAGTTTCAGAATGCCTAATTTGTTCATTAGAGTATATAATTCAAGTTTGGGCACTTCAAACATCCCTAGATTGTTAAGCTGCATACGAATTTTTAATATGATTTCACTCTCTAAACCGGATGGTTTTCCTGAATGTGAAAAAAGATTGAAATGGTTAAAATTAAAACATCCAATTCCAAAAATTAGGCAAGCCGCTGCTGAAGCACTACAAGAAATTGAACATGAGAAACAACAGCTTAAATCATTGTAATTGACATCACTGTCTATTTGTTTGTTTGTTTGTTTATTCATTTATATTCACCATTATATGTAAAACTACTTTATAAAATTTCTGAATTGTCTTCAAGGGCATCGCCTAATCTGACATCACCACTTCCTCTCTTCACTGGTTTTGTCATGTATTTTCCAGGCTTCCAGGCAATCAGAAATACAAATCTATAGGTTGCAGGTAGGTGACCAGTGTTAGGATCACCGTGTAAAGCCCTGTATATTGGTTCTAAAGCAATTAATAAATCCTTACTCATAGTAGGGGGTGTACTCATGATGGAATTTGATTCCCCCATTAGTTGTAAATCTTTCATTAAAGAGATAACATTAGGATAATCAACAATGATTTCTTCCACATCAATAGTTAACATTTGAAAGCCTGCCTTTTGTAATAATGATCCCACATCATTAGAGCCCACAAAAGGTGAGACTCTTGGGGATAGGCCACCTTGTCTTTCTAATTCAGCAAGTTGTAAAGAAGTTCTTAACTCGAACAAAGTATCACCTCCAAACATGGAGCCAATAAAACAACTATCAGGTTTCAAAGAGCTATATATTTGTGAAAAAACCCTAGGAAGATCATTAATCCAATGTAGAGATAAGTTGGAAATAATCACATCAAATTCATCATTTTTCTTTAGTAACGGATGGTCATAAAGTTCCTCATCTGCAACAACCCTTTCTATATCCAAGTCTTTATTAAAACTTGAACTTGTATCTTTGTATAGCATGCTTTTTGAAGAGTCTACCATATATAGTTTATTAATTTTAGACTTGACTAATTCTTTATCTTCTTTCCATCTATTATCATCATCATGATTCTTTTCACATAGTTGCCTTTCCAAATTCCCACTATGACAGCCAAAGTCCAGAACCTTTGTAAAATCATTTTTCAAAAATGCCATTCTTTCGATCATCCTTCTGGCTACTTCGTCTCGAATATATTCAACCATTTTGCTCTCATGATTGTGAGCAGCTCTTTCTCTCTGTAACAGCTTCACATTACGATCGAACACTTTGAATGCATTCGGCGTCGAATGGTGAAAGTCAGCCAGCACCCTAGTAGAAGTATGTATCAATCTCTTGTAGTTTATGGTTTTTATCATAGTGTTTGTGTAATTTGAAGTAGGTGAAGAAGATGAAAAGTACAAAGTATTGTGGGGTAATGAATATAAAAATTGTTTGATGCTCGATCAACTTCACTGATATCGAACACGGACCCGGTTGTTCTTGACTCTTCGTCTAAACCACCAAAAACAACAACAATGTTAAAACGAGTTTTAAGGAAAGGGGCTATTTCTTTGAACAATCTTGATGACTTGAACAAGGTGAGAACAGGTCGTTGTATTGAACTGCTTCAGCACATTCTTCATAATCCCATCACTCCTGATGCGTTACAGACCACCACTCAAATACTTCAGAATCTCTCTAAACGAAAAGGTTTCCAATTCGATTCAAGAATCTCAACCATATTAAACCAAATATATCTTAAAGGAGATAATGAACAACATAAAGAGTCATATAGATCATTTCTCTCTGAAACTTATCCACTACAAGCTGCACGTTTCCACATGAGAGAGCTACTTCAAGGAAATGGGTTCAAGGAATATCGTATGGCAATCGATCTATTCTGGCAAAATGTGAATACTGATGATTTTGAAAGTGCCAGTACTCTTCAGTATTTTCATTTATTCCAAAAGGCATGTGAATACAATGATACAGAGCAAATCATACTTCTTTTCAACTTTATGGATAAATTAGGCCACTTTACTTCGTATAATTACTCTAAGATCTTGCTTCTTTCTTTAAAGAATCAAAACCCTGATGTTGCTGCATTGGTTTATTTCCGTGTTTCACAGGAATGTACTCTAACTGAAAATATGAATATTGAATTTGCTTTACTTTTTTCTAAAGCTGAATCTACTTCCCCATTAGCTTTAGAAGTGTTAACTAAAATTGAAAATAAAGCGGCAAAGAAGAGAATATGTTTGGAAATTGCAGCTAACATGAACCTAGATCATACTTGGAATTTAATCGATCTTTTAATCAGCGATGGGATTGAATTTGAGTATTCAGAATTACCCTCAACATTACTTTCCATAACTCAATTAGATAGATATAGCATCATAGATAAACATATTAAAACAATGGCAACAACAAAGAATATACAGACCAAAAAATTGCAATTGTATTCGATGTTATCATCCATGGATAAAACCAATGTTCATTTTGGTGCAGTTGCTCATATTTTGCAATTGATTGAATTGGATTACTCAGTCTTACTAGACTCGACTCATTTTGATGCAATACTTCATATATTATCGCATGGAGGAGCCAAAATTTCTTGTATTAGAATAATCCTATTAATGAATCAGTTGAATATTAAACCTTCATTACAAAATTATTATCATGCAATGAAATGCCAATGCTTCGGGAATGAGTGTGATTTGTTGCCTCTGTTAGCAATACAAGCTTTAAAAGCACACGGAACATTAGACAACAATATGATCGATTTAATAAGGTATGTGTCAGTGAGTATAAACGATGAAACCCTTTTACAATTAACAAATCCATCAAGCGATATATCCAAGCTTAAAGTTACATTTGACTATGCACATTTGCTTGAATCTTTCCATTATAAAGATGATAGATCTGCTGATTTGCATCCTGTGATAAAAGGATTTGGTGGTTATAGTAATGATATAGATTCGCATTACTTCCCTTTGGTAGCAAACACTATAAGATTTACTACTGCATCATTATAGTTGTCCACGGATTACTTTGGGCACCCTTTTTATGTATTCATTTAAGCTATGTACTGTAAATAAATATTGATATAGAATAAAAGAACGCAAAACAAATAGATGAAATACATAATAATTCAATAAAAGAATGAATAGAAGAAAAAAATAAAGCAAGCTGTACATACACCGAACAGTGATAAAACGATATTACAAGAACTGTTTTCTGTAGAAACTATGTGCTTCATGGTTGCATCAAGCTTAATCTTCTTAGCAGCATTTTGGTAATTAACAGTAGATAAAGGCTTAACACCTGTTGGTAAATGAGCCGGATCTGGATGAAGTTCCTCAATAAATTGTTCCAATTCACCACATTTAATACCAATTTTTAAGTAATTTGGATCAGAAACTGGACATTTGTGGTGAATGATTCTTAAATATTTACTGAAAATTTCCAAAACACCTTCATATGTTCTTGATTCCAAAATTAGTTTGCAAGTAGTGCCTTTTCTGATTTTAACATTCTTCTTGAAAACTAAAGGATTTTGGAAAACTTCTGCTAAAGTAGCAATAGCCATAACTTGTGGAATAGCACAGAAATTGAAAGTTGAGTTATCATAAATCATTGATAAATACACCAAAACATCTTTAACATGACCCAGAGAGTTTAAGACCAATTCACTTATACAATCTAAACCGTGTTTTAAATTTTCAGGCTTAGCTAAATTAACTAATTCTGGGGTATATTTACCCCATATTTCTTTTGGCCAGAATGATCTACCATCATCTAAGTCTTCTTTATAATCTCTGATAATATTGGTCTTTTGCAAGAATAATCCCATGGATTCACTCAAGTACATATCATCAATTAATGATGGTGCACCGAACTTGGCAGCAACTTGTAACTTGGTTAAACCTTCACCAACTAAACCGGCGACATAATGACAATATAAATTATAATCTTTAACAGTAGAAACACCATTTAAATTGAATTCTTCGTTATTAATGTAATCTGCCATACCATTACCCATTTTATGTGTAATATCCTTAATAACGTCTTGGTATTGGGGTTTTAATTTATGGTATTCGATTAAAATTTGATCAAATTGAACTAAAACAATTCTGTCTTTTTCATCGGGTCCATTACCATTAAAAGTCCAATCTTTTGTTAATAGTTTAGAATCAAATACTCTTAGTAAAGGAATTTTAATTTCAGATGAGATAGTCATGTCGTCTTCAATGGTGTCCAGAGCCCTTAAAACTAAATAGAAAATCATGATAGCGTTACGCAATTCAGGATTTAGTTCCATAATCACTGCAGCAAACGATCTAGAAGTTTTCTTTAATAATTGATAACATATCTTCTCCGATTCTGAATGGATTTCCAAGGGATATAACGTTTTTCTGAATGCTTTTCTGTAACAATGAATTGATGAAATACTGTTAGTACGGAATTGTCGAAAAGTAAACGAGCGATGCGATAGCTAAACGAGATCAGACAGGTAAGAAGTTATACGTACAATTGAATGACAGATTTAAGCTCAGTCGGATGGAAGAGAAACTGAGCTAACTTTGAATGCATATTGGAATGTTGAGGAGGTGAGAAGCCAGTTGGGTAAATTAGAGAAGAGTAGGAGAAGTAAAATTAAATCAATTGTTCTTGATGTTCGGTCCTTCAGCTCGTTAATTCGAAGAGAAATTTCGAAAAGACTTGCGCCTAAAGTTGGTGAGGGCATTTTTGTTTACGCGATCACTGATTCACCACAACTCACTGATTAACAACTCACTGATTATTCAGCTTAATTGCGCCGTTATGCTTTGCAGAAACAATGTCTGGCTATAGAAACTATAACTATGAAGAAGATGATGTTTTAGAAGAGCAACATGAGAGTTATGAAGTTCACCAAGCAATCGTATTTGCAATCCATCTCACACCAACAATGTACAAAAACTTACCCCAGATATTGAACAACCTAGTCGAACTTATCAGAAACTTAGTTAAATCACAGCCCAATACAGGTATTGGATGTTACTTCTTTAATTGTGGTGCTGATATTGTGAAGTCAGAAAATGACACGTCCGTAAATACAAGAGAAGGTATTCATAAATTACTTCCGTTAGCTGATATTAATGCTGAACAATTTAAAACTTTACATAATGTAGTCAATTATGAAGTTAAGGATGAAACAACTGGAAATTTTTTAAATGATTTGTATGAACATTTACCTCTTTTGTCAAAAGAACCAGTGTCAAATTACTCCAGTCAATTGAATTCATTATTGATCACTTGCATTTCCGATTTTAATGGTGCTTCTCCAAAACAGTATACTTCAGGTAAAGTTTTTTTATTTACAGATTGTGATAAACCCTTTAATAGTTCTGAAAAATCTAAAAATGTTATTCAAGGTACTGTTCGTAGCTTGAATGATTTGAAGATCACTTTGGTTCCATTTTTCCTTCCCAAAGATGATTCTACCAAATTTAACTCTGATGAATTTAACACTTTATTAGGTGTTGGTCAACAGGGCGACGATTTGATTGATCATTCCATATTTGAAAAACCTAAGCCTTCAGCAGATCAAATTTCTTTGGATAATATTAAAGAGAAAATCTCAAGAGGTGCTGAAATTAAAAGAAAAATTTTCAATTGTCCCCTTGAATTTCAAGGAATCTATATGTCAGTTAATGGTTATGCGATGTTCAAGTCTTTAGAACTACGTTCTGCTCACAAATTTTATGAAGATAATGGTCTACATGATGTTTATACTAAAACAACAAAAATATCGAAATTAACGGGTGAAGAAATGTCAAAAGAGAACATCAAGAAGGTTCTTGAACTCGGTGATCAAAAATTATTTATTAAGAAGGAGCTTTTGAATATGATTAATGATTTTAATGAAAAAGAAAAGCCCATTTTGAGAGTACTTGGTTTTAGAAAACTTCAATACTTTCATCCTTCTTACGTAATTGGGACTCCTACTTTCATTGTTCCTGATGAAATTGGTGAATATACTCATTCTGCTAGAACATTTTCAACTTTATACCAGTCAATGATTAGAACTAAGCGTATGGCTGTTGTTTGGGGTATGCCTACGAAATCCAAGGCACCTGCCATATATTATTTGGTACCAACAGACCCTTCACTAGGATATAAAACTAACGTTAGTCATTATCCACATGGCATGGCGTTAATTCCTTTACCTTATAAAGATAACATTAGAAGTTTACCTGATTATTTTGTCAAACAAAACCTACCATTGCCAGAAATCATCCCTAATCAGTTTGAAACAATAGTTTCTCTATTGTCCTCAGAATCTGGATTTGAATCATTTCAAAATCCTAAAATTGATTGGAGCTTCAAAGTTTATGAAGATTCAATTTTACAAACCGAAGTTGTAAATGATGAAGGATGGCCAGAACAATATAGAAAACAAGTTCAGCTTAACAAGATTGATCAGTTGAAAGTTGAAGGTATGAAACTAAGAGGTATTATTCAAGCTAATGATTATTTATCTGGCTTTTTTGAGTCATTTAATAAAGAACTATTAAGAATTTCAAATACCGAAAAAGTCTCTGTCATTAATGATGCTAAAAAAGTTAAAAAAGATTTAACCGATCAAGATATTAAGATTGCTATTAGGACCGGTAAATTGAGTAAGTATACTATGACTCAATTAATAAAATATATTAATAGCAAACCTAACTTAATTGCAAAGGGTAAGAAAAAAGATGATATGATTGCAAACATTGAAGATTATGCGCACAGAATGAAGATGGTCTGACAAATTTGATGATGTTTTTCATATCTTTAAAAGAAACCCTTACTTGTTTCTTTTTATCTACTTTTCAATTTCTGGATTATTATTATTTTATATTTGTTTATTTCTACTGGGTTTTTTTAATATTAGTGTTGAACGTGATTTCCCAGTACTTTGGGAATTTTGTATGATGAAATCGCGTGTACTATCCAAAATTTGCGAGTAGATTTTGAAAGTTGAATTCCTGGTGTGAGGAAAGATACGTGAACTAATAGCTGGATGGATGAACCACTAGCTCAAAACCCTCACAGCACAGACTACTGAATCAAATAACTCAGAGCAACAATTACCATTGTGTCATGATTGATTGGACCCGACCTCAAGAACTGTTTCTTCTAAATCTAGTGTGTTATCATAAACCAATCGGTAAACAGAAAGATGAAAATTACAAAGTGATAATGAACAAACTCAACGAGAAATTTCCTCAAATGAAGGCTAACAAAACGTCTATTAATAAAGTTCTCTATAAATATTATGATTTGAAAGGATTGGCTAAATTGGATGCTGAAGATCAGGAATTAGAAGTAAATGAGGAAGATAGTGCTCAAAAAGATGACTCGGTCACTAAATCTGAAGAGAAAGTTGAACCACCTGAAGAACCAAAAAAAACCATGCAATCTACAATGAATGACCAAGAAGAAGAAAAGAACAATTTGTCTGAACAAGCTGACAAAACTGACAAAGTTAACAGTCAACAAGAAAGTGATACAGAAACCAAAAATAATAATGGAGAGGAAATTGATAAAGGAGAAGAGAATGACGGTAACAGTAATGAGGAAGAAGGAGAAGAGGAACAAAGTGAAGGCGACTGCTCCAATAATGATTCTATATCAATGAGAATTAACAAAAGGATCAAAAGTGAACAGTCTGATGTAGAAACTACAGAGACTGTAACTGAAGATAAGGATTCCGAATCTTTAAACGAACAACCTGATGAAGAAGAAAACAATGATCAGTTTAGTGATGAAGGTGAAGAGGCAGACCTTTCTAAGAAAGAAGATTCAACGACTCCAAAAAAAAGAGGCAGAGGTAGACCCCCTAAAATTAGGAAACTTGATGAACCAGTTACACCTAAAATTAAATCCGAAGACAAAAAACATGAAAGTAATCAATCTATCAACAAGAGTTATAAAAAAAGGCTCAGACATGATACTGAAGATGATGAAAATGATATAACATCTGCGGTAGATGATAGTGACACGGAATGCATGCCTCCTCCAAAGAAAAGAGGAAGAAAGCCTAAACTACTGCAATCGCATTCTGGTCATGAAGAAGAACATGATAATTCTACGGATCAAACTGAGACTAAGCCAACCCCATCTAAAAAAAGGGGAAGAAAGCCGAAATTACTGCAATCACAACTTGACCATGAAGACCATGAAGATTATGCAGATCAAACCGATATTGAGCCTACCCCATCTAAGAAAAGAAGTAAAAAGTCAAAACATATAAAAGTTGAAAGTTCTGTTGAAGACACGTCAGTTTTACCGACTCCTATAAAGAGGGTAAGGAAGCCAAAAGTTCATATTGAACAGGAAGAGAATGATTCTGATGTTACTACTCCTCTTAAAAAAGGGAGAAGACCCAAAGTTCAAGTCGAAGAAGAAAATGATTCTGATGTCGGGCCCACTCCTTTGAAAAGAAGTAGAAAATCTGTTGTTCTTGTTGAGGGTACGCCTATAGAAACACCAAATAGAAGAGGAAGACCAAGAAAGAACTCCACTCCAAGCCTAACTAAGATTTCCCAGAAATTAAGAGTCGAAGCAGAAGATACAAATGAAAGTGAAAATAGTAATATTGATGATGCTCTTCCAGCTAGACATACTAGAGGACGCTCAAGATTTTCAGAGGATGAAAGTACATCTGTTGTTAAACCCACACCAAAAAGAGGTAGACCGCCAAAAGCTGTTACTGTTGCTTCCTCTGAAGATGAAAAACCCGAAGAAACACCTAGAAGAAGAGGTAGGCCAAAACTAGTTGACTCTACAAGTCGTAAGAGATCAATGTCTTTGAAGAAATCAAAAGAATCAGATGCTGCTGAACTTTCTTCAAAGAAAGTTGTTACTAGAAGTCTGCGTAAGAATTCCAAATCGGATGTTGATGGTAAAAGTGCTGATCATGAAACTAGCGAACTCGAGAGTGATGCTAACGATGGTGATGAAGAGGATGAAGAAAGTGACGATGATGAATCAACAAATACTGCTACACCGAGAGTATTAAGAAAAGCTGGAAACGCAGAAACACCTAAAACTGTAGGAGCGGCTAAACTAAGGGGTCTGAAGACACCGTCATCTGGAATGAGATTTACTCCTACAAGAAGCTCAAAGGTAAAAGGTCAAGTCACACCAAGTGTAAGACGCTCAGCCAGAAAGAAGTAGTTCTGTTTGATTATTTATGACTTGTATATTATTTATCAGTTGTAGTGAACTGTATTTAAGCTTAACTAGACTTGTGTCTGTATGAAAATTACTTAAAATAAACTTGTAAATCTACAGGTTCGAATAGAATGTAATTTGTTACTAAAGAGGCGCATGACGTGCATGAGGCGCATGAGGCGCATAACATGGACATGTTAGCTTAGCCTTTTTTATTGATAGATTTTGATTCATCTCTGTTTTATTCTATCCAAACGTACGTGCTTGTTTCAAACATCAAAACTAAATTGCGACAGAAAGCTAAAATTTATTCAAATTTTCGAAAAGAATAATCGCACTGAATATTCATTTAACCACATTATTTTAATTTGGGGGGTAACCTTCTTACAATATCCAGCTAAATTTCAATCTCTCTTTATTCCATCCTTCTTTATACTGTATCCAAAGTTGCCATATATTGAATCCACAAAAGCAGAATATATTCACATTAACAATATTTTTATTTATATATATCAACATTTTAAAAGTATTACAACTTTCCAATCATACACGCTCTGACTTTAACAACAAGTTTGACACTGCAGGTATCATAAATTATACGCCATCAATTACATATTCATCATAATGAGCACACTTTTACTGGAACAAAGACCTGATAAAGATGCTTCAACTATATCGTTTGATGATATAATGGGAGAACATTCTTATAGAAAAACTGATTTTGTTACAATTATAAATTATCTTAGTATGGTATTCACTATGGTGTTTCATTTCGGCTTGCTAATTTCTGATATTTACACTTTAAATCAGATATATTCTCAAGTTCATTGGGCTGATTATGCAGCCATTGAATATGTTCCTGTTTCAGTTTATAAAATTGTTTTCACTATTTGTATTGGTATATCTCTTGCATATTTAATTTGGAGCATGTGTCTAGGATTTGCTGTGGCTCGCCGTTATCTGATTGTCGGTTCTTATCTAAATCAGGTTGCCAGAACAATTCATTCTTTACGTTCTTACGAAAAATTTTGTATTCTTAATAGAATCTCTACTAAATCATTTCATGAATGGGTTGCTCTAACTATTTATGGTTCCTTCCACTATGAAATTTATCCATGGTTATTCGCAGATACTCCAAGACAGTTGTTGAATGGTATTACTATTGCTTACACAATTTCTAACTCTTTCACCTCCTCAAATATTATTACTATAATCAGAACTATTGCCACTAAAGAAAAAAGAGAAGCAGTTTTGTTGTCATTCATGACTTTCTCATTCGTCATTTGGTTGTTTTTTACTCTCAAATATGTTATAGTTCTTTTAGTTTCAGGTATTTTTATTTCCAAAAATAAGAAAACATATGACATGAGTTTCAAAGACTACTGTTACATGATTGTTGCTAATAGTGTCATGGATATGTATGAGAAGGAAGAAAAGAAAACAGCAGAAGTTTTAAGGGACAGAAGAAAGATTCCTTCTTTTATTGAAAGAAATGGGTTTATTGATCGTCCTCAAGTTGAAAATCAAGTTGAATTGAATTCTATAGATGGAGAAAAAATACCGTCAGATTATTTCAAAAGAGGTGTATCTAGCAGCTCTCCTACCAATGATGACTTGCGCAAGCAAATACCTAGCTTTAATCCATCAGATACCCCAGAAATCACTGCAAATTATCCATCTCCATTTGCCAATAGAGAAGACACTGCAACTAGTGCCGACCCTTTCAGTTCTATGAACTTTAGTAATCATTCATTGGACTATATTCCTCCAGCTAGAGTGCGCACCAATACGAATCCATATATCCAACAAAAAGATGATCTGTATAGATCACTTACAATTGATTCTTTTGCTAATCCATTTGCCGATAGAAGATTACATCCTACATCTACAAATAATTCTTCCGTGAATGCCAATCCATTTGCTGATAGAAGATTGCATTCTACATCTACAAATAATTCTTCTGTGAATGTCAATCCATTTGCTGATAGAAGATTGCATTCTACATCTACAAATAACTCTTCTGTGAATGCCAAGCTCTTTGATTCTAGTGCGGATATGGGATATGATCAGATACAACGACAACATAGCAATCATTCTCATAACGATTTACCTATTCCAACTAGAGGAGTTTCATTATCTGATAAAGTTGACTCAAATACCAGACTTTACAACATACCTGACATGCAACTTTGCACTAATAAAAATGGATCTGCTACTCTGTCAACTGAGTTAGATAATAATAGAAATGACTCAGTTACATCTGATTCTCCAATGTTCAGTAAAAATGACCCTCTTACTTTTAATCCAACTCAAATATATGAAAGAAATGACTCTTTTGCCACATCCGCCAGTCAATTATATAGTCACATCAATGAATCAGTTACATCTCATCAAAGTCATAATGAACATTATATTAAAAATAATTCGACTACATCGCATCATCGGCCATACCCAAGAAACGATTCTATTACCTCCAAACCTCTCCAAGTATACACTAGAAATGATTCTATTAAATCAAATCCTGTGCAATCATACAACAGAAATGACTCGTTAACTTATGATAATGGTCTTCATAGTATCAAAAATAATAGTACTGCATCATTATCTATTCATTCAAATCATTTACAAAATACGTCTAAATCAAATGAATGGGCAAAGATGCTGCCTGAACAACGTAAACCACCTCAAACTTTTAGTGAACTCTCCTCTGACTCAGAAAATCCCCTTTATGGAAATAAATTTTTTTAACTATTTTATATTTCATATCTTGTTCCTCTTATTATTTTTGCATTTTTTTTATGGTTGTTCCTCCTTTTTGTCCCACTTTAATATAGATCAATCGATCTCGATTATTGCTTTACTCAAATGTTAAACTTATCATTTTTACAAATTTTTTAAGAAAATCAATTAAAGTAATTACGTATTTTCTGGCTAAGTATGTAGGATGTCGACTGAACACTGAGATGGGTTTAGAGCCGATAATACTATACAGGCATAGCAATATCACCTATATGGTATGAAATGACTAGCAATTCATGAGTGTGTTTGATCACCAACCTCTGGTAGCTAATTTTTCATGTTCTCTCAAACCTGAGACTTGAACACCAAACATTAATTTACCTAAATTAGTGCTACTTTGTAAAACTGAAGTAGCATCATCGAAGTTATTCACAGCATCAACAATAGCCTTGGCTAATTTTGGAGGATTAGAACTTTTGAAAATACCAGAACCAACAAAGACACCATCGCAACCTAATTGCATTAAAAGTGCAGCATCTGAAGAAGTAGCAATCCCACCAGCCGCAAAGTTAACAACAGATAACTTACCTTTATTTTTGATTAAATTTTTTAATGATTCAGGCTTAACTCTTATCTCTTTAGCATACTCGGTTAGTTTAGCTTCTAATTTAGAATCATGCTTTTCATCCAGGTCACCAAATAATTCTAAAACCTCTTTAATTTGACCTGTTATTTTTCTCATGTGGTAAACAGCTTCACTAACATCACCAGTACCAGCTTCACCTTTAGTTCTAATCATAGCAGCTCCTTCATCAATTCTTCTTAGAGCTTCACCTAAATCTTTAGCACCGCATACAAAAGGAATTTTAAAATCATGCTTCTGGATATGAAATTGTCTATCAGCAACGGTTAACACCTCAGATTCATCGACGTAATCAACACCTAAAGCTTCTAAAACTTGAGCTTCAACAAAATGACCAATTCTTGCTTTAGCCATAA
>PPHU02000014.1:0-350722 GCA_003705185.2 Ambrosiozyma ambrosiae
CTGAAGATTCAACTTCTAGAGTGATGGTCTTACCAGTTAATGTCTTCACAAAGATTTGCATACCACCTCTTAATCTCAAAACCAAGTGCAAAGTAGATTCCTTTTGAATATTGTAATCAGAGAGAGTTCTACCATCTTCTAATTGTTTACCAGCAAAGATCAATCTTTGTTGATCAGGTGGAATACCTTCCTTATCTTGAATCTTGGATTTAACGTTATCGATAGTGTCTGAAGATTCAACCTAAAAAAATAAAAATAAAACGGTTTAGTTAGTACTCATTTAGCAAGGAAAATAATAAAAGAAGTCATAATCACATATTCATAGGATTGATAGGAACGCAAACAGCTGGTATAAGATGTAAATGCCGCCAGAAACGCCACCGATAAGAATCAGACCGAATAAGGACCAAGACAAAGAGGTGCAAAGAAGCGAAATACATACTTCTAAGGTAATGGTCTTACCAGTTAAAGTCTTGACAAAAATTTGCATTGTATGATTTCAATTATATTAGTATTTAAAAGTGGTGTGGAAAAAGGAAGGGAAAGAAAGGAGAAACAGGCAAAGGCGCAGAACATATCATAAACGGGGAAATCGCAGATATTTATATTGCTACACTATGAACTCACGGCGCGGGGCGGTGAGCAGACAATTACCGTGACTATGGGATTTACAATTATGCAAGGTAAGTAAATTAAAGTAGATTTATTAAAAGACATTAAGTATATGAGAAGTATATGTAAACCAAAGAGAAATGAGAGGAAAGCCAGAAAAGAAAAGAAAAGAAAAGAAGGCACCAAGTGAAACCGGAAAATTAAATTAAAAAATTAAAAAAGATTGAAAGCACATATAAAAAAATACATGATCATGAATTACAGGAGCTGCTACAATCTATCTCTAAAAGGATTATTAATCGAAATTTTGGACAAAGGAACAGATGCCGATCTATTCATCACTTTGTTATGATATTTACCATCTTCATCACTATCCTCAACATACCTGCGCAGGCCAGTAGACTTGCTGGTTGAAACAGAACGTGCTGGATAGCTCACCTTTTTGTAAGCAATGTTTTGATTATTTGATGCTTGTCTTGAGATAGAATTATAATCCTCTTCAATTATATTGCTCAATTTGACCCTTTCAGTTGTATAATTATGAGTACTTGAATCATCATCTGAGGAAGCTGAATCCAAGTTCGCATTATTGAACAACTCATTTCTATTGATTTCTAAAGATTTAGTTGATCTAGCACCATTAATGGTGCCTATACCACCATTTAGTAAATCGAAAGAGGATCTTGGGGTCGGCAACTTCATTTCTAATCTCAAAGTTTTAAATTCAGCTCTTTTGGACTTTAATTTGTCATCATCAATTAATAATTCTATTAGATCAATTGATTTCTTTCTAATGGTTGAAGAAGATTCACTATTTGAATTTTCATAATTAGTTAGAGACTTAATCGAATAAACAAGGTTATTAGATTTAACCAATTTGATAAATTCATTTGAACCATTGATCAACAAGTAGTTCAAAACAGTTAATGATTTCAAGACAACTATCGGATAATCGGATTTGTTCAAGTTTTTATGCAATCTTTTGTAAATCAATTGTAAATCAGCTGAATAATGATTATAGGTTAAATGAGAGATTTCATTTAGTTCGGTCGAAGTGGGACCCCATTTTGTATCACTAGTAGCTTCAACTATCAACCTTTCAGCTAAGGGTAGTTTTTTAAGCTTTGTGAAGTTGGCTTTAAATTTTCTCATTTTGTTGTTCAGCAATGAATAATAGATTCGATGATGTGTATTCTAAGTTCTGTTCTAGATGGAAACTTCTATATATGGGGATTAGTTCGGAAGTAGGCGGCAAAGGATGAAGAGTGGATCAAATACAGCTTCCTCTATAATAAGAAACAAAGAACCTATTGATTAGTTGCAAAACAACGTAAAAAAAAGCAGGTATAATTCTAGTAAAAATAGTAATAAGATGTTACGATAGGGGAAATTTTAGGAAGAACAAGTGACTCAGTAAATAGTTAGTTTTAGAAAATTTACACTACTGCCTTTTCACTTTTCACCACAAACTAAAAAAACGCGATGAGCATGTTACAAGATGTAGATATGCATAATTAGGAAAGCTTGCTCTTATCTGAGTCAAAATCCATACAAGGTGACTTTAAAGCTTATTTTCTCTTTCCATTTTTAGAGAATTACGTAATATTACCATTTTTGTTAGCTCCAATGACTTTTGTTTTCCAAGTATAGTCAAAAAACAGCTCATTTGTTTTGGCTTTTGAAGATTGAGTTTAGGTTAGTCATTTTTATTATTGTACAAAAGTATATAAAAAAAAATACTCAGTTAGTTAATCTTAAATTATAAATATTATCTCTGGAGATTACCTTGACTTGATTTTCATCATGTATAACTATATCTTTGATTTCACCATCGCCATGCATTAATACACACTCATTAACGATCCAGTTCTTCTCTTTCTTCAAATATTTAAACACTCTATCTCCTATGCATAACACAGTGGCAGATCCATTAATGCTTAACGGTAAACCACTTTCTTCTAATGTTAACTCATTGACTTGGGGTTGGAATTGAGCTTTACGTAAATCAAAGAACTTGACCAATGATGCTTTTTTATTCTTAGAGTATTCTATAATTAATGTATAACCATTACTGGAAAACAATAAACTAGTAGGATAGTATCCTTTTAAATCTTTTGGAACTTCAATAGTCAACTCTTCTTCTAATTTAAGTAAATTAAATATGATTATAGACCCTTTGGAAATACATAAAGCTAATAAAAGACCGTCTTGGTGCAATGATGCTACATTAGTATATTTATTTGAATCACTTACAATATCCTTAGTGAAATTCTTAGCAAGATCAAACAACTTGATTGAGTTATTAGATATTCCAATAGATAGGCTTAAACTTGGATGCTGAAGTAGCTTTTTCAACGGGTCATTCAAATTCAATAAAAATTCAGAATTTGAAAATCTAATTAAGTGTCCACCATCACTGAATATAATATTGTCGTTATCAATCCATTGAATTACCATTGTTGGTAACGATACAACTGCTTTAAATTTGAATTCATACTCAATTGAATTATCAACCAAATTCAGAATTTGAATGGATTTTTTGAAAACCATTGCAACTTTATTTAGTCCTTTATTGAATTTGGCCATAATAGCATCAGCTTGAATATTGACAGACTCTTCAACATCAATTTTAAGTACTGACTTTAAATCAAACGGAAACTTAGTTTTGTTAGATTTATTGAATTGAAATAATTCATCCCTTGCATTCTGTAATAATCCAGATAAATCAGTTGTTGAGGTTGGCGTCGGAGTTGGTAATGGACCACCATTTAATCCGATCTCAGTTGATAATTCATGTAATTTCAATTTGAATTCTTCTGTTTCTTTTAATGCATTACTAGCAACTTTAATGGCTGCATCTTGCTTATACAATGATAGTGATAAATCTTTTTTCAAATTTAAAACTTGTTTTCGAAGTTGAAATAATTCTAATGACATTGAATCCCATTCATTTTGGAATAGTGATAGTAATGATGGAATAGATGTCTTTGATGGTTCTTTTATGGTCGTGTTTATTTGATTGTCTAAATTGATTGGAATTAATTCTTCAATTGATAAAGGTTGTTCGTTTACTGGATCTGATGAATTCTCATTGATGTAATTGGTTATCAAGGTTTTATCAAAGATTCTGTTTGATTTTGGAGAAAGAACTGGAGAAGTAGTTTCTAGTCCACTTATAGAGCAGATAAACATGGTAAGTATGTGTATGTATGACCTATTGTAGGAATATACACACTTTTCAATCTGCTTGTTGTGGGTTCTTCAGAAATCTCATAGAGGAGCCAGGTTAAAATAAAATTAAAAGTTAAAAACCCGATTTGTCACTTGTCAGTTTCCCATTCAGTCGATCGACCATCTCGTCTAATTGTCGTTTTTTTTTTCTTTCTTGAAAAGCAGTCAGGTGACAATTAAACCAACTTCCGTAGATTCTTTGATTCCTTAATTTCCATCCACAATAACCTTCTAATTCATATCAACTGACCACTGATAGTTCTCTTATCTTCTATTCTCTAATTCTACCTATTTTGTTTCATATATTTTCTTGTCTCTTGTCATCCTCATCATGAAGTTATAACCTGATTTCTCTTATAGACACCAACCTTGCCTTCCCCAGACTAAGACTAACTGTGCAACCAACGAATCAACTCAGAAATAAAACAATGCTACCCGACCTTTTGGTATCTTCCTCAACTTCGCCAAATTTATCTGGCTCTGGTTCTAATACTAACCATAATCCGAATCAAGTCCTCGTTGTTTCTCAAAGTCCAACCTCTTTCACTTCCATTGATCCTCGTTCTTCTCCTTCAAGAAGATCAGTTTTGTCCTCTACTTCCTCAACCACTAGTAGTAATAAAAATAGCAATAACAACAACAATAACAATAACTATACACATACAAACAATAAATATGGGGCTATGAAGTATAAAGGAAAACCATTAATTACTGAAGTTCCCGAATTATTAGAGTTATGTAATGAATTTATAAGGTCAAAAAATGTCACAGGTCTAGCTATGATTGCAAGACAACGAGGATTGCCACCTTCTTTGAGATATAAAGTTTGGCCTATTTTATTAAAATATCATCCCTTCGTTCAAGATCCATTTATTGAGCCTGATGAAGATGAAGACGACGATGACGATGGTGAGGGTTCTGACAATGAAGATAAGGATTCTTACGATGATGCTAATGAAGTTCATATTAAAATTCCTATAAATCAAATTAAATTTGATTTAAGAAAATATTTAAGAAATGCTGAACGTTACAAACCGAAGATTTTAACTTCTGAATTGAAGGATTTATTTGAGATTCAGGATAAAATGTTCGAAATTATACTTAATTCAATCATAAAATTTTTAAAGAAATGGGGCACTTTAATTAATTATAATTCTGGTTTAACTTGGATTGCTTTAGGACTAGCTGAGTGGGTACCTGCTTTGCCCAACTCTCAGTTTGTTTTATGTGGTAAAGATGATGTTGCTAAAAATGGTACCAAATTAAGAAATGTTGATGATAATTATTTTGAAAGAATGGATAACGATAGCAGGTATTCTTCTTCATTAAATTCTACTTCTGCCTATAATTCTAATACTGGATCCAATTTTTCTTCATCTCCTAAATCAATAAATAGTATTGGTGGATCAACTACCTTTTCGACGGGTAGCGAAATTTATTATGATCCTGCTGCTTACCCTTACAAGCCAATGTCATTTTCTGAATTATATGAAAGAATGGTATTAGTGATATTGCATATTCCAAATCCTGCAAAATTAAAGAAATTAAAACAGAAGCAAAAGCAACAACAAAAAGAGCAACAAAAATCAACACAGTTGACATTACATGAAGATAGACAAAAAAGAAAATATACAGACTTACCAAAGAATGGTGGAAATATTGAAGATTTGGTATCATTTTTTCTTTATTGTCTGAGAAAATTGCTACCTGAATTGCATAAATTTTTGGTTGACGAAGACTGCTTGAAAGGCGATTGGCTTATCTGGTGGTTGAAGTACTGTGGTTCTAAAGTTTTTTCAAGATACGATAGATCAAGAGTTTGGGATATTTTATTAGGTTATAGAGTTGATTTTTATAAATTTGAAAGAGATTTAAAACAGTTAAATGAGTTGACCGATGAACAAGTTGCTTTGTTAGGACCTGATATTTTTTGGAATCCATTGGATATTGATATTGATTCTCCAGGCAACAATTACCATGGTCGTTCGTCATCTGTGAGAACGCTGTTTGATCAGTTAAACATTACCCCAACGTTGCGGTCTCAGCTGTCTCCATTGAATAATAATGATGTTGAACCAATTAAAAAATTACCTTATAGTGAAATGGATCCTCATGTTCAATTTATTTTTATTGCTTTAGCATTCTTAAAGTCTAAAGAATTCACAATTATGGAATTAGACCAATCTGATATCAAACAATTATTGAATAACATTTCATCCTTGAAAACATCTGAAATCAGATCTCTCTTTGCAGTTACCGCGTCTTCAAATGACTCTCCGGCTCAAACAGATACTGCTGGTTCGTCAGTTATTGGTTCACCACCGAAGACAAGTAAGCTAAACGAGGACATTTTTTCAAACCCGACACTTTCTAGCGGTGGTGGGCATACGGTCGCTGATAACTCCACTATTCAATATAGCAGTGCTTCGTCTGAAGCTGGTGATGTATCCTCAATATCTCATCCGATACAACATCAATTACATCACCAATCCAAGAAATCCAACAGAGATATTGAAAATATTATTGTGGAGGCAGGTGAATTATGGAGAAGATTTGCTTATATGGAAACAATCGAAGAAGATGAATAATTTATTTATCTTTCTTGATCAATTAATTTATCATGTTTTTGTTTTTTATATTATTATTTACTAGTAAATCTACCATATACGATTTTGTTAATACCTTGTTTTATACTACTATGTACTTGTTTTTCTTTCCAAAATTATAAAATGTTCTATTATTAAAATTAAAAAGATGTAGCAATGCCAAATGAGTAATTGTAATTTAAGAAGGAATAAAAAAAACGACAAGAACAAATAACAAATAATGTGACGTACAGAGAAAGCAAATATTAAATTCAAAACAAAAAGAAAAGAATTAAAAAGAATTAAAAAGATTAAACGTTTAAGGGAGCAGCTGGATTTTTTGGATTTTTTGGATTTTGTTGTCTATTCAAAGCCAACTGTTTTCTTCTTTCCATTTCTTTCTGAACTGCAGCTTGCTGAACTTTATTCTTTTCTTCTTGTTGCTTTTTCTTTTTCAAACTTCTTTCAATTCTCTTTTCTTCCGACTTTTCCCTCAATCTTGCCAATTCATTCTCTTGCTCTTGTTTTTTCTTTCTTTCTTGTTTCTCAATGAATTTCTTCTCTAATTCAGCCAATTCTCTTTCTTTAGCTAATTTAGACTGTAACATCTTATCTAATTCTTCATCTTTTGCTTGTTGTTTTCTTTCTTTGGCTAATCTATTCTCTTCAGAGTCTTCAATTGCATCTGCTATAATATCTTCTTCTTTAGCATTTGAGTTAATATCTTTGAATTTGACAAATTTGTAATGCTTACCATCGATATAAGAGTTCAATGGGAAACTATCAAAGATTTCACTGTGTCTTTTATTGATTGAATCCAGGTCATTCAACTCATGATCATTTGATGCTTCTAAGTATTCATCGACTTCAGACCAGTCTATATCAATAGGTCTTCTCAGGTCTGAATTTTTAAATACATTGAACTTCAAAGTTTCCCATTCTTCATCAACCCTTTCAAACGCTTTAGTCCAAATTTTATTATAAATCTTCTGTGATCTTGCCTTCTCCAACTTATTCTTCTCCTCTTTGGCCATCCATTCCATATGTCTTAAATCATCAGACGATGGTTCATAAATATGCCATATTGTATAATGCGGTAATCCAATAACTGAATAATTCATAGTCTTACATAGTTTACCAAATCCTTCCGTCTCTGCATGCTTCTGATATGAAAAAGCAGGAAATAATGCACCAGTTTTGAAAACCTCACCTTTGGCGAGAATGGAAACACCCCCAATACCATCTAATTCCATCTCAACTTCAGGATCACCAAAAGGGTCTCTCATGTAAGCCAAATGTGGTCTCCATGTTGCATATTCTGCATAACCCTCAACTATGACGGCATCCTCATTTAATTTATCAGCTAGGTCTAATCCACCTTCTGATTCCTGCCATGAATTTAAATCATAAGGTTGTTCATAACCTAACCAATCAGGTAACGGTCTCCAAATATTCGGCACTATAACATCTTTATTATGATGCATTAGATCTTCAATGACTGTAGCAGGAACAGTTTCAACATCGATATCTCTCCAATAAACCCATGAGTGATCTGGTCTTAATGCTGTTGTTAATAACCAATTTCTTGCAATTGCCATTAATTTTCTTCTTGGACCTTGGGCAGCAAAACCATGTCTATCACTAAATGACTGCCCAATAATCTGACCGAAATCTTTTTCGTAGATGTTAATTCTACCAAAATGTTGTGTTTTATCAGTTAAACCTTGAATATCCTTTAATGTCTTCTTGAGATCTTTCATTGTTGAATCTGATGTATCTGAGATTAAAAATGCAAGGTCGATTAAGTTATGAGGGTACGTTATATTCATTAAGTTTGTGAAAAACATCGGTAGATGAGCAGCAGCATCTCTCAATGGAACACAGAATAAGATTCTTTCACCATTATTCCATCCTTCTGCTGTAGACTGATACTCCTTCAAATCGTAAAACTCAATATTGTATCCATCATATTTATGTGAGTTATCATAAGTCGATGGGAGATCTGGTTTAAAGAAATCATTTCTATTATTATCATTAGAATAAGAAAAGTAATCATAAATAGTATCAATTATATCACCAATTGAATAATTTGACAAAAGAAAAATGATTGTTATTAAAGGTAGTAATGCGTAAACCAACCACACGAATGAATTCAGAAGCATTTTAATGTTTACATGATGTTCACCATGATCATTATAATCATCACTAAAGTCTTGACCATCAAATGGATCAGAAGATAATCCAGATATGTTTCTTTTTCTTGATGAGTTTTCATCTAACTGTTCTTGATTGTTATTAGGTTCTATTGTGTAGCTCATCGTGGTGTCATCTGTGTTGTTTGTGTTCTCTATATGCAACATTAATTTGTTAATGTCTATGTTTGAATCAGACATTTGGATTAGACTTGGATGTATTTTGAACAGATCAAATCGCAACTATAAAAGGAAGGAAAATTATCAGTCTGTTGTAGTAAATTTACCTAAGGGATATTCATGGATAGTGAAATTTCGCACTATCTGCGAAAATTAAAAGCCCTGTTTTTTCTTTTAACAATTATATGTAAATTTTGATTAAAAAACCCGTTGAAGGATGCAAAGTAGAAAAGTCGGTAATATACATATATACACATTAAAAATAAAAATAATAGAATAGTAGAGCCAAAATATTTTAAAAAGGAAATGATACTTTTTTTCGTAAGAAAGACAAAAAGAAAAGGGTATTTAATTTATTTTTGAAACATAAAATAAAATAAAATAAAATCAAGCATGTATGAAACAACACAAAAAAGAGGTGGGAACCCAGTAAGAGCAGCAATTATGTAGTAAAGAAATAACAGTTGATGTTTATTTCTTGAAATTAAATATCATAAATATGTGGAGTAGGAAAAAAGCGTACATATGCCAATGATTCATGCAAAAAATGTGTGCTCGGTTTTAATATAGTTTTATAATTCATTGAATAATTCAAAAATTCTTTTGTTCGGATTCTTGACATAATTGTTATCAACAATATTAACTAATGTGAAGTTATTATATAAATCATCTAATAATTGAGCAGATAATTTATGTTCATCAGTGTCATCTTTCTTATAAACAGAACCCCATTTCTTTAAAATCATATAAAATTCATCCTTCCAAGCTAGAAAAGAGATCTTGTCAACAACAGTAGGTTGAATGATTTCTTTTCCTGGGAAGCAACCCCAAGTAACTGCATTGATTGTACCATGTGAACAATTAGTTGTAACCTGATCTTTTGAATTAATAGCATAATAACTTAATAAATTATCAAAATCTAATTCACTTGAATTTAAATTGTTAATCTTTGTAATTAATAAAGGTAATTTATTCGTTGGAATTAAGAATTCTAAATATTGTTTTTGGTAAACAAAACCATTGGATGGGCCCCAACCAAAGATAGAGTCATCTGATTTAACACCATTAATTGAAGGCTGGGAATTAATAGTTAAAATACCATTAGAGTTTAATTCGATTAGTTGGGTTTTAATTATATCAATTTCATTAGTAACTTTGGAGTCAGACCAAGGTAAACACAATAATTTTCCATTTAAAAAATCTATAGTTAAGTTGGTCAAACTTTGCAAATCAGTAGGATAGTTCCATAAACTAATGATCTTTTGAGGGGAATGTCTAATTAAATCATGATCTGACAATTCAACAGAACCAAATGCTGGAGATCTTGAATCGCCCCATCTACCATTTGGGAATTCATCCCAAGTAGATGTTCTTTGAATATATGTAAATTTTCTATTTTTCCAAAAGATTGGTCTAACACTTTCATTAATTCTATTTGGGTTTAAGGATTTTCTCCAAGGTTGCTTCATATCAATAATTTGTTGCTTAGAGACTAAGTTCAAGCGTTCCAGGATCATTAAAGTTGACTTTTCTAAATTCATAGTATAGAAATGCAAATGATTAACAACTTTCGAAGCCAACAAAGTTTGGCACATTTCAACAACTATCTTAGCACCTTCCTCTCGAACTTTGGCGTCATCATCTTTAATTGGTTCTAATCTATCCAGGAAATTTTGAGGAATATGGATTTCGGACCATTTAGCTCTTCTTAAGAAAGCAGCGTAAGTCGATATAGGCATAATACCCGGAATAATAGGTAAAGTGATACCGAAAGCTCTGATATCTTTGCACCATTGAATAAAAAGATCAGCATCATAGAACATTTGAGTGACAATAAAGTCACCACCAGCATCTTGTTTTTCCTTTAAATACTTCAGTGTTTTCTGACGGTCAGATTCCTCAGGTTGCCCTTCAGGATAACCTGCAACCCCAATATTGAAATGGTTACCATATTTTGATTTGATATACTTAATTAAATCTTTTGCAATTTTGAAATCACCAGTTGATTCCGAACCATCTAAAGGAGGATCACCCCTCAAAGCTAAAATATTTTGACAACCTGAATCGTAAGCAGACTGTAAAGCTTTATCGATTAACTCCAGTCTCATGTTTGTACAAGTTAAATGCATACATGTTTCTAGACCTAGTACGGTAGTGGTTGTGTTGACCATCTCTGTAGTTAAAGTTGATAACCTACCACCAGCGTTCCAGGTAATATCAATAAATAAAGGATTCAAGTCGTACATTCTATCCATTCTATCATATAAATTTTGAACACCCTGAGTAGTCTTTGGAGTAAAAAATTCAAATGAAAAAGTAGCTGGAGAATCCTCTTTCACATGGGCTTGTTGTAGTTTTTCTGATATCTTCATGTTTCTAATTTGATCTCTGGGGTATACGCTTCAACGTTTTATTAGTGACTCACTTCAAAAAAAATAAGAAAAATGTACAAATGGAAATGGAAAATAGAAAAATACCGAATTGAACTGAACTTCAAGTAAAATTGGAACTAAAAATGAAAACTAGAAAACAGTAAATTGAAGGTGAAAAGAATAAAGATGTTCGTTTAAGGTATACGAAAAACCCAGTGGATATAAATTTTTTTCTATGCGGAACCGGAGCTCAACGTGGTTAAAGTTGATCAAATTTTCCAGTCTTGTGTTGGGATCTCAGTTATGATGCGGCTCTTCCATGTGATCGTGTTACAGTGTACGGGTGTAACATTCCGATATTTATTTTTTGGTGTATGGATGATTTTGTATGAGACAGTGACGCGTAACTTCTATTAAAATAGAAAGGCAAGAAAAAAGGGAACTTAAAGACGTGTTGTTGTTGTTGTTTTTCTATCTACAAGTCTACAAAAAAGTATTTAAAATGGGAAGACTTATTGGTTTGGAGTTAAATAACTTTAAATCATACAGAGGAACTGCATCCATTGGTTTTGGTTCTGCTCCTTTCACTTCCATCATTGGCCCAAATGGGTCTGGAAAATCAAACATGATGGATGCTATCTCGTTTGTTTTGGGTATCAGATCAAACCATTTGAGATCTGCAAACTTGAAAGATTTAATTTACAGAGGTAGAATCATGGATTCAGTTAATTCTAACAATGAAATAAATGAAGGAAATGATGAATATGAGCCAAATACCGCTTATGTTATGGCTATTTATGAAAAGACAAATGGTGAAATCTTGAAGTTAAAGAGAACTATCAGCTCCACTGGTTCAAGTGATTACAATATCAATGGTAAATCAGTTACTGCTACTCAATATTCGAACATTTTGAAGCATGAAAATATTTTAATTAAAGCTAGAAATTTCTTGGTTTTCCAAGGTGATGTTGAAAAAATTGCTTCTCAATCTTCTTTTGAACTTACTAAATTAATTGAGACCATTAGTGGCTCAATTGAATTGAAACAAGATTACGATACATTGCTAAATTCCAAAGAAACTGCTCATGATGAAGCTGCTTTGAAGAATTCTAAAAAGAGAACTTTAAGGGATGAATTAAATCAGTATAGAAATCAATGTGTTGAAGTTGAATTGTTTGATTCAAAATTCAAAGAAATCACTAATTTTATACAAACAAAGTATTTGACTCGTTTAAATTTGCAAGAAAAGGAATTACAATCAAATGCCACTAGTTTAGATGAATCCAAAATAACTTTAAAAAAGTTAAATAAAGAGATAAATAAATTAGAATCTCATTTATTAAAATTCAAAAAACAGCAATCTTTAAAAGAACAGGAATGCAAAAAATTAGAATCTTCAATTAATTCTTCTAATTTATTAATTAAATCTAAACAATTGAATTTAATTCCAATAACTTCAGAAATCTCTCAAATTATCAAGAAAATCTCAAACTATGAAAATAGAATTGAAACGATTTCAAGTGATCAAGAAGAACAATCTTCAATTGTTGACAAAACAACTAAACAACTATCTAAAATTCAATCCGCATTTCATAATTATTTAGCTGAATTTGAGAAAACCCAATCTGAATCGGTGGATCCAAATGCATTAACTGATTATAAAAACTTAAGAGAGAGCTTTTTAATGAAAGGTGGTCACATTGAATCAAAGCTATTGGAATTAAAAGAAGAAAAGCAATCTATTCTAACAGACATTGAGAATTCGATCAAACGTAAAGATTTCATTTTATCTAGAATCGCCGAGTTAAATTCTAATAAAAATGAAACCTCCAAAAAATTCAAAGATATGGAATTCCAGACCAATGATATTACCACTTCTATTAAAAACAACAAACAAATTTTAAATCAATTGAAAACAACAAGAGAAAAGCTTATGAAGGACGAATTCTCGATCAATTCCAAACTAAAAGAAGTGTTGATTGAAATAAATGACTTGAATGCAATTCATAGAGAATCCAAAAGAGAAAAACAATTAAGAAGCAATTGCTCCACTTTAAAAAGATTGTTTCCAGGTGTTAAAGGTTTACTCTATGATTTATGCAAACCAAAACAAAAGAAATATGAATTGGCCGTGTCTACGGTGCTTGGTAAGAATTTTGATTCCATTGTCGTTGATACTATAGATACAGCTAATCACTGTATTGAATACTTAAAAGAACAAAGATTGGGTGTTGCTTCTTTTATTCCAATGGATACAGTTGGGGCCAAACCACCAAATCCAAATCTGAGATCAATCAACGATAAAACTAGACCTACCTTGGATATTGTTGATTATGACTCTGAATTTGAAAAAGCAATTCAATATGCATGTGGTAATTCCATCATTTGTGATACTATACAAGTTGCTAAATACGTTAAATGGGATAGAAAGATTGATGTTAAGGCAGTTACTTTGGATGGTTCGTTGATTCATAAGTCCGGGTTAATGACTGGTGGTTTAACTTCAAATACAGGTAAAAGATGGGATAAATCCCAAATACAAAGATTAAACAATGAAAAAGATGAATTGAAGATAAAGTTGCAAACTATTAGTAGTAAGATACCAAGTGAATTGTTAGATAAGAAATTAGATGATGATATTACTCATTTAGAGAACAAATTACCTGCTTTACGAGATTCTGAAAATGATTTAAAGAGATTGATTGATGATATTGATATTGAAATTAAAAACCAACAAAGACTATTAAATGAAATGGATCAACAGGTCTCTCAACTGAATGAAAAAGTTGGTGGTAATAAAGAACTGGAGCAGGCTGAAGAAGAATTGAAAGCAATTCAACAAACTATTTATACTGAATTCTGTTCGACTTATGGGTTTGAGTCTATTTCTGAATTTGAAGATACAATTGGATATAAGAACAGAGAACATACTAAGGAGAAAACTAGGTTTTTAAAACAAATCCAACATTTGGAAAATAAATCAAGTTTTGAAAAAGAAAGATTAGAAGAATATGATAAGAGATTAATTAAAATCAACAACGACAAAAAGAAATTTGAAAAGAACTTGGAGGTGTTGGATAAACAAAAGAAACAATTAGAGCATGAAATCGATGAGTTGGAAAGTAAAGCTGAAGTTTATAAAGAAGAATTCGACGCATTGAATGCTGAGTTAAAGAAAACTTTAAAAGAAAATAATATACAAGAATCAAATATGCACGATTTAACAATGGAAATTAATGATTTAAACAGAAGAATAATGGGTTATGAAGAATCAATTGAAAAATGTAAGATGGATAAAATCAATATCTTAAAAACTTGTAAGTTAGAGAATATCAAATTACCTTTGGTTTTTGGATCTTTGGATAATATCGCCATGGATGATGCAGATCAAGAAGAACAAGATCGAGATGATCTTGATATGGAATTAGAAATCGATTATAGTTCATTGAAGGAATCATATAGAAACATGCAAACAGTTGACCAAATTGAGAATTTCTTTAATGAAAAAATTGACAAATTAACTACAGAAATATCCAACCTAAATCCAAATATTAAGGCTAGAGATAGATTGAATGATGCGAAAAGTAGATTAGAAGATATTGATTCCGAGTTTAGTGTTGCAAGAAATGAAGAAAAAAAAATTGATTACGAATATCAAGAAATTAAGAAGAGAAGATACGATTTATTTATGGAGGCGTTTAATCATATATCATCTAAAATTGATTCAATCTATAAAGAATTAACTAAAAGTACAGTATCCCCATTGGGTGGGTCAGCTTATTTAACATTAGAAGATGAAGATGAACCATACTTGTCGGGTATTAAATACCATGCTATGCCACCAATGAAGAGATTCAGGGATATGGAATTGTTATCAGGTGGTGAAAAGACCATTGCCGCTTTGGCTCTATTATTTGCTATTCACTCATTCCATCCATCCCCATTTTTTGTCTTAGATGAAGTTGATGCAGCTTTAGATAATGCTAATGTTAATAAGATAGCTAATTATATCAAGAAAAACTCAGGGCCGGACTTCCAATTCATTGTTATCAGTTTAAAGAATGGATTATTCGAAAGAAGTGATGCGTTGGTGGGTATTTACCGAGAGCAGATGTTGAATTCTTCTAAAACATTAACATTGGACTTAAGAGGGTATCCTGATGAAGAAGTTGCATAATCAGTGCGTGTGTTGTTGTTGTTGTTGTTGTTGTATTATTAGCTGGCTTCTATTGTTTGTACATATAGGTACTGCTGTTTTTCCATTTTTTTCTCCTTCTATACCATTGCTTCTTTTTTATTCTATACATATTCTGTATTATATTATTGCAGATTAATTTATTACATAAATAACTTTTTAGATTTTCTTAAATATCGAAGTTGAATTGTGAACATTCTATAACATAAAACAACAGATATATTCCTTCAACCGATATGCTCTAATAAATTAGCTGCCCATAGATGAAGTCTGACGAATATCTCATCGTCTTCTAGGATTTCGGTCAAACTCTTAGTCCGTGGAAGTTCAGAAACCTTACGTAGGAAAGTGTCATTGTTATCTGTGTTTCTGTTTCTGATGTTGTTGATAGTAACGTTTCTGTTCTTGATATATTTGACCATTGATTCCAAGTTGCTCATAATAGCGTTCAGTTTGACATCCTCAAAGATCTCGTTCTCTCCAGTAGAAGTAACCATTAAGGCGTATCTGCGCTCAGCACCTCTTGCTGAGCCATCAATCAACTTGAACCCTATAGCGGCCGTATAACCATTCTTAGAATCACCAAAGACGTGTGGCTTGCTGTTGGAATATTCCGGCTCGATGGAGAACTCTTTAGTGATAATCTGCCTTAAGGCTTCAAACCTAGCCAGAGATTTTGGGTACTGGGTCGAGAGATAGCCCTGATATTTTGAAGATAATGAAGGCAATTGTGAGCTTGTGTATAGATTGGATGGAAATGAGTTGAACTTCTTAGGGATAACTAGTTGGCAAGAAGAACAAACTTCAGCAGCCGATGGAGGATGGATAAAGTATTCCTGAGCATCCTGTAAGGTAGGGATGGACTGGGTGCACATAATGATATATGAACCATGAGTTTCACAAAAGTGAGCCAAAGTAACAACAAAAGTCATTGATTTCAGTATTCTCAAGATATTGTGGTTGTTCACCTGTATATGTTGTGCCTTTTGATGTTTACAATATGCAGTTTACTATTATGATAAGAAGAAAAAAGTGTTGAAGTGAGAGAAAAGATGGTTCGCTGGGTGCGGTGAAGCGCAGGGCCTATCATAGTGCTGATATGATTCAGAACCAAAACTATCTAAATCAAGCTACGTCAAGCAGGGACAAAGACAGAATAGCATCTGTTCCACACATTTAGCATAATATGACACTAAGGAGTCAGCTGAAGGCTGAACAAACTGCTTCCTACTCTCTACAGCCAGACCAAAGACGCTTCAGACACATCAGTACGATGATCATACAAAATATTAGGTTCCACAATAAGCTGCAAAGTAAAGACCTAGAAAGAGACACCTACACTGCTGGAGATTTGATGAAACATATAGAGGATGGAAGTGAAAGTGAGTTAAATCTTCTGGGGCTGACCAATCAACTACAAAGGCAATTGAAACTTCAAGATCTAAACGAAACTACTTTTTTTGATACTTTCTATACAATCAATAATTTTTTGAATGTGGAAGATCCATTTTACATTAGTCCAATTTATAAGAATGAGTTTGAGATTATTGATGAAGTAAATTTCATGAATGTGAACAAGAAATCAGTTACTATCAATTTGTACATTAAATTTAACAACACATCATGGAGGTTGCTAACACAGTTCCATTTAAAATTAAGTTTTTTAGTTAATCTAGGTGACAATATGGACCTTATTTCTTCAAAATTGGGTAAAATAAACAACTTAATTTTTTTAAAACTAACTGATGGGTGCTACTACACTAGTCGAAGTTCCCATTTACCTATAGATACAATCAAACAGTTGAATCAAAGCTTTGAGGAAAGCATAATGAAAAGAGTGGCATCTTTTAATCATTATGAACAAACTACATGTTCTTTTGATCAGATCATGAAGTTGAATAATTACACTATTTGCATATTAGATTTAATTAAAGTTAAAAAAGAGCTCATGGCTAAAGTGGGGTCTCATTTAACTGAAACCAATAGATTTAAAACAAATAATGAGATATTAGATTATCGAAATAGAATGGATAATTTAAAGAAGATTTTATCTGCTAAACAACGTGAAATTCATAAATTGAAGAAAACTTTGATCTCTTATAAGCTTAGTATAAAAAACAAGTCAATCTCATCACAGAGCAGTAGGGATGAAGAATCGCTTTCAATGGACCAGCTTACAATAAAAGATACATTATCAAATTACTTAATTCAATTAGATCAAATAAAAGTCAATTTGAATCAAGAAAAAGCAAGAGTTGCTAGCAATCTCGAATTAATCTTCCCTATAACGCAGGTAGACCCAATTTCATCACAGAGGAGCAGTAACACATCAATAATGTTATCTTCAAAACTAAATTTGAAATTATTTGATTATCGATTCCCTAATAACTTCAACCACATGACAAGAAATGACTTACAAGGTTTAAATGCATCATTAGGATACTTGACTTTGCTATTAATACAACTTTCGAAAGTGTTAAATGTGCCATTAGTTTATCCGTTGCATTACTTAGGCTCAACTTCATACATAACTGATCCAACAGGTGCCACAAATAAATTATTCCCGTTGTTTTTAAACAATTCTTCATTGGACAATTCAAACTTATTTAAATTGAGATTCAAGTACGCATTGTACTTATTCTTGGTTGATTTGAATTTATTATTCAAATTTGAAAAATTGGTCAATTATAGAATTAATAGCGAATTATTGATCAATTTCAAAATTTTGTTAGATTACTTAGGCTCATTTAGCAGTGACCGCAGTCAAGTTGATCAAATTGTCTCGGGCCGTGTAGATGCTAACAGTGCAAGTGACGAGTTCAATGATATGTTGATAAGCCAGGATAAAATCGATCATATTAAGATGCATCTTTTAAACTTGTCTGAATCTGCTGCTACATGATACTTTTTTCATTAATCATTATATTTATATAAAGTAATTAGCTACAAGGTGGTTTCTTTAATATATGACAATACTAACTGTAATTTATTAGAGAATTCATAAATATTGATTTTAGTAGTAATAATAGTAGAAATTTAAAGTAAAATGGTAGGGATGTGGAAATGTAAATAATAATAAAAACAAAAGTTAATAAAAAGATAATTAATAATGAAACTTAAAATGATGACATGAGTGGAACGAATTATATAAGGACTGCCAAGGGCATCCGACAACAATGAAAGAAAAAAAATTAAATGGATTCAACAAAGCCAACAATTTTTTGTAAACTCCATTTCATCAAAGGATGTAATCTATTGACATCTTCATTTTCAAGATTCAAAGCAAAAATACCAACTTCACCATCAGGTTGAACAACCACCTTATGCTTGTCATTATATTTTTTAACACCAGCATAGAATTCTAATAATAATGAAATGACCAGTACAGCAGCCAAAACTAATGGACCAAACATACCATCTAAATGCTTACCCGATTTCAGCTTAATCAACTCTAATCTCTTAGAGTAAATAGAATAAGCCCAAACACCAGAGAATAAAGTCAATACAAAATAGATATAAGCAACATCAGTAGCTAATGCAGGAAAGTGTGATGTTTCAACAGAGGCATAAACAGAGAAAGTCAAAGCAGTTAATAATGTTGTAACATGTAACCATCTCATAAAAGTTCTTTCATTAGCTAACCAAACTTTAGCTTCCACTTTAACCGGGCCAGATTGTTTGATTAATGATTTTGGCTTAACAACACCAGGTGGTAACACGATTTCTTCGTCTTCAGATTCATAACCTTCTAATTTGGAAGCCTTGGTGAAAACTGGCATCAACATATCTCTGAAAGTATATTTATCTTTCTTGTGAGAAGATGCCAAGACTAGACTATGACGTTTCGATTTTGTAATATCATCATGATATGGTTGTATTTTTTGTGGTTGTTGTAATGGTGGGACAGCGTTGGTTGAATCTTCATCCGATGATTCATCTTCATCTAAGTCTTCACCGTAATCTTCAATAATCTTATCTAAATGAGTTGAGCCTGATTGAGTTAAAAGCTTTGGGGTTTCACTTAATTTCTTTTTCAAATTCTTTAAAGTTTCATCTTCTTGCAATCTTTGTAATTGTTTCTTTCTTGAATCATTATAAGCATCTTCTGGATTCTTTCTAATATCAGATTCTAGTTCAGGTAACCAGAATGGTAAAATATCTAAATTATCATCTTCAATAAACAAAGCTGAAATACCTTGAATAAATTTAGAGAAGTTTGGAACTTCCTTAACTAAATGACCGTTGGTGAGATCTGAAATCCAAGCTAAAGTCTTTGATGAAGGGTTGTTTAAAACTGAACTAGAAATCTTTATTTCCATGACAGAATAAGGGAATTTCGAATATTCACCTTTTCTTAATAATGAGTATGGATCATCGATTGAAGAATCGATATCCTTTCTGTGCCATTCTTCAGGATCTCTAATTGGTCTAGCCTCATCAAATGAATCTTCTCTAATGAACATAATATCAGAATCGATAGTGATTCTTAATCTATCATCACCTGGCATTTGGAAGGCATTTCTAGTGTGAATTGTTCTCAGAGCTGGTTGCAAATCATATTTCTTAATGAAATCTTGCAATTCTTTGAAATTAGAAGCTTGTTTATCAATTAATTCCTTGGATAAACCTCTTTTCTCTAATCTTTTAACGTATTTTTCATAGGTTAACTTTTGACTTGCACGAGAGTTAGTTGGGGGTTTATGGAACGACTCAAAAGTAGCTGCTTCTTGACCATTAGTAGCACCCTGGTCTGGAAAAATAAAATCGTTAACAAATTTTTCTTTTAAAGCTAATCTAATATCGTGAGAATCACCAGTATCATAATCAAATATTTTTTCTTCAATTGTTAATTCATTTTGATCTTTTAATTTACCAGTCCATTTGATTCTTAGTGAAGGAGTTTTGTTTAAATTTTTCAATAATTTATTATTATATAATTCAAAATCTCTATTATCAAAATAAAGAGAAGTGATAGTTGGATCAGTTAAAAATTCATCATCATCATCATCATCATTTTGATTGTTGTAGATTAAAAGTGGCAAGTGTCTTAAAATGGTTGTTTTAATTTCCATTAAATTATCAGGATGAATCCAGAATTTCAAAACTTTGAAACCAGCTTCTTTTGCATGAGTACTAGCATTTGGTGTAGTTGATAACTTACCAGATGTCGATAATTTCCGAATCGAAGTAGATAAAGAAGTTGATAAACTTGAAGTGTTCAATTGATCTCTGATGAAAGAATATAAAGAGGAAATTCTAAATAAGTAAGGAGAAGTATCTTCAGAGATGTTGTTTAAAGGTAGGGATTTCATTCTAACATTTAATAAAGCCTTAACTGAGTAACCCTTGTGTAATCTATCATGCTTCTTAACAATTTTGGTAAAACCAGTGAAATTCAATCTAGCAAAATGATCTAACTCATTAGTGAAACATAACAATTCTTCCAATTTCTTTTGGAAACTATTACCATCAAATTCAGAATTAGGGACTGAGCTTTCACTCTGCTTTTTCAAATAGTCTTCAGTTTGAAATTCTAAGTTTGAAATTTCATTATCTAATTCCTGATACTTAGAAACTTGGAAAGTATAAACTTTCTCTAGTTCCGAATCCATATGAGCAGCAAATTCTGCTTCATCCTTTTCAGTCCAGCCACTGGTAGTACTATTTCCTTCCAAAAGAACATTTTCCTTCAATAATTTCTTCAAGCTATCATAGTTGATATAGTATTCTTTCCAAGGAGGATAGACTTCGTTCTGTAATTTCACACCGAATAACATGTTAGGCCAGTTTAAGTAGGTGGGATCTTGTTAGATATTAACAAAAAGAATATAAAAAAAGGAAAAAACAGATGAGATAATTACCGAGAAAAAAACTTAAATAGTTGAATTTGAACTTAATAAACGTCGTCAACCGTTGTTGCTTCTTTTATTGATGACTTTGTCTGGTTAATTTTAGTGAAAGCATTATCTGGGGACGCACGTGTGCGGGCTTGTTTTATGTGGCTAATTATATATATTGTGGCTCAGTAAACAATTAATAAAATCGAGGTCTCGGTATAATTATTACAAGACAGTAATATTTATCCCGATAAATGAAATAAGGAAATTTTCTTCCTGCTAACAAGTACGATAGACCCAACTTTCTGAACGTTTTAAATCGGATTTCAACAGACAATTCAAAGGACAGCGCAAAACCAACTTCGCAAACTATGTCTTTCGACCCAGTACATGACAGCATCATGGCTAATAAATCTGTTAGTAAGGACTCTCTTCCAGACTCTGATTCAAAGTCAAAGTCGAATCCAGTCCTAGATCAATCACTAACCATGCCGCTTCATTCGAACCCTCTTAAAAACATCTTGAATCCAACTGACACTCCTGATCCAATTAATGATAAATCACTGACTGCAAAACAAAAAAGAAGTAGGGAAACAAGAAAGAGAAAGTGCTTATACAAACAAAATTACTCTACAGATGGGTCTGGTCCTAATGTGATATCTGTTACACAATCGAAAGAACGTGAACGTGAAACCAAAAGTTATCAAACCTTATTAATCAATTCTAGAACGAGACATTTGAAGAAAAATGATGGAGAACCATATTGGAGAAATGAAATTCAATTTGAATTCTTATTAAGGCTACTATTCAACAGAGATAGGGTTTTTACCAATCCATATTATGAATCAAAACAATTCTCTTGGCCACAATACTTTAAGACTTATAGAGACGAAAATGGTGTTCTACAACCTAATGATGGTGAGAGGTTGACCTTCTTTGAATTATACCTAGTTACTTTATTGAAATCTCCAAAAATCTCTAAGATATTAAATGAACGGTTAACTTGTGATATTGTTTATTCACTAAACTTTATTATAATTTGTTTACTAGTTAACATTGGTAGACTAAATACTACTGTTAACTTTGATCATGAAATGAAATCTCAATTCAGAACATATCATTCAATACCAGCTTTACAAGTTGGCAATCATTCTGATGTCATTAAACAATATTACAGACAAGCTATTATCCCATTACATTTAAAAGATGACGAATTTATAATAAGAGGTGGTGAAGGGTATACAATGAAATCGGTTAAGAATTTACAAGATACTCCAAGGATTAAATCTATTTTAAAATCGATTAATGATTTAAATTCCGAAATTCCGAAAAACTTTAAAGAATTCATTACTGGTTCATCGGCAGATTCAACTAAAAGATATGATTTAAATGTGATTAGTTTAATTTTTATGTTGTGTGTTCATGAACATGAATTATATAACATTTTCTTTCTAGATGACAATGGATATAATTTGAATTCAAGCAAAGGAGGTCCAAATAGTTCTAATAATACATCTAGTAGTTTACCTCCACTGGCTAACATGGGCGCCAATCTAATTTCTAAATATGAACCCCAAAAAAATGAAGAAGATGATCAAATGGGTTCCTTATTCAATGAGATTTGGTTAAATACAACCATGAAGCCGGAAGATAAAGTTAGAAGATTTTTATGGCTGATTTATCTTTTTAAAGAAACAGATTTCAAACTAAATCATATTTTAACCAACCCATTCAACGATACTCAAATGTTATATTCGATCAATGATTTAAATCCATCTGCTAATATTGCTGAGGAAATTACAGCAGGCAACAAATTTTTGATATCAAAATTGAGAATGATTGTTCCAACTTTGCATTCTCTAGATGCAGATCATGGTACGTCAAATACAATGAATGATATCGACACTGATGATGAAGTTATCTTTGCTGGAAACATGAAAGATTTGAGAGCTAAATTTTTAGAACAAGATGGTGCTACAACTGCAGCAGCGGCAACAGCCCCTACCAACAATAATACAGCAGCAACAGTTGAAACTTCAAATAAGTCGATCAATGAATCACAGACTGGTGCAACTATGCCAGCTGGAAATCATCAAAGCCACGAAACCAAACTAGAAGTTATGAGAAATTTAGAAGTTATTAGAAACTACACAGATGAAACCAAAGCTAGAAAGAAGAGAAAGATGCAACAGCAGGTTGATTTACCGGTGAAGATAAATTCAACTGAGTTCGAAGGATTATTTAACACCAATGAAATCAAATCTTCGTCATCGAATTCTAGACAAAGCATTAATAAAAGGTACAAGAATAAACTAGTTGCTGAATTTTTAAAGGAAATCATAGACTTTAAGGTTAATAAATATCGTAACAATTTATCCAAGCATAGCTCATTACTACAAAACTATAAAAAACTTGATCCAAATCTGTTGTTAGTCCAAAATTTTGAATCTGATGATAAAGATAGCAGTATGGTAAACAGTTTCGGTTCTATGGTAAGCAAAGCTGATTTTGAAGATACAACAGGTGGTGATGAAAATACATCTGATAGTGGTAGAGTCACCCCCTCTTCGAACAACGCCATAACTACTGCTATCAACAGTAGCATGAACAACAGTATAAATACTAGCATTACCAGCACTGCTAAAACTACTATCAAAATAGAAGATAGCAGTAATAGTGTTGCCACTCCTACACCTAGCTCATCAGGAAGTACGTCGATCACGACCCCTGTAGTAACCGATTTCAAGAAAGCTACCCTAGAAGATTTTAAGAAGATAAATTCGTTTAAAGTGAGTTACTATAAATCATTGACTAAAGTCAATTTACTGGTTAACCAAGATGGACTTTGGTTTGATTCCGATGATAATACTAGTTTTCTAGATAAAATTTTCGATAAAATGAAGAATAAATAAATTCTTTTGGATTTTTTGACTGATGTATTGTGTTTCTGTTCTATTTGTTTGTTTGTTATATGTGTACTTTATGTTAAACTGGCTTTTTTGTGAGTAATTTAAAAGTTAAGTGGTTATTATAGCTACGCTTTGCAAGAATATGTGAAATAGATCCATCTAGTTACCAATAGCTGGAGGAAAGCTCTTCTGGTTTTACGTTTGGCACTATAAAAATAATAATTTTTAATAACTACACTAAAAATTTTATTTGAATTCAAGTTGATTTAATTTAATTTAATATAATATAATATACACAATTTGTAAAAAATGTTATAATAGAAGCAAAATAGAAAAGTAACAAAAAGAATTGGAAAGACATGTAACGGAAAATGAAAGATATGATCAAAATAAACCCGCCTAGCTCTAATCTAATTACTCAGATAATCATCGGTGATGTCGTTATTATATTCTGTATACCAGTAATTGACAAAAAAATATTTTATGATGATGTCTATTAAACCAGTGGTGTAATATAATGAATAGTATATCCATTCATCCATGCATCCATCTCAAAACTGTAAACCGCTAACTTAAACAAATTCATTCCCATATAACTTAATACATAATCTCTATACTGATAACTGAATTACCTCTAATAATACAATTGCCAATCAATACAAACTCCTCTTTCTGGTCTTTGTTCTTACCTTTGTTACCAATATTATTAATTTCATTAACTTCAACTAAATTCAAATTAAGAAAGAAATCATAACCTATTAATTTTCCGGTTATTAGTCTGTTTGAGTTTAATGTAATTTTGAGTGTTTTATTAAGATATGTTTTTAGTTCTGGTGCTGATATCATTGTGTCGTTGTTGTTGTTTTGTTTGTAGTTATGGTTGTGATTGATAATGGTGATAGTGTGCTTTTCTGGTAGAACTTGTTGATAAAGAAGTTTTTCTCGTTTAATAATATTTTATGTGTTTCGCACTGAGTTTGAAAAGCTCATTTAGGTCAAGAAACGACACGCCTAACAACAACAACAACAGCATTAAACAATAACTCACTAGTAAGTAATTCACAATTCCAATATGTCCAATGTTGAGCCAGTTGTTCTCAATGATAGTGGTGAAGAGGATCAAGAGTTATATGACAAACTCACCCAAAAAGAACATGAACTACTAGTAATCAAGCAAAACCTAAAACAAAAACTCCAAACTTTCAACATTGATAATTATTTAAACAATGTCAACTTATTCCAAAGGCATTCTAACTTACCATCATTTGACTTTACAAAGAGACTAGAAACGGTGAAATTGTTTTATCCTGATATGATAATTTCAAATGAATCAAATATGGTTCACCATAACGAAGACCATGAGGAAGAAATGAAAATCACGTATCTTGAATTCACATTAAGTTTCAAAGTGTTATTGAAATTTCACATCAAGATAAAAATTAATAATTCTCAAGTAATTGAAAAGCTTGATATTGAGCCAGTCAACATAACTTCAGTGCTTGAAGCGTCTGAAATACTTTTATTGATCGAACAATGTAAATCCACAAAAGACATTTCACTATTTATTCATTCAATCAATGTGTTTTATAAACTACAACAAACTAGACTAAAAACATTTATTGATTTATTTGACATGTTCATCGATCGAGTTACTGAAATCAATGAAATCACAAGCGCAAGTGCAAAGGCAAAGCACAAAAATGAGAATAAATATGTTAAGTATATAAAATTTTCCAATAAATCGAATTTCAAAATCAAGTTGAATAACAAAGAAAGTATGATAGTTCAATGGAAGCTAGACATGAACACAAACGGCAAAAAGAACAAATGGAAATTTCATAACACTATTTCATGTTACCTATTTAAAGACCAAAACGAACTAATAGAAAACCTAACAGACATATTAACAGGTCTTATCAAAACAAATGGCACTTTCAGATCATTAGTAACACTACTAGAAAACGTACTTGCCCAGTGCCATAGCTAAATTTAAAATCTATAATCCATTTCCAACCCAGCTTTCTTAAATCCACACTTTTCATAAAAACCCTGGTTTTTAGGGTCACAATCGAGAATAATCTTATAGCACCCACAATCTTGACCTATTTTCACCAAGTTTCTAATTAAAATCAATCCTAGCTTCTTTCCCTGCTGATCAGGCATAATAGCTATGTCTTCAACATGGCCAACTTTAGAACATCCATGTATTAATTTCAACTCAATCAAAAGAGAACCAATACCAACAATTCTGTCATTATCATCCTCAATGACCAATGTGCGATAGATATCAGAATATGAGTCCCAGGTATGGATAACTTGTTCAAACTGTTGCTGATCAATCTCACCGACTTTTGTTAGCACCGATAGTGTTTTCAAAGCACCTTTGTTCAAGTCGGCTTTTTCAATAGGTCTAATAGAGTACCCAACAGGCAATTCTGGAATGTATATTTGTGATGTTTCTAGTTTCTCTGTGACGGTCATGTAGAGAGTATCTGATAATAGTTGTGTGTACTTGAATAATAGTTGTAAGTAGTGTTAGTTTTTAATAGAAATTGTTTATGTTTTGTTTTCTTCTGTTTCAGTTCGAAGTATGAGAAGTGCGCAGCTAACTAACTATGTGTCCTCTCCTGTTCTGTTCTGTTCTGCTTACTCTGCTTTTAATTAAAAGTACGTAAAAGAATGATCATATATTTATAAAGGTTAAAAGTTTCAGTATATGAATAATCTTATCTACTTCAAAGATAATTCTCCTAAAATAATTTCATTGAATACTTGTGTTATATATCTATTTGCTTATAAAAAATAGTAGTGACATTTATATTTAATATCACCAGCATTCCCAATATTAACCCATAATTTGGTCTTCCTTTTAAAATGGTACTGATATTTGCCGTTAAACCAACAAAGTAACAGAGTAATAAAGCTGACTGGTGGACAAGCAAACATGAATTACATAATTTATGCGAAAATCATTGGCGGTCTTATAAAAGGAGGTTTATTTCTCAAATATTAATGGAATAATGTACAATTATTACCGTTACAAATCACAAAACCACCATGAACGAAACTATCCTTTTTGCAGGTGTACAATCCAGATCTCTCCTACCAAGAGGTCTAGTTAACACTTACCACCTCTCTGGCGTCAAAGTAGTGGAAGAGCCGGATCCTGCTGCTTATAAGCAGCTCTTTCCTCAGGCAAAGTACCCATCCTTAATTGGTCCAGATAATTACAAGCTTCATGAGGTCATTGCTATTTTGCTATATCTAGTATCGCTAGATAAAGAAAAGTTGGGTCCCTTGATGGGTATCTCAGAATTAGATAGTTTCCAGGTGATGAAATGGTTATCATGGGGTACTACCGAATTGGTTTCTGCTTACAAGCCTGCTAACTTCATAGTTAATAAGAGAATTCCTTACGACAAGGTCACTTTTAGTCAATCCCAGTCAGATGTGGATTTTCAGGTTAGTTATCTGGAAGAAAACTTACAAGGTGGAAAGTACTTGGTTGGAGACTCCATCACAATGGCTGACTTGTTCGTTGCTAGTCTATTTAACAAACCATTTCATTATTTAAAAGGTAAAGCCTGGAGAAAAGAGCATCCTATATTGATGAATTGGTGGAATGAGGTTGTTCAGCATCCTGTTTTAAGTTGGTACGATTTTCAATTGGCTGATGAAAGTTGGTCTCCTACCACTTTATAGTACGGTTTTATGTATAGATAAATAACTGTAAAGCTCCAAATTGCCTCCTATTACAAATTTAAATCCTGTAGAATCGAACATGGAACCAATACTTCAATTTTATCAATGAAACTAAAACACCACTTAAATAATGTCTGCCGATATCTTACTGATTGGCCTAATCAAACACTACAACCTAGACATCAAAATCGTTGAGAAGCTTGTAGATGTTGAAACTTATAAGAACTTATTTCCAGCTATTATTATTTCAAATGATTACAGACTATATGATGTCATTGCTTTCGTTAATCACTGTGCGTGTATTATCATAGCGGGAATAAAACTTAGTGAAACTTGATACTTGCTCAAGCCATGATATTGATTTTTAGTATATTCATCAAATCAAGTTTAAATGGATGGTTTGTTGAGATCTGATGATCTAGAACATTTCCAAATCATGAAATGATTAATATACTGTACAATTGATGTTGTTTTTAGTTTTGTTACTTCTTTCTTGATAATCAGAAGTTCTATTGTCATACAGCAAATATTTATTTGATTTATCATATAAGAGCTTAAACTCTCAAGTGATATACATCGAATCACAATTGAAAGGAAAATAAATACTTGGTTAATGATAATTTAACTCCCACTGATTTATTTACGGCCACTACTTTCTTAACAGGTTTACGTCTATATACATACTATGATGACTGAAGACAAGAACATCTTGTGTTAATGAATTGGTGGAATGATGTTGTTCAGCATTCAGTTTTCAGACCTTCTATAATCATTCATAAAGATGACTAGATATTAGACCACGTTTATGTTTAGGCTGGTTTATCTTTTAATTACAGATAACTTAATTATGATGTACAAAACAAGAAGAAAAAAAAAAACTAAAATGTAATATATGTGTAAATAATGTAGAAAGAAGAACGTTTTATAAAAATAAATGAAAATGAAGAAAATTAAATTAGATATGAAGGTAAAATGACGATATTATTGTTGCTCAATTCTGCCTTAAATTATTTTGGTTCTATATTATAAGACATACGAATACCCATAGCAGATAATTCAGAATCTAAATACTTCAGAACAAATGGAATAGCCACAGTAGTTGTATCATTACCACCAACAAATTTATTACCTTGACCATCTTCCCAAATATCCAACTCGTCTTCTTTATGCAATCTGGAATCCAATTTCTCAGCACATCTTCTACATCTAATCGACGTACTTTGACCAATTCTAGGAACGGATAATTGTGTAGATAATATCGAACCACAAGATCTACAAACTGACGTCTGTGTATAATCTGAACAATTCAATAATCTATCCTGTAACAAGAATGACGTACCATGACCAATCAACGCATCTCTCTCCATTTCACCAACTCTGATACCACCATGTCTCTTTCTGCCCTTGACCGGTTGCATAGTCAATGAATTAACAGGACCAGTAGATCTGACTTGGAACTTATCATTAACCATATGTCTTAATCTTTGATAGTAGACTAAACCAATGTAAATATCAGCTCTTAATTCTTCACCAGTAACACCGGAATATAAGGGTTCATTTCCGTGGTAATTATAACCAGCAGATGCTAATTGCTCACCAAAATAATCAGCTGGGGTATCAGACTCACTGAACTTCCAAGGAGTAGCATCTTGCGCAATACCATGCAAAGCTCCGGCTTTACCAGCCAAAGATTCAACAAACATACCAATAGTCATTCTGGATGGAAAAGCATGAGGATTAATGATAATATCAGGTTGCATACCACTTTCACTGAATGGCATATCAATCTGTGGCCATTTTCTTGAACAAACACCCTTTTGACCATGTCTGGAAGAAAACTTATCACCGATCAAAGGTTGTCTTGTAATTCTGTATTTGATGGTCAATTGCTGGAATTCAGAAGTTCCTGCATCGTCACTAATTAATTTGACTTCTTCAATGTAAGCAGGTTCCGAGCTATGGTAGGTTTTGACCTTGGTTTTGCCTAACACGTCATCGTAATAAGCACAAATTGGATCACCTTCTTCGACGTGAACACCAATGTATGGTAATCCATCAGAGTCTAAGAAATCCCTCCATTCTTCAGGCCATTGATCTTCACCGAACCCATAATGTTGTGTGATTGGATCACCTCTTCTTCTACTCATGCCTAAATCGATTTTCTCAACTTTATAAACAACACCGTAAGCGAAACCTCTTTCATCCGTGGACTTGTTAATAATCATCGCATCATCCATATCATAACCAGTATATGAAATAACAGCAACAACAGCATTGGTACCATTAGGGAAATTATCCATACCGTATTCATCATATAAGTTAGCCTTAACGATTGGGGTTTGACCACCTTGCAATCTATACAATTTGTTATCATTTCTATGCATTAAGGCAACACCAGGAGTACCCATGGTTTGTTTACCCATTTGACATTGATACATATTTCTTGGGGATTGATTAAAATCAGAGAATGGAGTCAAGTTAGCTAAAATAGATAATATGTTAGTTGGTGCAAATTCAACATGGGAATGAACTCCCTGTTCAATTTCATCAGGGATAACGGCAATATTCATGAAAACTTGTTCAAATGGACCAACAATATCTTTTTTATTCAATGGTAAATATTTAACTTCTCTGATCATTCTGGAACAACCACTAAATAAGTATAAACCTGGGTATTGACCACGGGTTGTAAGTGGAACATAACCAATTTCTAAATCAAGAGGCAAGCCATGGCTACCCTCAACTTTCCAGTATCTTAAGGTTTCGGCAACTTGTCGACCTTGTTGATGTGAACACCAACCAACAATCCTACCGTCTAATTGAACACAGCATACATTTGGACCGGAAATATTGGCAGCAGAGGATGATGGAGAAACACCTAAATCATATAAAACTTTAGCAACTGAAGAGGTATCTGATAATTGTGTGGTGATTTGACACTTGTGAGCTAAATGGTTTAATAAACCACAAGGAGAACCATCGGGAGTATGCACAGGACACAAGAAACCCCAGGATTCAGGAAGTAATTTACGAACAGCGGTAGTTTTCAATTGAGCAAAGAAAGAACCTCTATGGACCATTCTAAAGTGTGAAATAAATCTATGGAAATTAATTTTTTCAGCAACAACGGTATAACCACTAACCTGTTGTAAATCTAAACCTGATTGAGAGACTAAATTACCAGTCGATAAGAAATACTGTAATTTTTGACCAATATTTTCATTCACTCTCATAAACACTCTGGATATGTATTTTCTATTACTGAAGTTCACAGCAACACCTCTATTTAAATCGGATTGAACTTGTAATTTGAAGTTTTGTAAGTATTCATCAATCTTTTCTTTTAAAATCATACCATATAAAAACCCACCTAGTAAAATCTCTTGATGTTGAGTGGCATCTGGATTATCTGGAGAACAATCCCCAGCAACTAATGTATATAATTTTCTAATCATGAATAATAACATCTTAAATTTATCTTCATTGTTTGGTAAATGGACTAAAACAATTCTCTTAATAACCTCTCTACCAACATCAACATCAGAAACATCTGGTGTAGCACCAAAGACAACTCTGAATTTATCACCCAAGTAAGCTAAAGTTTCTTCTTGTGTGTATAAGTTATATTTCTTGTAAGTTCTTAACATTAATTCAATACGATCGGTCAAGAAAGAGTTATCAACATCAGAACCGACAATACCATCGAAAATTTCTCTATCATTGGTTTCTTTTAAAGCTTTCAAAATCATCATAGCGGAGACCAAATATTCATTCTTTCTCCAAGAAAATCTGAATGTGACATTACCATCATTTAAATAATGTAAAACATTTGTTTGGGAAGTTTGATCAGGTCTAACACATCTCATTTGAACACCGAAATGAGAATAAGAAGCACCTCTATTAGAAAATGAAGGTCTGATAATAGCCATGGGATGGTTTCTTCTTTGAACAACTAACATACGAATCAATTTTTCAATACCATTAACAATGAAATAACCACCTAATTCATCACTTTCTTCTCTATGTTTGACTAATTGATCTGGCGACATGCCTTCTAAATGACATCTATTAGATTGAACCATAATTGGAAGCTGACCAGCATCTCTAGTCTCAACCAATTCTTCACCATCATTAACAGACCAGGCAACACTTAACAGTAATCTACCTTTATAAGAAGTTAATCTTTCTCTGCATTCAGATGGGTATGTGTTTTTGTTAGTTGATAAATGATCATTTTGAGGAACGACAGGTTTGGCAATTTGAACAGCTTTAACTCTAATTTTCAACTTGTTACCTAATCTAGTTGGATCATTTGAATCAAAAACTGTTTTAGAGCCGATATCTTTAACGGCAATGTTAAGAATACCGCCATCAGGACCTTCAGTTAAAGCATTGAAAGATCCAACATGAGGCTTAACTGCTTCATATAACAAAGGGAACTCAGATTTGTCCTTTGGAGGATTCTTAAAACGTTCTTCTCTCTCTAAAGTTCTAAATTGAGCTGTAACCATGATTGAGAGAACTGGTTGTATGGTTTGTATTGTTGGGCAGGAGTTGAGTTTTTGTAGATGTTTAGATAACTGGTTTAAATTTTGTGCTTTAAAATTTTTTTGAAAAATTAAAAAATATTAAAAAATTGATGATACCGCGACGATATTTTTGTTGTGCGGCTACCTGCGAATTTTTGACTGATTTCCCAGTCACTTAAAAAAAGTTCCTCTTCGTATAAGCAGTAAATAAAAGGATTAAACATTTCTGACAGATATAATAACTTGAGTGGAACTCGTTTTAGGATGGCTAATTCAAGATATGAATATGTGAGAACATTTGAAAGAGAAACTGAGTTGCTCCCTCAAACATACATAATCATCAGAGTCGACGGGAGAGGTTTCCATAAGTTTTCTGATTACTACAAATTTGACAAACCAAATGACATTAAAGCACTAGAGGTGATGAATAAAGCAGCATTACAAACAATGAAAGATATTGGTGATGTGATAATGGCCTATGGGGATTCAGATGAATATTCGTTCTTATTACGAAAGAATGCTCAGCTCTTTGAAAGAAGAGAATTCAAATTGATTACAACTTTTGCATCTACTATGACTGCCTATTACAATCATTTTTGGGCGTTGAAAAATCCTGATAAGCCATTGCAATTGGAAAGATTACCCACATTTGACGCTAGAGCTGTCATGTATCCTAACCCTGATACAGTGAAAGATTATTTTAGATGGAGACAAGTGGATTGTCATATCAATAATTTATACAATACTACTTTTTGGAATCTAGTCTTGAAAGGTGGTATGTCTACCCAAGAAGCGGAAAATAGGTTAATTGGTACTTTATCATCTGATAAAAATGAAATATTATTCTCTGAATTTGGAATTAACTACAATAACGAGCCTGAAAGCTTTAAAAAAGGTACTTGTTATGTTCGAGAAGCTAAGGATTTGCAGGACACATCTACTGACTGCATGAGTAAAAGACAGTTAGACAGACTTTACAAGAAATTAAAAAAGAGCGAAATAGTGGAGTTACACTGTGATATTATCAAAGAAGATTTTTGGGAAACGAAACCTTGGTTATTTCACTAAGTTACGATAGCTATTCTTTAATTTTATAGACGGCATTTAATAGTAATTAATTCAAGTTAATTTCTATTAAATATATTACAAGAAATTAATTAAATTCTTTTAAACCATAAAATAAACGTTTCCATTTATCCATTTCATACACATGTGGAAAAGCTATATATACAAAGTAATATGACCATATAAATAAATCTCACCTCTAGTTCTCAGCTAAGCAAACATCTTATCTTCCAAAGGAATTTCTTCTCTCTTTGGAATTTTTGGACATTTGTTAGGAGAAGGCCACTCTGGATATAAAACACCAGCTTTCTTCAATAAGTTAGCAACAGTATCTGTAGGTTGGGCTCCCACACCCATCCAATATTTGGCTCTTCTGAAATCTAATTCTACATTTTTGGTAGGAATATAACCTTCTGTCTTTTGTTGTGGAGTTAATGGAGTCGGGATAGGATTGTAAGTACCAATAACTTCAATTGGTTTACCATCTCTTTTGGTGTTCTTGTTGGTGACCACTATGTTGTAAACAGGTTGACGTTTTCTACCCATTCTTGCTAATCTTATTCTGACTAAACCCTTCATTTTTGTATGTGTTAGTGTAGCTTACTATCACGTTTCTATCTTTTTGTAGTGATCGAGTACATAAATAATTAAAGAAGTTGAAGCTGAAAAAAGTGTCGGTGCTTTGATTTCACGGCTGTGCTAACTCCGTGCACCAGGAAGAAATATTTTTTGATTTTTTTTTTCACTTAATTTAGATGCTAATTCCTTAAAACTTTACATTAATTAGTTCCTCTTAATAAAGTAAGATTTATCATCTATATCAGTTGTGATTAAATATGAGCTCTGCAGATGATCAACTACTCCAACTTATGGAGATGGAAGCTAAATTAACAAAAATTAGATCTCAAGTTAACTCAAAATTGGAAAATCAGCAACAGTTAGCTTTAGTTTTACAAGCTATTGAAGAAAACTTACAAGAGCAAGGTCAAAGTAAAACTCCAGTTACTTATTTTGTTTCATTTTTATCACTACTAGATCAATCTTTTAATGATGATATCATTCAAGATGCCAATTTGGCTACATGTGCCCTATATTTCTTAGATCTCATTTCTTCCTACACTCCAAAAGTTTTATTAAAATCTAAATTCAGAGAAATTCTATCAAGAATTGCGCCAGCTTTATCTAATGTAGAATTAGAAGCACCATTAATAAGATCTTCTATTGGTGTTTTAGAATCATTATTGATTGTCCAAGATCACAGTGGTTGGGCTAACTCTAAGAATTTGAAGGTTTCTCCAGAAAGAGGTTTAGAAGGTTTATTAGAATTATCCCTTGATCCAAGACCAAAAGTTAGAAAGAGATCTCAAGAAGCAGTCAAGCTAATTTTAAATACTGTTCCAGCTGGTCCTTCTCTAGAACATCCAGCTGCTTTCTTTGCAGGAAGTTTTGCTTTGCAAACCATTACCAACTTATTACAAGAACAACAGCAAACCTCCAAAAAATCAAATAATAAAGAAAGTAATTCACAATTAATACACAATCTACAGTTAATCACTGTTATCACAAACACCAACCAATGGCCATTGAAATTAATTACCCCCTTATGTGATATCTTATTGGAAGTTTCAAAATCTTCAGATCAATATTTGATTTCTTCAGCTTTCAGTTCCTTTGAAGGTCTATTCAACTCAATGAGTAACGAAATTGATAATGATAAGTTTGTTAAGGTTCTAGATGTCATGTTCGACTTAAAGCCAGCTTTGAATGATCAACATTTGGCTCCTTCTTGGTTAGCAGTCATTGCCAAAGCCGTTACTTCATATTCTAACAATGTTGATTCCTTAAAATGCTTCTTGAAATTACCTGAAATTTTTAAGACCGTTGGTGAATTTTTCAAAAGTGAGGTCCAAAATATTTGTATAAGTGCCTCCCAATGTTTGATTGCTATCTTAGTTAATTCAGTTAATACTAAACTTCTATTGAGTCCACCTGCCGTTAAAGCCAATGATTACGAACAAGTCACTAAAAACATTGAAAATTTAGCTAAGATCACTTTAGATTTCATGTCTGTTAAATATAAAAATTGTACTAAAGAAATTTGTGAATTGGTCGCTAGCATTTTCTCTTCTTTGAAAACCAGAGCCTCTCCAGCTTTTATTCCTCATTTAAAAATTGTTGGTGATTGGAGATCCACTGAAACTGATGGTTTTGAATTAAATGAAGTTGCAGAGAATGTCATTGCTATGGCTATTTCATCCGTCGGTCCTGAAGTCGTCTTAGAAGCTTTACCATTAAACCTGAATATTCCTAACGCCATTGGAAGAGCTTGGTTATTACCAATTTTAAGAGATAACGTTAAACATGCAAGTTTAGGATATTACATTAAAAATATTCTTCCTTTAACTGATTTTTTTCAAAATAAAATTTCTACTGTTGAAACTGATTCAATGAACGCTAAAGTCTTTGCTACTATTATCGATCAAATCTGGTCCTTATTACCTCATTTCTGTGATTTACCTAATGATTTAGCTACAAGTTTCACTCCAACTTTTGCTGGACGTTTGGCCAACATTCTTTATGAAAATGTTGCTCTTAGAACTACCATTTGTCACGCTTTAAGATTACTGGTTGAGAGTAATTTGGTTTATTCTATAAGTGATGTTGCAGAACCATTATTAAACCAGGAATTTCCACTTGAAAAATCAAAGGAATATTTGGATTTATTAAGCACAAAGATTGCCCAAAATATTTTGAAAGTTTTATTCAATGTTTTTGTTCAAACTCCGATTGAACAAAGGGGTTTTATTTTGGAAACAATTGATGTTTACTTAAAGATTTCAACTCCAAAAAATTTAGTTGAAATCTTTGATAATGTTTGCTCCACTTTAAATGAAGAATTGCAGAAAGAAAATAATGATGGTGGAAACACTGTCTCCGATGTCAAAATCAGTATGATGGATTTAATTGTCTTAATGGCTAAATATCTTCCTGTTGATTCGCATAATGCTTTATTTGCTATTTTTAATAAAACTGTTTCATATCAAGATGTTCAAATTCAGAAGAGATCTTATAGAATTTTATCAAACTTAGTTGAAACTAACGCTGGTTTAGAATCTGCTTTAGGATTTATATCAAACATTTTAGAGATTTTGATCAAGTCTGCGGATACAACTTCTGCCGCTGCTAAAGCTGCCAGATTTGGTGTATTACAAACTGTTGTTAAGAATTTACCTGCTGAATATGTTGAGTTTATTCCTTCCATATTGCCTGAAGTTATTATTAATACCAAGAATGTCAACGAAAAAACAAGAGAAATCTCATATCAAATTTTAGTTGCTATGGGTTATAAAATGAATGAATTAGAAGGTACTATGATGAAAGTTCCAAATGGTGAAGATCATAGTGTTTCCTTAAAGGAATTCTTTATTATGTGTTCTGCTGGTTTAGCTGGTAACCCAACAATGATCAGTGCTGCCATTACTTCGTTGTCATGTTTATTCTATGAATTTCATTTAAAGCTAGAACCGGAATTATTAACTGAGCTAACTTCCACTGTTGAATTGCATTTATCTTCAAGATCTAGAGAAGTTGTTAAATCTGCTTTAGGTTTCATGAAAGTTGCTGTTCTATCACTTCCCGAAGATATGATTGCTTCTAATATTAAAGGTATATTAACTAGTCTTGTTACTGTGAATCACGAACATAAAGGACATTTTAAATCTAAGATCAAGCATATTATTGAAAGATTGATCAGAAAATTTGGTATTGATTTAATTGAACAGAATATTCCTGAAGAAGACAAGAAATTAATTATTAATATCAAGAAGTCTAAGGCCAGAGCTAAAAGAAAGCAAGCTGAAGTTGGTGATTCCACTCCTGCCACCGGTGCTAATTCTGAAAAGGTCTTCACGTCTGCATATGAAGCTGCTTTGTATAATGATTCTGAATCTGAAGGTGAAGAATATGATGATGATGACGAAAAGCCTAAGGGTAGACAAAATAAAACAGGTTCCAAGAAATTCATTTTGGAATCTAAAGATACTCCATTAGATTTGCTAGACAGAAAAACTTTACAACACATCACCTCTTCCAAACCAAAGAAATTTACTAAAAAGAATCTTGAAGAAACTTCCAATTTCAAGACTAAGAACGGTAAGATTGTTATCAGTGAAAATAATGGTGATGACTATGATATCTCAGGTGGTAATAATTCTATTGATGCTTATGTTGAAGCTATTACGCAGGGTCCAGTTAGAGGACAGAGAAACAAGTTGAAATTCAAGAAGGGCAGCAAAGAAGACATTGATTGGGATAGTGATGATGATGATATTAAACCTAATTCTAAGAAAGGTGGTTTCAGAGCTAATAAGAAGGGTAAAGTTAGCAAACCTCAACCAAAATTCAAGGCCAGAAAGAAACTTTAAGTGTTTATTTTTTTTATAATAGTATGTATTTTTGTTGTTTATTTTTATTTAATTGTATAGTTTAAATTAATTTTATATAAATTGCATTCAGGGATGGTATCTCTTTTAATAACTAGTATATACTATAAAAAAGAAGAAAATAAAGCGCATGGAATTCTTCAAAATAAACTTAAGTTATTATCTCCGGAATCATTTGTTCCGTTTCCATATAGATCTAAATCATGATGTTCATAATATTCAAAATCATTTATCACATTATCTTGAGCATAATTATTGTTTTCACGATGGCCATTACCATTGTCATCTCCATCATTATTTTCACCAGTTAAGCTGATTGTGTTTTCAGGATCATCAAGTTCATCGTCTGAGTTATCTCCGTCTTCACTTCCCATATAAGGTAAATGGTCCATCAAATTTTCAGGAGCAGGCCCAACAATCATGAAATCATGACAAGGTTTCAATTTCTTTTTAGGAACCTTATCTTCAGGAACATAGTCAACAAAAACTGTGCCTTTAAATTTTAATTCTGGTTTTTCATTCAATAATTGTCTGATTAAATATTCTATCCAATAGTCATCGACAGTTAAATCCTCTTTCTTCTCATTTTCTTTATTTTCTTCTCCTAGTTGCTGTTGTGTATGAGTTTGATGAAACTGGTATAAATTAACCTGACTATTATATGTGCTTGGAGAAGGTTGATAAGGTAAAGTCGGGTTAAACTGCTGTGCTTGTTGTGACTGTTGTCCCAATGCAGCAGTTAATGTATTCATCTTATTATTCACATCCTTAGACAATTTAGCACGTAATCTCTCTTTTATAAATTCTAAATTAGGTCTCGAGATCTCTCTATATCTGTTATTCGCATCATTCTGAAACCAAGCTTCGAACTTCTCTATACCTTTTAACGTAAGTTTATCCATGTCATAAGGATCCAGTAGTTTCACTGGAGATATTATTTTTAATTCATCAAATGCTCGTGTAATATCTTGTATAGAGGGTTCTGCATCATTTCGAAGTTCGGTGTATTTTAAGGTTGTTTGTAACACTAGTTGAAGATGTCTAACGTACAGGTCTGCTAACACATCTAAAACTCTATCATTTGTTTTGTTGAATCCATGGGCAGCTAGCAGTTGGGCAATTGATATTCTAAGTAAGTGGAAAAAAAAGCTGCTTTGAGACATAACTATATCAAAAGGTTGTGATTATTATTGTGTAGCAAGGATGCAAAGTGTTTACACATTAAAATTCACTTGCTAGTTGTTGTTCAGTTCAGTTCGGTTCAATTCGAGTGATCTTCAAAAAAGATAAAGCTTACAAAAACATAACGTAACATATGCAACAAACGTTCTGTCGCGATATTATGTCTTTCCACTATAGAAACTACAAGTATATTCCCAAAAGATGAATAATATAGTAAAAGTAATACAAATAAAATAAAACTAAAACAATTAAAATATCTAATTTTCAAATGCATAAGGGTAAACATCATCAGTAATACCATTAGTTTGGTGTCTCAAGTAAGCTTTAGCAGCCTTTCCCCAATAAATTCTCCTTTTATAAACACCTAAATCCTCATTCAAACCGTCAATGGCACCACATAAATCTTCTCCTCTGCCTTCAGCTCTTATTTCAGTCAATGGTGTAACATAAGTTCTAATAAACATTAAGTCGGCTCCACTTTTTGGTAATCTTGTGAAACTTTGTTTCTCTACTCTCAGAAACACTTTGTTGAAATCCAATGTATTTGGATCAACAGCCTCAATTTCAGAGATCTCTTCAGGTGTTGCATGATTACCAACTGGAGCAGATAAATTTGTATGAGCTTGGATTGACCAATTATTACGGACAATATATTCATAAGGTCTAATACGTGAGAAAAATCTGTTCATTGAAGTTTGTAATTTTTGCTTATAACCAGGGACAGGATCATGGATTTTAGTTAAAGGTTTATTAACTTTTTCAACAGGGTTAAATCCACCTGGAAAGCAAGTCACTGTTGCTCTTAACATATATTCATCAAATTCTGGTTCATCAGAATTTTTGACCAAAATTAAAAAGTCATCTTCAATGTTAAATGAAATAATATCTAACATATCTTCTGGAGTTAGGCTTGAGTTATCCATTGGATAAGAATCACCAGTAATCTTATTCATGAATATTTTTCCATCTTCGCTTTTAACAAAATACATAGGATATCTTTTTAATAAAAAATCAAAAATTAAATTATATGTTTCTTTGAGAGCTTCAATTCCAGATTCATGGCATGCTTTATGAGATTCAGGGCGTTCCTTTAATATCTTTTTTTTAATATCAATTCTATTTAAATAAGTATCTTCTAGGACCAATAAATCTAAAGGATCAAGTTTTCTAATAGCTAAAGTCATTTTATATTCACCATTTTTGAAAGGTCTGAACTTATAAGGGGTAGCTTTAGTCCAATCGAAATCAGCAGAAACAGAAGTAATGATTGGTGGATCAATTTTTTTTGGATTTTTTGGACCTCTTGCTGGAACCACAGAAACATTAGTGGACTTGGATTTTTTTTTGATCAGTTGTGTTAGATATGGGGGTAAGTATTTCTCATATTTAGGATAAAGCTTTGACACTAGTAAAACAATTAAGGAAGTAACGACAATAGGTTTTAAATAATCTGTTAGTAATTGAAAAATCTGGTTTATAGAAATATCCATTTTAATTTAGCATTATCAACACATTTTTTCATAGTTATTAAGATTCAAAAGAGTATATAGAAGTTGGATCAAATCTTGTTTATATATGCCCGCTCTCAGATAAGCTAAACAGATAAGCAACGCGGTCTGATAACGAATTGGGAAATTCCCGTTCATTATGTTTTTCCGCTAGATGATTGTACCTTAGTTAACTCAGATTTACAAGGAAAAATTATATGAAATACTGCATTAATTACACCCTTTAGGAATAAATATTAAAGGAGATGAATTAATTTTCTTCTGAAATTAGTAATACCCGAGAAATAATATAATAAGTTAAATAGAGAAAAAACTTAAAAGCATCTATTCTAATCGGAAAGTTCTAGATACGGTTACCGCTGGGGAATCAATAAATAAATATAAATTCAAAACAGTAAATAGTAAAAACAGTAAGCAGTAAAACCATTATCAGGCAACCATCTTACATTCGTAAATTTCATCAGTGGAGCCATTGGTTTCTCTTCTTAAGTATGCTTTAATAGCATCACCCCAATAAATTCTTCTTTTATATAATCCCAATCTATATGGAATACCATCAATAGCACCAATCAAATCTTGAGATTTTTCTTCTTCTTCTTCTCTAATTTTGGTGATAGGATAAGTATAATATCTACTTAAGAACAAGAGGTTTTTAGTTTTAGGCATTCTGGTAAACATTTGTTTTTCAACTCTTAGGAACACTTTGTTAAAATCCAAATCTTCAGGTTTAACAGCTTTGATCTGTTTCAATTCTTCTTCAGGAGCTTGATACCCATCTGGATCACATAATTCAGTACCCATCTGAAACCCCCAGTTGTTACGAACAAAATATTCATATGGGTTTAATCTCATAAAAAATCTATTCATTGATAACTGTAACTTCTCCTTATATTCAGGAACAGGTTTATGAATCGAAGTTAAAGGTGTGTTTAATTTGGCAGATGGGTTAAAACCAGCAGGGAAACAAGAGATAGCACATCTTAGGTAGTATTCATCAACATCATCAATTCCAGGCTGTCTAACCAAGATTAATAGATCTTCTTCAATATTCCTAGCTAGAGTCATGATCATGTCTTTTGGAGTCATATCAGAGTTATCTAATGGAAATGATTCATCTCTAATCTTATTATAAAACTTAGTATCATTGTCGAATTTGTAGAAATACATTGGATATCTCTTCATTAGATAATCAAACACATAATCATAAGCCTCTCTCAATGATTCAACAGCACTTTCGTGACAGCCATATAGAAGTTTATCATATTTTTCAAGCACTTTGATTCTTAAGTTTGTTCTTTCCAAATATGATTCTTCCAAAATGATATGATCTAACGGATCCAATCTTCTTGTAGATAAAGTCATTCTATAAGCTCCATTTTTGAATGGTCTGTATTGAACAGGTTTGGTGGTTCTCCAGTCAAAATCGGCTGAAACTGGAGTAATAACTGGTTTTGGTAAAGTTCTGTATGGTTTAACTGGTATACTTTTACTTGTTGGTTTTCTAGATGTTTTTCCATATGTCTGTAATAAGATTAGTAGCACAGGTAGTACTGCTAAAGCTGTTATTGAAATGTAGTTTTCTCTTAGCACCACAGCTAATACACTCATTTTTTTATTAACTTTTTAATTGTAGGACGAAGAATACTATTTCATAGTCATAAGCTAGCAAAAAATTCTTAATTACTGATTTTCTATATTATAATTCAAACAAAACATTTCAGACATAATATAATCTTTATCCAATTGGATCATTCCCAGGGTCGAGCCCCATCGGAATATAGCCGCGTTACCGCCTATCCGATCCCAAGTAGTTTGAACGTCTACAACTTCCTTTACTATCAATGTGTGCAAATCATGCTGTTAAGCTTAGTGTTCAATATTGATCAATTTTTTTTATCAGGATCATTACTGTCCTGTACTATCCTATCATGTTCTGTCCTTATTATCCCTTGTTCTTTGGAAAGCACCAAAATTAAGAACACTTCACACAATATTTAGTATGAGCATTCAACACCCACACACTTTCGTAATTATACATAGTAAAATAGCTTTTACTCTATCCTATCACTATCATCGTTGTATTAATCATATATATCAATAGCACCTTTTTGTTTTTCATTTTTTTTATGCTTGGTTTCAACAGAATTATCAAGTGAAACCTTACGTATTTACAATTCATACAACAATTAATTATGGACAATATTCTGCGAAAGATCACTATTTTTCAGACTTCAGTTAATATATCCTTGATTGATCTCTTGAATTTTTAAGATACGATATTTACACTGGTTCAATTTACTATTTCTATTTAAATATAAGATATATAATATTTTATTATTGAAAGATGTATATATAATTTGTGAAGTCTAAAAGAAAGGGAAAGTATAGATAGATATATATAGGTAAAAAATACGAAGCAAAAGTGTAGGACAAAATATCAACATAAAATAAATAAGTATGATGATTTCACTTACAAGATGAAAATAAAATAATTGTGTAGTATTGAAATGATATACAAACGGAATAGAATTAGTTGTTCTTAGAACTATTTTGTTGTAAAAATTCTCTTAAATATTGATCTTCTCTATCTTCCTTTTGACTCAAATGATGTGAATCCTCATAGAATGATAAACCAATAGAACCTAGTAATAAACCAACAGTTAAGAATTGAGCGTACATTCTAGCTGTAACAAACTTTTGAGTTTTAGTCAATAGTGGATCTCTATCAACATAAACCCAGGAACCGTACATGGACAAAGCCCATAAACCTGTAATGATCTGGTATTTATTTTCGGTTAAAGTTTCAACAGCTTTTTCAGTGACACTTAAAGAAGTCCATCTTTTATGTTCATCTAAAATTTTCTTTTGAGTGAATTCAGAAGAATACATTTCGTTATCAAAAGCAGAAGATCCTAATTCAGCATTGACAGAAGCAACAAAGGCTGGTGGAGTCACAGCAATAGCTGTCTTAATAGACCAAGGCATCTTCAACAGTCTTGGATATTTGTAAGGAGCTAAAGCATATATACCAACTGAAATAGCAGAACCAAGTATGAACCCTTTGATACCACCGGCCATAACTGCACTCTGCTGAGCTTTGATTTCTTCTTCTGTAACAATTTTCATAATAGATAGGTTAACAAATCAATTGATAGTCTGCTTATGAATTTCAGAGCAATCTGTTTGTTTGTTTGTTTGTTTGTAAGCAAGTAAGTAGTTGTACAAAGGTAGACATTTTATCGGACATCAAACCACTTTTTGAATTTTCGTGAGAGGTGAGCGGCAGCAAGTTCACCACACCACCACAATCATTGGTTGAATTTTAATTCGAGTGCAGCTCTTACCCTTGCTGCTCAATCAGCATCAACCTGAATTTGTAATAAGACTCTAAAATATATTTAAATAAATGCACAAAACCCAATATAGAAAATTATAAAAATTAAAAAAGCAGATAAACCCAGAATAGAAAGAAGAAATCAAATATGCAAAAACAAAGTACTCAACTAACACCAAAATTTGAAGATTCTATAATATACAGGTTTTGAGGAAAGGTATGCTCTTTCTTCCATATATACCTCCCTCATATACTCAACATCATAAAGACCTCTACCGGTATCAATATCCATATCTTTTGCTTTAATGTATAAGGTGAAATCTCTTTTCCAAACCATATATCCTAAGTAGAAAATCAAAATAACAGGTAAACATAACCACACTTCGAAAAACGATTTGGCATTTGCTTTACTACTACCAATTGGGAACAAAGCAACCCAGAATTGAGCAGCAAAAATAAGAAGAATAATTATTATAGCAATAATAGAACCCCAAATTCCTGTAGCTGCAACAAATGGAAGTTCATCAGTACTTCTCTCTCTGATCTTTAAAGCATATCTAAATCTAATGTGGCAAATACAAATTGAAATCCAGGTGAATATTGAAGAAAGACCAGACAATGATAGCAACCAAGTGAAAACCTCATCTTCATTAGCTGATGCTGCTAAAAAGCACAATAAACCAAAAGTCATGGTAATTATAATACCAACAAGTGGCCTTCCCTTTCTATCAATGTATCCACAAATCTTTGGAGCAAAACCCTGTTCAGCCAAAGACAAGATTGTTCTAGATGAAGCATAAACAGCCGAATTAGAAACAGAAAGAATACCTAACATGATAACAACATTCATTACAGATGGTAGTCCTTCAATACCCCCATTCTTAATTGCTATAACAAATGGTGATGCCTTTGTGTCCATGCTCGAATCGCCCTGCAATCTTACATCGTTATATGGAACTAATAAGCCAATGATAACCAAGGAAACAATATAGAAAAGAGTAATTCTCCAAAACACTTGTTTTATAGCGGTAGGAAGGGTTCGTCTTGGATTATTAGTCTCAGCGGCAGCTAAACCGACCAATTCAGTACCACCAAAAGAGAAACCAGCTGTAACAAAAACTGAACATAAACCTTTAAAACCATGAGAGAAGGCTCCAGGATCTTTCCAATAATGACCGCCTATATAATGCCCATTATGCTGACCCCCACAGTTCAAGATAATACCTAGAATAATGAAACCAAGAATAGCAATAACTTTGATGAAGGATAATACAAATTCAGCCTCACCATAACCTTTAACACCAAAAAAGTTAATGATGAAAATAACAACATAGAATATGGAAACCCTAAAACAACGTTAGTAAAGGAGATTTATATATAAAAGAAGAGATCAGGATAATATAAAACAATGAGATTCATTTTAATTGTTCATAAATTGTTAATACATACCAAGCTGCTGCGTTTATTTTGTCATTCCAATATCCAATAACTATGGAAGCACCAACTAATTCAACTGGCACGACGGTTACCCAACCCATCATGTAATTGTATGTCATGGCATAACCCCAACTAGGTGAAATAAAACGTGTGTTAAAATGCAAAAATGACCCGCTAACAGGAAATGTCACAGCTAACTCACCTAAAGCTTGCACAGTAAAATAAATCATAATACCTGACAAAAGCCAAGCAATCAAAACAGATGCAGGTCCACCATCTCTTAAAGCAGTTCCACTACCAATAAAAAGACCAGCACCTAGTAAAGCATTATTTAAAATAAGTTAGTATAACTGTTAGTTAAAACTATCATAGTTATTTACTTTATACATACCAATAGAACCTCCAATAGCGATCATTTGTAAATGTCGGGAAAATAACTGTCTCTTTAATGGAGAAACAGAAGATTGAACATTTATTCTTTCAGTTGGTGTTAAAGTTGGATCTAATGCTGGAATAGGAATTCTTTTGAAACTATTTAGAAAATCATTTAGCCATGGCTTCCTTTTTATTTTAGATGTTGTTCTAGATAGTATAGGATCAAGGTCTGACTTGTTACCTTTTGAGCTAGAAGAAGTGGACATGATATCCATCCTTGTATTAATACCGTAAGAGTAGTCAGTTGAGTTACGATCAAGTATATTGTTTTCCAACTCAATAGATTCTGAAAACTTTCCGATTGGCATAAAAAAAAAATAAAAATGGTAATAGTAATAAGAATAATTGTAAATAGATAAGTGATTTCTTGATTCTTATTAACACCAAAAAAATTTCAAAAGAATTATTTGAATCGAATGAAAAAAAGAAATTCAAATGAAATTAAATAACAACTTTCATGAGTTAAATCATCAATTAAAAATATCTAAGAGAGAGCGAGAAACTCTAGTTTTATATACTTATATGGCTGTGATTAATGATAGTAAAAGGCGTGTTAATAATACGGAGTATAGATGATTGCCATTTAGTAGTTGACGTACGTCGGCGTACCTTTGTATGTATAAATTTAGTCCACTAATATCTCGAGCCTTTAAAAACTTCGGTCGAGGCGTTTAAAACGAACGGCTTCTAATCATTAAGTGAAATTATCAAATATAAAATTAATAGTTCAAACAATTTAATAGTTTTCTTTTACGGATTTTAGTGAATCAATTCAGATTATTCAGTCAGTTAAATTTAATATATACAATCTCTATATAACATAGATAGATCATCAAGTAGATATTAGTATCAAATATTTTTCTAAATATTATATACTTCATTTAAGGAGAATCTTAAATAAAAATATAAGGATAATTAATTAGATTGTAGTAGAACACCTGAAGGTTAAAGCTTAGGGAATATTCAAATAAATTGTAGTAAGTAATAAATGGTAAATTGCATCACTCATATGGTCCATATATATATTGGTTTAAAACTCTGAACTCTGTTAAAATTAGTTGGAGTAATATATAATATTATACTGGTGGCCCATATTTATATCCCGTAAAAATAAGAGTTTATTCAAATTTTCTTTGAGGTGATGTACCTATCAGAATTTGCCAATCACATGTATTTCTAAACAGGCTTTTGTAGGGACAATTTATGCTAAATGATCTACAAATGTAATTGTGAAAAGTCCAAACTATAAATTTCAATATAACTATTGTCTTTGATGGATAAATCGGATTTTTTTTAAAAACCTTTTATTTATATTATAGTTTCAATCACAAAGTTCACTATTCGAATTCGTATTTCACTCAAATAATTCTCAAAAGGGAAACATATTGGACAATTCTCCTGAAGCTGGAATTATACCATAAATAGTATATATAATCCGAAAGTCACTCGAAAACTTTTCAGGTTGTGTTCGTAAATGGAAATGGAACTTAACAATTAGTTAAGTATATATATCTGTACTGCAATTGATTAAATTCTCTCGAGGCTATATTTAATATCATACCATGATCACAAGTGTAATCTTCCCGAATAGGTTGAGTAAAAGGAATTACAAGTTGTTAATAATACCAATTTTTGTAATTCAATCGTCCTAAAAAAAAACAAGCAAAATTAACAAATAAGAATATACATAGATTTAGTACCAATTTTTGATCTGTGACTCAATTTGGAGCATCACTCAAATAGGCTAAAATACGTCAAACAAGTTAAATAGTTTTTAAATGCCGCAACGCCATTAACCACCTTAATGATATGGATTGCCTGTGTGTTCTGCTGGCTGGCCTACTAGGAGAGCTCCTAATTCTGAGAAACAGTATGATTTATAAACTTTGATTTGTTGTAAAAATAATTTACATGATATTCAAATCTTTTTATTAATTTGATTTGAATTTTGTATAATATTCCTACCTATTGCCCGTTCCTGAAATAACAACAAATTATTTTTCCAGAATATAATAAGCAGAGTGAAAATAACATTATTATGACAAACGTTAGATCACACTTGAAACTAAAAAAAAAGTTTGTAAAACAATGATAACAAAATAAGCAATGAAAAGAAAACATAAATAAATATTGAACGTATCCAAACACATGTAGAGCATTTAATATTAACTCACGAGTATAACTGGATAGATAAATAATGATTATTCAGCTCTAATATTCAACAACAGGCTTAGAGTCTGAACAGGTGGCACCTTTAATTTCTTTTACTCTTTCATATATTACGTAAGTTACAACTAATGTGAAGTACTATAATTTCAAATTTCCAGAAGTGTAAGCGCGTCGCTTTCTCTAGTTTTTAATTCAAGACTAAGATATTACTTTATTATACATTCACTTTTTGTGAAAGATCCATAGAGAACTTGTGATTAGCAACATGTCCCAAGTTCTAGATGATGTTATTTTGAAAGATGTAGCTAAAACATGCCCTGAATCTTTTTTGAATTATAATAAATGTATGCAATCAAAAAATCCAAATTTAGAAGAATGCTTGAAATATCAATTCGAACTACAAAAATGTGTTCAAACTCAGGTTCCAACTTTTCAAAAAATTCAAACAAACTGTTCTACTATAATTAAAGAATACGAATCATGCTTACTCGCTAATCAAAAGGAAGCTGTCTCTAAATGTGCTGAAAATTTACAGAACTTAAGAAATTGTGCCTTTGATGCTATTAAATAATATAGCAATTTGGCGCTTTGCTCCTCTTTCTTGTATATATGACACTTTCTATACTTTAATTTAGATTACTTTCAAATGACTAGATGCACTTTGTTAATAGCATGCATTCGAAATTGAGTAATATATATTTGTATAAAGGAGTTAAATATGTATAGATCATGAGCATCGTCCAACTCAGGGAGTTAGTCAATCTGGGTCACATATATTTCAATAGACACACGACCTTGGTTTGGTCCGTAGTTAAAAAGTTTTCACTTCAAAATTAAAATGGATTTTCAACTTCAACTTAAAAGCTCTTTCCTTTCTTCGCAACTCCCCAGAATAATAATGGCTTAATAAGAGCATTCATTTTTGTGATGTATAACACTTTTTAGGTCTTAGTATTATGATTTCTGGCAGATCAAATTATCTACTAGTATTTATTCAGTTGGATATTTTTCTCTTTAATAGGTCTCCGACTCTACGAGTACTAGCACAGTTAAACGGTTAATTTTACCATTTCCAAATTATTTGTATTATAAAGAATATTAATTTATAATGGTAAAACGGAATTAAATCAAAGTTAAATTAAATTATCAAGCGCTCGTATGCACACACGAAATTCTACAAAACGCAAAAGACAAACGATACTTATAGTATATATAGTATAGTAAACTGCCCCTAGATTATAAAAAAAATGTCACTCGTGAAACTACCAATTCATTCAGAAACATCATAATATTCACTAACTTCGTCGTAATCGGGCTCAACGGAAAAATTATAAGAATTTTCCACAGAATTATCATCAAATTTATCTAGCCACTCACAATTAATATCTAAAATACCAGATCTATGCAGTTTTTTTATGGCAGTTGATGATTCTTCAAAAGTAGTATATTCCAACCCCCCAGTGAACTCCTTTAACATAACCTTAAAATAAAATATCAAAGAATTTAGACCTCTTAAATATCCTACATCCGGTTGGTTGGTATGAACTGGAGGAAAAGATGTATTTAAAGGTAATGGTTCGTCAGCAATTACACATTGAGCAAAATCAATCATTCTTAAAATTAATGGATTTTCTGAAGTTTTGGATGATTCATACATTAATAAAATGGAAGATCCATAAAGCCTATAATTGTTTAATTTTTTGAAAGTTGATTCTAATTCTTTGAAATCCTCAATAAGCTTAGGAAGATGTCTAACTATAGACCAAATAGTTAAGCCATCATATAGAAACCTAGCTAAAGATTTGACAAACTCTTCACCAACAGTTACTTTTCTACCAAAATATTTATCTCTATTTATAAAAGATCCAGACTTTAAGTCCCAAACTTGCATTCCACATATTCTTGTACCTAATTGTCTTGAAGTGGTTTGATGACATTTCCGACGTTGTGACTGTTGTTTCGTATAAATAGCTTCAACTCCATATTGTCTGGTTCCCATTTTCAAATCTAATACGCAAGGATATTTCATCCCACTGGTTAAATCTTCCAAAAGGATAAACCTCTCAAATCTAGTGTGCTTTCTGAAAGTTGAATTGTAATTGTTTTCATTAATTGAAGTAATTGTAGTTGACACCTTCATAGTACTTGTTTCTTCTTCTCCATAAGGAACATTTTCGTTATTATAATTTAGCTCGTGATCCTTTTGTTCATCAATTATAAGCACATCATCACTATCATAATTTTGCTTGGGAATTTTCTTTAGACTGCTTATAATCGATTGTCTATCTGGGAAAGGGGTGTCTTCATAATCAGTGTCATCACTATTACCTAATTCTCTCGAATACTTTGCATGAAGTTTAACATCATCAGATTTAACAGAAGATGGTCTACGGGTTTTAAGTACAGGCACAGAAAGGTCTTTTGATGCATCAAGACTGAAAGTGTTCAAATTGGGGCTAACTGTTGCGCTGGTAGAGTAACGATGAAGGCGTGGAGAAACAATTGGCTTAGATGAAGCATTCGAAAGGTCTCCAAATGAATGGTTAAAACTTTTTCTATGATTATTGCTTCTACGATGACTTGAACGACCCAAACGACCAACTTTTTTAGCATATTCTTTGATTGGCGCAAACACTTCAGTCAATACTAATTCTTGTAATTTTTTGTTGACAGTGGTAGATCCAGATGAATATGAAACTGGTCCATTATTTAAAGATGGATACAAACTGGGAGAAGAGTAAGGGCTATCATGTGGAGTATCATCATTAAATTTATTATTGTTGTTACTTGATTGTTTGGTAAGTGGATCTGACGAATTCGGAATAGTCGAATAATGAGACCATAAAGAATCAGGAAAAATGTGGCGATTATCTTCTAATACAACTTCAGGAGTCAAAAAATCAATATTTGAATTAACAACTTTGCTGTTTTGTAAGAAAGAATTTTTTGCAAGTTTAATTGAGCTAACTTGGTCTTTTGATATTCTCGTTGACAACCCATCGGCAATATTACTTATAGAAGGTTCAGATAAAGTAAATGCATCATCGCTATCATCAACCATACTACTATATCTAACATTTAATACCCCGATATATTTAGGCATGAATCTCAGTAAATCAGGATGAGATTTTTCAATGTTTTCGTACCATGTATTCTCTCTATTTACCAAAGCTTTACAAACTGCTCTATGACTAAACCTAAAAATAGCTGTATGGCCACCAACTTTGTTTTTAAAAGGTTTGAGTTCTACCGCTAACGGGTATTGATAGTTAATTTCGTCATCATCATGATATTCTTGGATAAATTCGCTATCGTCAAGCTCATAAATTTCACTTGAACCAGAAGTATCATCTTCGGTAGTTGATATTGTTCTACTTCTTTGGGCAGTTAAAGTTAATTTATTATTATCTATGGAGGTCAATGGTAAATTTGAAGATGATAAGTTTACAATAGAATTTCTTTTTAGTTGATTTTCATTTTCAATGACTTCTTCTATTTCTTCTATTTCATCTAAAACTTTATTATCGTTTGAGTCGTGGTCAAATTCCAAAGCTGCGGTTAGATGTTCAGGTGTAACAAAGACTTCTGTATTGGCTGGAGTATGCGGGAAATAAATAGCTGAGGAAATTGGTTCATTGACTGGCACAGAGCTTTTGTCGGGAAGAGGGATCTGAGATGAAGTTTCTGATTGGTGTGAAGCTATTGTTGACTTTTGATTACGTAAATTCAATGATGTTTCAATTTTGAGTTCCCTGGGTACTTCGATTGATATTCTTCTTGTGAACTCTCTTTCAGATGTAATACTTTCTTTGACGTTCAATTGGCTTGTAAATTTGTTTTGAGTTTCTGGAGATGATTCATGATAATGTCTAAATAACCTTAAGGATTTTGCAGCTTTTCTTCCTGTTATATTATTCTTCCCAGACGATTGTTGAGTTGAATGTCTTTCAAGATCAGGATCATTGGAATTTTCATGATCCAGTAGAGCAGCATCACGGACGGAGCTAAGAGAATATGACTTTTCTTCCTCTACAGTGGAAGGTGACTCTAATGTTCTTCGAAGAGAATTCATAATGCTATTACGGTTATTTTAGTTGTTGTAAGTAAGCAGCCTGTGTTGATCATAAAATTAAATTTGTTTTTCTTATCTGAAGCTTTTTATATATAAACAATAGATTAGTTATGTAGTATCACAAATGAATATCCAAAGAGAATTATTGTAGAAATTGTAGTCACCGATAATATAAAGCTAGTAATCTATTATAACTAGATAGTTCAAGTAAATAATACAGGCTCTGGAGTCTGAAAAAGCTAGAATAATGTCAAGGTGACGGAGGGTAAGAGAGAAGTGGGTCCAGGAAATGGAAGTGAAGCTTAAATGAGTCCTGCTGTCACACCTCTAAAAATGATATAAACTAGATATGAATATATGTTTATGTTTATGAAGCTAAAATGATACAATAGAGAAGAAGCGTGAAAATGAGAGAGATAATGCAACAGAAACCCACACTAGAGTTCAAAACAAGCTCTACAATTTAAGTTGTTGATATTTTTCTAACTGCTCACTCACATTTCGATGCTTAGCTCAGCTCGCGAGGTTGCACAGCCGATGTTGATTCTTTACCTGCAGACTACAAAGACTATAGAATTTATGGTTTAGCGAACTAGTGAAAAATGTCTTCTTAACCTTCTCTAACCGATTTTGATCCAATATGCAAAATTTTATTCATTATCGTTAATTTGTACTTGTCTTGTGCAGATCTACTCCCGAATGGTTAACTGCTTCGCCTATATATCAGCTTGTGTAATATTTTGGGATAATAATTTCCTTTTAAAAGGAGATTTCTAGTGCCCAGTAAAATATTTATCCATGTAGTATGTGTGCTAGAATTATATAAATGAGAAAGAAAAAGTAAACCGATCTATCAACGAAGTTAAAATTAAAATTTTGGTAATAACAAAGTCAAAAAATAATTAAATATCTTGATCTAAAATTATTTTGTGTTTTCTTGAAGAATTTTATCTTCCCCTTCCTTAGTATCTTTCAAGAGCTCCTCTTCAAAATCCAAGTTTTCTTGAATATCCCATAATTCTCTATATAATGATTGACGTTGTAAAAGAGCGTAATGTGAACCTTCTTCTAAAACATGACCGGAACTCAAAACAATAATTTTATCAGAATCAGCAATAGTTCTCAATCTGTGTGCAATACTAACGTTAGTCTTCTTGCTTTCTCTGAACAAACCTCTAATTGTTCTTAATAATGCTTGCTCAGTATGAGTATCTAAAGCAGAAGTAGCCTCATCAAAGAATGTAATTGGAGCATCCTTCAGTAATAATCTACCAATAGCTAGTCTTTGTTTCTCACCTCCTGAAATCATCATACCTCTTTCACCAACAATGGTTTGTTCTCCTTCAGGTAAATCATGAATTAACTTGTCTAACTGGACCTTTGAAATCACTTCCATTATTTGTTCATTACTAGCATTCAAATTACCGTATCTCAAATTTTCAAGAATTGTTTCATTGAATAAAGGAGTATCTTGAGGAACAACACCAAGAGCTTTTCTTAAACTTTCAACGTCAACATCTCTGATATCCTGTCCATCAATTAAAATTCTACCAGAATCAACATCATAAAATCTGAAAACTAATCTTAAAATGGTAGATTTACCACTACCTGAAGGTCCAACAATGGCAACCTTTTCACCTGCTGGAATAGTAAATGAACAGTTCTTTAAAATTGGTCTGTCAGGATGATAGCCAAAAGTAACATTTTCAAATTTAATTTCACCCCCTTTGCTTAAATCCAAGGCAGGAGCATTAGGTTTTGATTTAATTTTAACTTCGTATTTTTGTAACTTAAACAATGATTCCATGTCCAATAAAGATTGCTTTAACTCACGATAAACAGAGCCTAAAAAGTTTAACGGAACAGAAAGTTGGAAGACCAATTGATTAATTAAAACCAAATCACCAACCGTCAATGAACCTGCAGCGACACCCTGGCATGCCATATACATCATGGATGTTAAGGCTGCTGTGAAAATTAAATTTTGACCAGAGTTCAAGAAAGCTAACGAAGTTGCAACTTTAATCGATGCATCTCTGTACTTACTTAAAGCAGCATCATACTTAGAAGATTGGAAAGCTTCATTATTGAAATACTTAACAGATTCATAATTGATCAAAGAATCCAAAGCCACACTTGCAGCTTTTTGATCTGCAGTATTAGCCTTTCTTCTGAAACCAGTTCTCCAAGTAGTAGTTCTAATAGTGAAGATGGAATATGCAAACATAGTTAATAAAGTGACTGCAGCAAATGAAGCACCATAATTGTAAGTTAAAATACCACAAACAACAGAAATTTCAAAAGTAATTGGAAGAATATGGAAAACCATAGCAGTTAAAACATAAGATATACCTTTGGTACCTCTATCAATAGCTCTTGTTAAACCTCCAGTTTGTCTTGATAAATGAAAGTTTAAATCCAAATTTAATAAATGGACAAACGTGTTATGTGCAACTTTCATAATTGTTCCTTGTGCAACTTTAGCAAAAATAGCATTCCGTAATTCACCAAATAACACAGCACCAAATCTAGTGAGACCATAAGCTAAAATTATAGCACCAATTGAAGTTGACAGTAGGCCAGCCTGAGCAACCCAATCAATATTCATTTGATCAATAATAGATTTAAAAAAAAAAGGCACCTGAACATTCAACAATTTAGCTGTAATTAACATTGTTAAGGCAGACACAACACGAAATTTGTGCCATGGATTTTCTCTGGGCCATATATAACCTAGTAAATCTTTAATGATTTTAACTTGAGATGGTCTTCCCTTTTTTGGAGGAGGAGGTGTGGCTAAAGTTGGTTTCTTCTCATGGATCTTAGTTATAGTTGATCGAACTTGCGAGGAAGTTGTTTCTTTGGTAAAACTAATAGGAGAAGAATGGAGTCTTCTTAATTGTGAATAAATAGGGTATTTATGTAGTCGATACGATGATCTGAAGAATGGGGATTGCTTCTGTACAATAGGTGAAATGTGGGCACTGGAGGAAGAAACGGATATAGTGGTAAACAATCTTGAAGATATCAATGAAGAGCCCAAAATTAATCTAGACTGATTACGGCAACAAAAAACTGAAATACCGTTATTAAGAGACATGATATTTCTGATCAATGGATAATTGAAAAGATGCCTTAAAAGAAAAAGCTGGAAGAAGGAGAAATGGAAATTCAGGATTAAACAGTCTGGAACAGTTCGTAGTATCTAAATGTAGAGATCTCTGCTGGTTTTGAAAGAAGATGCGACATCCCCATAGGCTGACTGAAGCCACACCTGCGCCAATTGGCAGAATTTACGGTCGAGCGACGCAAATATACATAGGTACATTTTGTACATAATAGCTAGCTTAATTCCTTCTGCCAGCTTTATTTGATGCTGGTTCTTCTATTTAGTCTTACTAAAGACCGTCTATATTTTCGGTTACTTCTATAATTGATTACAAAAGTTAATTATTATATTTAGTTCCTGAACGTATAAGTAAGTATATCACTAACATTGATTTATTGTACCTTTAAAACCTATAACGTATGTTTTCTTTTATGCTACTGTTATAGCAATCAAAAATCAATAAATCTGTATGTAATTTGAATTCCTCTACAAAGTTAATAGACTTTCTGATGACTAAGTAGAAATTCAGATGTAGCATATGGGGTGGAAGATTAATAACTGAGCTTGCTTTTTCAAAAAAAAAGAGTAAAGATTGCTGTAGTTGCCCTCAACCAATCAAATTCTACGCACGCGGGTTTGGAACAGTAAATCTTACGATAAAGATCATACGGTATAGTTTCTTTTACTATGTTGTATTGAAATTAGGCATTAACCTCTGTAGGATCAAAAGTTATCTTTTTAAGGGAATAGTAAGCTGACAGATGGGGAAGAGTGCCGCTGAATACAGATAATGTACAGAAAAAAAGAGCTCAAATATATCTAGGCTAAACCATCTGCACTTGATTCTCATTTGCCATCAACATCTGGGGAAGCGATCTACATCAGTTAGCTGCAATTTTCCGTGTCTTCAGTGTATAAGTATAATGTTATTTCTTGATTTGCTGAGTTGTACTTAATCCACAAATTTGATGTTAACTTATGAAAGTAATCCCAAAATCAAACACAAAAAGTGAAAATAATATGACTAGGCCCAAATACGACACATTAACGAATCCAGAGCAAGTTTTGCATTGCGATTCCAGTGAAATTTCTAAATTATCTTATAGTGATGAAGAAAAAATTAATCTTGAACTACCAGATATTGAATTTTCTAAAGGTGAAACTATCAATCCACAGTTAACTCTCTGCAAGACTCCCGATAATAAAACAGAAAAACATGATTTTGATCCTCTAGAAGACACTTTTTATAATAAACTTATAAGTTCACCCCTCAATTTTGCAATACAGTTAGATGATAACTATCTGACTACTACTAGTGTTCAAGGGTTTGGAGAACTAACTAAGGATAGTGGGCAGCCTAAATTTTTGAATCCCTTTCAGGAAGAAGATAAAGAGATTGACCAGTTCAATTCAGAGATTGATTTTCAACATAGTCCTATACCCGTAGATCAATATTTTGGAGAAATTTTTTATCATAATAATAATAATAATAATAACAGCAATACTATCAACACTGCTAATAGTAATTTCAATCTTGATAAGGAGATTGAGAACATACCAACTTTACAAACAAGGATAACCAAAAGAAAACGAGAAGATTATTCGGAAAACGACGATATTAATGTTGAAACGTCTCCATCAAGAAGAAACTCTACAATTAATGGAAATAATGCACCAAAAGTTATTAAAAAGAACAAGAGAAAATCAGATACTCAACCATATGATGCATATTACTGGTCGAAAAGAAATCGAGATTCCAAAGTTAGTTTCGAGGAAGAGGCTGCCCCAGATATGATTGTTACTTTCAACCCAAGCGAAAAAAGTTTACGAAAAACCTCATCAACTTTATCAAATATGTTATTGAGAGATTTTGATTTTCTAGAAAGTTATTCAAATGATAATATTCATGATTCGCCTAAGAAATATTCTCTATCAGCTTGCTCAACTTCCGAGAATTCAATGTCTTCGGTCCCTACTATTAGAAGTTATTCTACTGTTTCAACAAAGGGTAAAGGGGGGGAAATAAATGATGAAGTTCCACCTCTTTCTAACCTATATTCAACTCTGTCCTCTATGGATTCTATATACTCCATTAATTCAGCAAATAGAAGAAGAAAATTAGGAGATGAAATCCATTGGAAGCCCTCACCAGCATGGGCATTATGGGAATTACACAAAATATTCCATCTCGAGCAAAAAATAGCTTCTAAGATACTTTTAAATGAAACATCTTGTTTTGGATTATTGAATATGAGAGAATTAGGTGCTTGGGAGAGAGGAGATAGTCAACATCTAATCAAGAGAAAGAGATAACGAATTAAAGCATTCCTCTTGATATGATTGTTTAAAGATCAAATTATCTTTCTTCTTTTGTTTTTGATTTGTTTTGATTACTTTTTAATAATTAATTATTTTATATATATATAGTATTTTTTATGTATACAATTAAATGTACTTGTTTGATTATGGAAAATTTGATACTTGGATAAAACGTTTTGAGAAGGAGTATTTAGGGAATCAATTAATCCTAGAGTTTCTGTTGCTTTAACTTCAGCTCTCTCAAAAGATAAACAGTTTTAGAAAATTTCACATATTAATTGTAAAGTGAAATGTACTCTACACATATTGAACAAACTACCTGAAATACTCAAATTAGCTATTCTCTTCCCTTCACTCATTTAAAAAAAACATCAACAAATAAACTAGCTGTGTTATATAATAATAATAGCTCATTGTGGACGTCGGCGCGTCGCGCTTGTAACAATCCGAATATAAAAACCAATAAAGCCAAATATATCCGGAAAAAAAGATAATAGCAAAAATAAGTTATGAGGCGTTGTGGAATTATGGCATCTTGTCGCCTACTTGTACCGGTGGTCCTCCAATCATAGTCAGAATGTATTAATCGAGAGATCGATCGACTTCAGACAATTTTAAATCGACTTGCGGGCAAAAGTTTTTAGTCCATGCAGAATTGTCCTCGATGCGCTGTCCTCAATTTGGCTTGATTTCCTTCCAACCTATATGAAACTCGATTGACCTAAGAGTGTCCCTTGCACAGAGAACTTAGAACAACTATTATATATACACATCCAAGTCTTATTAAAAGGTGAGTTGGAATAAAGTAGTGTTTGAAATGGCCGTTGCATTCCGAGCCCAGTCATTATTGGTCAGCAGGTGAGTCAGCTCTGTCGACTCTCAAGTGGCGAGCGGCCGGTGCGCGGTTGTTTTAGGTAATCCACTTCGTTTCGAACGTTCCGTGGAAGTATTTAAGCTGTGCGATTTCCCGACTCTGGATTTTTGATCTTTTTTTTTAAATTTTCAGATTCGGGGTTTTTCTAGCTTGCGCACGACCTGACCTGACCTGACCCGACCCGATTCGACCCATACTCATGGTAATGTCCTTGGAAGAAACAACTCTCTCAGACACATCGGCTACCAAACGTACTCTCGATAATGATAGAAATGGCGATATCAAAGATAATCAGTCTCCCTCTAAGAAACAGAGGCTAGACCAAGACCAGGAAGTCTCTGAAATCAATGCTCCTGCTCCTCCTACAACAGATGCATCTACAACATCAACAACACCAACTGTCCCAATGGAGCCAGCCCCAGCTCCTCCTACTGAGCCTGACATGAACAATCTTCCTAATAATCCAATGCCTCCTCATCAGAAGAAACACGCCTTGACTTCTATAAAGGCCGTGAAGAGATTGAAGGATGCTGCTCCATTCTTGCATCCTGTCGATGTAGTCAAGCTAAATATCCCTTTTTACTACAATTACATTAAAAGACCAATGGATTTGTCAACTATTGAAAGAAAAATAAATGCTAATGCTTATGAATCACATGAACAAGTGTCCGATGATTTCAATTTGATGGTTAAAAATTGCCATCTATTTAATGGTAAAGATTCAGCGATTTCCCAAATGGTTAATAACATTCAAGCTAGTTTTGAGAAACACTTTCTTAATATGCCTCCAAAAGATCTCCCCCCTCAACCTGCAAGTAAAGCAAAAAGAAAGACAAGTTCTTCAGATTTTCCTAAAATTAGAAGAGAAAATGCTGTTGATGGAAGACCTAAGAGAGAAATACATCCACCCAAACCGAAAGATATGCCTTATGACATAAGACCTAAAAAGAAGAAATTTCAAGCTGAATTAAGATTTGCCCAGCAAACATTAAAGGAATTAACGTCAAAAAAGTATGATTCATTTTCTTTCCCTTTTTTACTACCTGTTGATCCTGTTGCCCTCGACTGTCCAACTTACTTTCAAATAGTCAAAGAACCAATGGATTTGGGCACAGTTGGCACAAAATTGCAAAATGGTGAGTATGAAAATGCGGATCAATTTGAGAGAGACGTCAGATTGGTTTTTAAGAATTGTTATGCTTTCAATCCTGAGGGAACTCCTGTTAATATGATGGGACATAGATTGGAGGAAGCTTTTAATGAAAAGTGGGTTAAGAAACCTGCAACACCAGTGACACCTCCTTCCCTCTCAGATTTTGAATCCGATGATGAGGCTGAGGAAGAGTTTAATGTGGACATTAACTCAATAACTGATCCAACTATTGAATTTCTAGTAGCTAACATTGAAAGAATGACTGCAGATTTAAAGAAGATGAGGCAAGATAAATATAATGACATGAAAAAAGAATGGGCAAAGAAGAAGAAATCTAGACATGGTAAAAAGGGTAAAAGAAGAAGTAAGTCCGGTGCTTTGTCTAATGGAAATTTATACCCAATACAAGTCACTTATGACATGAAGAAGGAAATTAGTGATGCCATGAATTCAATTAATGATAAGATGCTAAAGAATGTTATCGCTATTATCAAAGAAGGTGTTCCTGATCTAGGTGATGATGAAGAAATCGAATTGGACATGGATCAACTTAACGACTCTACATTGTTAAAGTTATACAATTATATTAAAGGAGGTGCTAAATCCAAGAGCAAAAAAAAATCGAAATCTTCGTCATCTGCCGTTCACTCAAGTTTCAGTTCTGCTACAAGCGAAGAAAAGAAAATAGAGAATCTGAAGAAAACATTGAAACAGTTTGAAACAGCTGAAAATGGAGATGCAGAAGAAAGTTCTGATGAAGACGATGAAGATGATGTAAGTTCTGAAGAGGAATAAATAAGTTGCCAGTCTTTATTTTTTGGTTTGTTTATTCTATATCTTACTTTTTTCATATTTTAGGGGATTTTTGGATAGCCCCTGTGTATATTTGTTGTATTATTGTAAATTACTAAATTGGAAAACCTTATTTTGTAAAACTTATATTGCACAATTACTAAGGTATAAGAATTAGAAGCCCGTGAGCCATGTCGTGCGGCTGACTAGAGGTTTCAATGTCTATTTTTTTTGAGTATCTTGAATTATCCACATCACCTTCAACTTATATTTTCTGTTTAGCAGTTAATTAATTACTCTACCAAACTGATTTATGAGAAGTGACGATACATTAAAATATGATCAACCTTCTTTATCAAGGATACCCATTATGTTGTTTGGTATATCTGCCTTGGTTTTTAATTTAGAAGATATTGAAAAGTTAAGATTAGAATATGGAATCATTGGAGTATTTTCCGGAACTTTACCGATGGCTCCACAACAGAACTTATTTTTGGGTCTACCATTAAGGTTATCTATTTACGAAGTAATTTATTTGATGGACCTGAATATTGTCTATTTGGTTCCAATAGATCTAGGGAATTCTTTACTAAATTTTGATACCGATATTCATATCAAGAAGTTTAATAAACAACTACAACTACAAGTTTCACTAAAGGAGAAAGAATTGAAGTCAAAGATGAGTAAACTAGGAATAGAGTACACTGACAAAGAAGATAAAGATATCAACAAAGAGATCGTTTTCATAGAAACTTCGAACAAAAACGATTCAATGACTTCTGATAATTTACCAGAAAACATTAAAATCTATGAATTGCAGAAAAGGTTGCTCATTGAATTAATTCAAAACTACATTAAATGTGAACCAAAAGAAATGGTATTAGACAATTATAAAACATTCAAATTTTTGAGATCTCAAGATCAGTTCATTTTACCAGGTCTCAGGTTTGGTGGAAATTTTTTATCATACCCAGGTGATCCATTACGCTATCATGCATATCACACTGTCTCGGTTCGAGATTACAAAAAAGATGATATTGGCTTATTAGATATTACAGTTGGAGGTAGATTGGCTACAGGAGTAAAGAAGTTGTTTGTAGTATCTGGAGAAAAAGAGACTGGCAGTGTAAAGTCTCACTGTGATGAGAGACTTGTTGAATCTCTCTACTGTGATAAAGAAACAGAAACCATTTGCTTTTCATTTGAATGGTCTGGGTTTGGATAAAATATGGTGGGTGACATTTGGAAAGTAATAATTAATGTAAATTTTAAAAATTTACGTATATATTAATGTATACGAAATTTAATATCGGATACAATAACCTTTTTTGAGACAGCTTTCAAAGAGAGGTGGTACTACTCAACTTCCGCGATACTTCAACACATTACTCACATTGCATTGTCCAAGCTATCACAACCTAGTTGAATCTTGATTGACTATATATAATTTTCTAGGGCCATCTTTTCTTCCATAATTCTATTATTCGAACTTACTTTAGTTTAATACTTCAGTTCAGGCATACATTCAATTGTTCTATTATGACTAATATCAGAAAGCATAAGGTTATCATCATTGGTGCCGGTATATCAGGTATTAAATCGTCAATTGACCTTACGGCAAATGGCGTTGAAAACATCATTTTGGAATCCAGAGATAGATTAGGTGGAAGATTATACACATATTCTGCGGAAAACAATCTCAAAGTGGACTTAGGTGCTTCTTGGTTTCACGACTGTCTTGTGAATCCACTACTTAAAAAATCAATTGGGAAAGAAAACGTTAAGTATTACTTTGATGATGGGAAAACTGATTATTACAACAAAGAAGTTGGGTTACTAGATGCAAATATAAAGCTGAAACCAGTTGTTGATGAGATGACATCGTTTCTCACTACTTATTACTCTGATATAGACCCTAAAGATGATACGAGCTTGAAAAAAGCTGTCTTCAAATACTTGGAATTACAGAAGGACTTGTTATCTGAGGAACAGATCAAATATTCCCCTCAATTATTTAGAAAACTTGAATTATGGGTAGGTAGTTGCTGGAATGATATGAGTACCAGACTAATGGCTGATGTTGATTCACACCAAGGACGTGACGCATTCATTTATAGTGGCTATCAGAGTGTTTATAACAATGAACTACAGGAATTGACAGAATTGAGCAAGTTAAAAGACCCGGCTGAGTTGTTGAGTACAGGAAAAATTATGTTGAAAAAAATTGTATTCAATATCAGCTTTGATGATTCAAGTAAAGTGATTTGTGTTTCTGTAAAGAATTCCGAGGGTGAAATAGAAAAATATTATTCTGAATATTTGATATGTTCTATTCCTTTGAGTGTGTTGCAGTTAAAGGATAAATCTGAAAAAGGTGCTATAGAATGGTCTCCTCAACTACCTAAGTCTATTACTTCAACATTGGAAAATATTACTTATTCAGCTTTGGGAAAGGTCTTTTTTGAGTTTGATGAAGTCTTTTGGCCTGAGGACGTTGATAGATTTTTTTGCATTCCAAATGACGACAAGGATTTAACATATTCTGTTGTAAACAATAAACCTCTTGACTTTGAAGGTTCCAAATATGATAAATTGATTGATTCAAATTCAATTCCAGATGGTTTTGAGCAGAACGTACTTTTTTTGAATTTATATAGATGTACTGGTAAGCCATTAATCGGAACTCTTATAGCTTCACCATTGACTGAATATGTTGAATCTAATTCAAATGAAAAGGTTTGGGAAATATTTAAACCAATTTTAGCTAATATATCAAGTTTGAAGCCAGAGCAAATTAAAGAACCAAAACAGATTATCAAAACCAATTGGACTAATGATCCTTATGCTAGAGGTTCTTACATTGGCTCTTCTATAGGTGATAATCCAGAAGCCTGTAAAAAGGCTCTCATCGAAGCTAATGATATCTTCGATGGTAAAGGTAGAGTGAGATTTGTTGGAGAAGCTTTGATTGATGAAGGTGAAGGCTGTGCTCATGGAGCATGGTTAACTGCTGAAAGAGAAGTGAAAAAATTACTAAAAACTATTTATAAACCAAGATTATAATCATTAACTAATGTATATAACCTTAACTTTTATTATTTGCCTATTTTTTTAATTTAAACACTATACTTCACAACGTTTGAAGGGGATTTTAAAACATAAACACTTATATTACGGTGCAGGTATAATATACAGATGGGTAATATGTATTATACAGTGTACATTTTCAATTTTCTATTTGTGGTTAAATAATATTTTTACATGTAATGACGTACAAAGAAATTCAGTAAGGTCTGAAACCACCTCTTCCTCTGGCCCTTCCTCTAAATCTACCTCTAAACTTCCCTCTTCCTCTTGCACCACCTCTTCCACCTCTATGATTACCAAATCCTGGCAAATTTGTTCTCTTCTCAGTGACTTTCAATACTCTTCCCTTGAATAAAGATTCATTCAATTGTAAAGCAGATGGAATAGAGCTAGTATCAGCAAATTCGACATATGCAAATCCTTTTGGATTACCAGTTAACTTATTAGTCACTATTGTGATTCTATTTATAGTACCACACTTATCAAAATGTTGTTGCAACTCCTCAGGCACAGTTGAATAATCGACACTTCCAACGAATACAGATCTTGAATCAATTTCTTGCTTTTGCTCAATATCTAAATGAGCGGTTAAATCATCACCTTTATTGTTACTTGATTCTTCTAATTCATCTAGCATACCAGATTGCTGAGCAAGTTGCTGTTGCATCTCTCTTAACTTCGCAGACTCTTGTTCCATTTCCGCCATTTTTGCTTTCATTTCTTCCAAATTTGTCTCATCGTAATTAACAATTGGTTGGGATGATTCAAGTGGCGAATCATTCATAAGTACTGACGATTGGACAGAGGTCTCAACCTTCTCATCTATGAATTCTTGTGACATGCTATAAGGTATATAAATGGGACGTTGCAAATTGTATCTACGTTGAATCAATTAGGTCCTAACTAGTAATAGAATTTGACAATAAATCAACTAATAAATTTATTGAAATAGCTCAAGCAGCGCCTTTGTGGCACAGTGTTTTAATTAGCCACATATTGTCTGCCGTCTCATCTTTTGATTCTTCTCTAAACATGGATGGATAAAATAGCTGGCTAGCTGCCTTTGATAACTAACTGTACATAACCCCTTTACCTATTAAGTAAAACAATCTTTACTTTTTCAAGCTTTAAAATTTTGACGTCATATAATTTCATGTTAGCTTGCTTAATTCTTACACCTATTTTACTCTACTCTATACTTATCAAACAGATATCTTCTGAATCAATACATGACTTAATTCAATATCGACAACTCAGTCCTGGTCTTTCGGAAAATTTTTTAAATGATATTGAAATTCAAGGTGACGTTGAAAATCCACCAACAGTTTCAATAGTAGATGTCCTTTCCTCAAATCAAAATTTCAGTAAATTCATAGTATCTTTGCAAAGAAGCTCTCTTATAGACTACACTAACAACTTGACCAATGTTACATTACTGGCACCCCTAAATGAAGCCTTTGGAGATGCAGATTTCTTCAAATTATCACTTGACGACTACAATCAGTTTATTATAGATCTTCCGTTAACCTCAGAAGATATCGAAGGTGTTCGGATCGAACGTACGTTATTTAGCAATGGTTCTCCTTTTTTAGACAATTATCGAGTTCCAATTCTAATAGATAATAGGGATGGGGTATTTATGATTGAAAGTGCTAAAGTTATTGATCCAAATTTAATTGCTAGTACTTCTGATTCTGTAATTCACGGCTTGAATAGTATCCTCAATCAGAAAGATAACATTTGTGGTATGCTCTCCAGAGATCATAACAATATCCCTCTTAATTATAATGTCAAAAAGTTTAAACAATTGATGTATGTTGGTGATTACTGTCAGCAGAATGAGTTTTCTAACTTGAGTATATTTTTACCTATTGATGATGTTTTAGCGTTTAATCTTGTTGAAATGAAGTATTTAACAAGCAAAGAAGGAAGCTTGGATAGACGAAATTTTATCATGAACTATTTGTCCGAAGGAATAATCGGTGGAAATTTAGATAATTCCTTACTTCAAATTGAAACTCTAAATGGAAACTTTTTCAATATTTCTTCTAGAGCAAATGGGGAGCAAATGGTTATAAATAATTCATCTACATCTATTGATGCTAATTATTTACTTTCTGATGGTATTGTACATACATTCCCTGATTTACTATTTGAGTGTGATTCCATTTGGCCCTTATTTACCCCAAGGAAGTATCTATATGCTTTAAATCAATCTGAGTTTGTTGAAGAGTTAGATTTAAAGAAACTAAGTAAACTTATTGATAACAGTAATATCAACCAAACTATATTTATAGTAGCTGATCAGGACTCTTTATACTCAACTTATGGTCAAATGAAGAATAGCTTACAATATCATTTTGCTAATGAAAAGTTGAACTTTGATAAAGATAGATTAATTGATTCCAAATTTTGTTCAAGTGGGAATCTAGGTAGTTGTCAGAAGATTAAAGTTACCATTTCAGATAATACTGTTACTCTTAACAAGGACATTCACATCATCGGTGAAAGAATTGAAGTTGGAAATACATACTTATACTTTATTGATGATACTTTGCAGATTCCTTCAAAACTTGAGAATAGCATTTTACCAGCACTTAAGTGTGCTCGAAGTATTCAATTTTTAGACCATTTTAATTTGTTAAAGTTCAGCTTCAATCAAAACATGGGATACACCGTATTCTTGCCGATTTCTGACGCTTGGAAAAAACTTGATTTAACCTTAGACCATCTTTTGAACGATTTGCCGAAGTTGGAAAAAGTGGTTAGAGGTATGATTTTTAATGGATTATTATACGATGATTTTATTGGAAAAGCCACACTATCTAATTTAAACGGAGCAACTTCTGTTATAACTAGAAGAGTAGGCGATTCTCTTATTAATATTAACCATGGAGTATATTTACCTTTTTCCTTCCACGATGAGATTTTATTCAGGGATGGTGTTGCATATCCTGTGGATAAAGTTGTTTTTCCTAATAACCTTCACATCACGATGCAAGATTTATTAGAAACCGTTGATTCTATGGGTTTTACTGAAATTTTAAAGATTGTTGGGTTGCATGATCTAATATACGACAGTAACTATTCCTTTATTATACCTTCAACAGCCTCATTGTTGATGGAAAATATCACAGCATCTTTTTCTGATCCGAAGTTTTTGATGAAGTTTGCTAAACTACATATTCTTCCTACTGACTCAATAGACAAAGTTCTTAATTGCGATAAAAAAATCCCAACTCTTCTCAATGGTACCCATCTTTCATGTCGTGCATTATCATCTGGAGATTTAATGTTACAAATAATAGAAGGAAATGACCATGAGGTGAGAATCCTGAGAAAAGGGTTTACTGTATCGAGTGGATCCAAGTCTGCCTTATTGTTCATTGATAAGCCCATCAACCCTAAGTGGATGGTTCAGTCAAATGGTCCTATTCATTTACATTTACCATTCGTGGCTATATTTATTGGTGTTATAATTGGTATGCTTTTACTATCTCTCATACTTTCCTGTTGTTTTATCTATGCAATGGGAAAATCTCATGGATTGTCAATTCATGATGACCCCGAAAACTCTTCATTAGTATCTGAAAGCAGCCCTCTTAATTCTGATAGGGAAGCAATATATGGTTCTGCTAGTGCTATTACATCAAATGAGAGTAGGAGTAATCATATTTTTACCGAACAATATTCTGAGCATGCACCTAGTAAACCTATTAACCTACCAAGCTCGAACAATATTATCCTATAGGATACAATGCTTTGCAGAAAAGAGAGAGTCTGTCTGGGCTGCTAGAAAGTTTTATTTTCCTATACTTATTTATTTTCTATTGGGTAGAATTTCTTTAACGTTATAAAATAAAGCTGATTAGTACTATATGCGAGTATAAAAACAAATGAATAATATAAAAATGTAACGTTCTTTTAAAAGTAGTTCTCCGGTATCTCTATATCTAACTAAGAGTATAAGCTAGTATGACTAAATTAAAAAAAATTAGATGTTGAACTAAACAAATAAAGGAGGTCTAGGTATCCAAAGCCTTAGAAAACATTTCTAAAATAGCAGAGTAATGGCCAATCACACCCAATAAAACAAATACATGCCAGATATTATGGGAGTTCAAAGCATAGTCAACCCAATACAATGATGTGAACGAATTATGATTGTGAGTCAATTCTGGCTTTTTGTTTAAATACTTTTCGAGTGTACCATTTTCGTCCAGACCCATAATCAAATCATCAGATAGTTCAAATTTATCAACTACAACATCAGTTCTCCACCTTTCTGGGATTAGAGCCCCATAAAAAACAACACCAGCTCCATACCAGACAAAACTTCTGAGTAAAGGGAAATAAATTTTTAACGCATTACCAAACCCCATTAAGAACCCAACCAAAAAGAAAGCAGAAACACCAAGTCCAGCCAAAGATATGAAAAAAAATATTCTGATTGGTCTGGATTCAGGCTTATCAAAGAATGGAGACCAGGTAAAAAGTATTCCAATTATTCCCGCTATGGAGCTAAAAGTCATAAGTCCTGTACTAAGCAAAAGATACTCTCTTAATGCAATATGTTCTGTGGTTAGAATTGATCCTGTAATCAAAACTGTGATACCAGTATAATCAATACAAGCAAATCTTTGACGTAAATTTAGTGTGCAAATATGAGCATATGTGTGCCAAATGACAGACGATGCTAAACATTCTAAAGCCGTGAAAAAGAAAATGTACACGATCGAACGATCTATAGCAGTGGATTTCGCATAAACATCAGTGGAAGGGTAGTGAAATACTATCAGTGACAAAACTGTAAGCACGCCAAATAAATGCGTCCAAATATTTGCTGTCTCGTTGTGAAACTGGAACATACTCTTAATGGCACTTGAGTGAGAACTGTTAAATCTATATCCAAATATAATAAATTTGTTTTCTCTCCACTGAAAGGGGAGTTCATAAAAATTCAAGAGTCTTGATGTTCCTGCAACTAGTGCTTTCTCATAATTATACAACGTATATCCCAATTTTCTAAGATTGTTCTCTGGGTTGGATATGTTTAGAGCACGCTCAACTTGATTCATCTTTTCATCCAAAAAATGTAATCCTCTTAAAACCTTCATATAAAATGCATCCCCACTATCTAAATTCACACTTTGATCTTCATATGAAGATAGCAGTGGTCCATAGTAATCGTTTAAAATTTCACTGAGAGGATGTAAACTTCTTTCATGTTTCGCAATCATCGAATTCTTGATAGATGTCAATGTATCAAAAAAAGTAGAGTGTTTAGATTTCAGAGAAGGGTCATCTGATAAAAGAGTTTCCATAGTTCCAAGGCTCCTTTCAATTTTTGCTAAGAAGGAATCTAGGTTTTCCAATATTGTTTCTTCTAGAGTTGTGCTATCTTCTTGTAGTCCACTAGTTGACTTGTTTTGAGCCCTTTCCATTAAAATAGCATCCGATTCCAAAATGGGATTGGATTTATCTATGGTATCATCCAATCCCGATAGCGTAGTCTTCTTTCTTCTGGAGGGGACAGAAAGAGACTTAGATTTTCTGCAAGACATACCTCTTATATTTCCTAATGTTAACTTATTCTAATCTTAGTCAAAAATTCAAAAAGAATTAAAAAATAAAAGTAACAAAATCACTATTATATATTGTAGAGCTATTTTTCCGTTGCGTGTAATTGAATATTGTATTTGTTCCAAAAAGAAACACATGAAAACGAATCACATTAAAACCGCTCCTAATTAATTGGTCGATAGACACTCCACAATATAGCAAACCGCGCATTGGGGAAAACTGCAAAGAAAAAAACAAGCTCATTGCGTAAGACAGGGTTCGAACCTGCGACTTCTCACGAAGAGTAGATCTTGAGTCTACCGCCTTAGACCACTCGGCCACTTACGCAGAACTTGTTATATTCCATCACGATAGAGAACATAGACGTTTTCATGGTTATATTTTAAATTAAGTTTGTTATTCAAATATTGTTAAAATTTTGATGCTAATTCCATAGTTAAAGCTTTATTGCGACTCTCATCTGAATGTTAAGATATCGGATGGTATTGATAATTGTAAATCTACTTTGATAGTTGTTTATCATGACCGAAATGACTGTTGATACAAAAGGAATGTTAGTCAAATATGTTAGCCCAATTGAGATATATAGCTATTTCCATCTGGAATATTTTATATTTTGTATATGAGATACAGGAGAATATTAATAGAGAGAGACAAGTCAATTTTTATTGAAAAATTCATACTAGCAAAAAGTCAAACCACCTGTAAGTCAGTCAACCTGGAAGATAAGTTACTGCAGTTACCATCTTTTGACACTTTTAACACCCCATAAACCGGGTTAGTATCAAAACTTGAATCATTGTATAAATCAAAGAAAACACTGATAGCGTGATCTATGATTCCACTTTAAAGTACAAATATTTATATGAAATCAAAATCAAATATATAAAAATTAGAATTAACTAATTTGATTTAGAAAATTGTTTGTAATTTAATTTTTTCTACTGAGCTAACCAAGCTTCTGGTAGGATCGATAAAAAAATAGTTATACATTTAATTATGTCTTATCTAAAGTTGATTCATTTTCAATAACTTAAACCTTGAATATTCAACTTATATGATAGTTCTTAATCAAATTCTTGTTATCTTACACTCTTTTCGGCTTGCAAAGTAATTATTCCCAAATGTCATGAATTTCAAATAAACGTGATATTATTTCAACTTTAATAATTAATCTTTTCTTGTTGAATGAACAGCTTCTTTCGATAGTTCTTTCAATATGGTAGATGATAACAACATCTTTAATAATCAATATGAGACTCAAGTAATGCGCTTTGAATTGCAATTCCTACCATGTTAAACAGTTTCTTTCTTTTTAATATCAAGCCCAAATGAACTTATAATCTCTTGCCTTAATATCTAGTTTAGCACTTCAAGAAATTTTGGCAAATTTAACATATTATTCATGATATTTTCTGAAAAATCTGACAATAATTATAATGTTATTCATAATAAAAACTTTTTTTTAATTTTTATCTCTTTTATTAATGAATTAAATATGGGGTAAAAAAGTAGAAATCTGCCATTATTTGAAGTATAGATAAGAGATAAATTTGTTATATCTTGAAATTGTAAAGTGAGAAGCTTGAAGAAATATACGGTTTGAGAATAAGCAGAGTGTTTGTTTATCACACAACTTTATTTCAACGTATTATAAAACTTTGTCAATTCCCCCTTTCCCACCTATCTGAACTTCTTTTACTTATACTATGTAAAAAATATCTTGTTCTGCTTAAAAAACCATTACAAATATAAACTGTCCATTTCAAGATAATAAAAAGGAAGGTCCTCATTATTAGTACAAATAGCTCGAATCAAAGATTCATCTTTGAGGTCAACAATGGAGGAGGTAGAATGATAAAGATTGAGATATACGTCTTCATAGATTTGATATATGGATGATGAGAGGGAGCAGAACAACCCATGAACTCATAGATATTTCCGATGAACCGATAATCCAAGACAAAAAGCTGACTTTGGTTTCTGATAAAAGAAAATGGTTAACTTACGTTATTTCCATGACAAAAAATATATCCAAGACGGAGAATTGAACCCCGGTCTTCCTCATGAAAAAGAAAATTACAGCCAGTAACCCATCTCCGAAGTACATATTTTAATCGAGAATATGGGTGTTAAGAATGAAGATGATAATAACGCTGACGTTTGCTAGACAATTGTGTGATTGGTTTGTTAGTTTAGAATGTTCAATTGCAACAGGGTCAGATACTAGAAATTCTTAGGGTTAGGCTCTCGTAGTGATATATACCGTGATTGATGGATGATAACAATGAATGTTTTTGAGTGTATTAAGTTCGGTCATATGAAAAGAGATTTTCACACTAAAAATAATTCTAGTTATCACCAATCGGTAGTAGGAGAATTCTACTCCTGTTTTTGTTATTGATTAATTTGCTTTTATTGTCCTGAGAGGTATTCTCTTTGGATATTCTCAAATGGAAACTAGTAAAAAAATGAAAAAAAAACTTTCATGATTACTGTATTTGATCAGACATAAGAATTGGTGCTGTTTCGATGAGATTTATGAAGAATAAAAAGGGTAAAAAAGTACAAAAAATAATAGAAACAATGAAAATAAAAAAAGATTCATTCTGAGGTCTAAAACTATTTATTCAGTATAAGCAGGCGTCAAACGTATGATACATAAATATGTTGAATAATTAATTTTAATACACACTATGAATCAATCAATATCCAATTAAATTTGACTCCCCCCACAAAGGTTTGCTAAAAATGTCAATTCGTATTTAGTTGGTACCAATTGGCTTGACTAAAACATCAATTCTACAGTGATCTCTGACAAAATGGTAATCGATATCAATATACTATGTTCTTAGATGATAAGCTTCATCGTTCAGTGCAAGGGCACCTTTAACATATCTTAGGATATATATCTTAGGATATGTTTAGTATTCTTAAGATGAGTCTCCTATGGTTCCCTAATATAACGACTAAGTATAGCAAAAACATATTTCAGTTCCGCGCGAGCAGTATTATAAGCAAGGAGTAATTCCCCATTACGCTTTGAGAGTAGACAGGATAATTTAATACCAGGTGGAAGTTCAATGGCAGCGGAGTTGCAGTAAACAATTAGAAATCAGAAAAAACGAAACAAATAAATATATTGGGAGAACTGGCATATGTGTAAATCAACGAATGTAATATTTTGACTAGACCTGAGCTCTTTTATCTGGAAGTCGGAATATAGTAGCTGCTTAATATAGGAAATAAATGAAGAAGAGCTTGAAGGAATGAGTAAATCATCAGCATGTAGACTAACTATAGTAATGGAACAGAAAGAAGGAAGAGAATGGATGTTTTGTATAGATAGAAGATGATGGAAGCTAACAGTGATGAGAACATCATTAATCTTCACATTCCAGCAGAAGGGAGATTGTTGCCACTTGATTATCCAGGAAGGCAGTCCTATTATCTATTTGATGAATGGTCAACTGGAACTGAGTGGCTAGAGAGAGCTAAGGGAACCAAAACACTACCGTACCAAACGACTGAGCTGAAGTTTTAGAATAATCAATACTTCAATTTACCTAAAAAGTTAAGCAACTGGTCTGGTCTGACTTTGTGAATAAGTAAAGGAGTATCTTTGACCAGTAAAGGCTCAACAGCAACTGATTGTAGTTTTATTAGCAGTTAAAACGATCAGCTCCCAAGTAACATTTAAAAAATGAGCATTTAGTTACTTATTAACAGCAGCTTTCTAAAGGGGAGCATCGGAAAAAAACCCTGATTAATGATGGTTTGAATGTAGATAGAGGAAACAGTGGTAGCAACAGTAACAAATGTAAGATAAACAAGATTGGCTTCATGAAGATCCTCAAATTGGGAACTTTTTTGGGATAGAGAAGAGAAAGGTTAAGAATGCAGGAGCATTCGAAAAAGGAAGAGGGAATAAAATGATCCAAGACCAAGGATAAATAGTTTTCTCGAGACATAAGCTATTGGAGATAATAATATCATTTGGGCATTGAAGGAAGACAAGAAAGACGCCATGCCATCAACAGATATTGATGAAAGTTAAGAAGAATATTTCTCTGGCGCAATTAGTTCAAAGGCTTTACATCCAACAAATGGAGAATAATGAAAACCACAGGAGGTAATTTGTAATTCAGCAGCGACAATGAATTTTTTGAGATGGAGCACAATATCCGACTTGGAAGTTGTTAGTTGGTTGATTTTAGTGAAGTGAGTTAAGTCATCGACAATATTTAAGAATATTTCTGAGGGGAGATCATAGATTTAGAGACCACTAATATCAGAATGAGATGGTAGAAGATGCAGTAATGGTGTCAGATGAAAAAACCTCGAGAATTTCTTGGTATATTTACCAGCTATCCAGTTTAGACATAATATATAATATGTTAGTGGAGTGTAACAGAAAAATTTCATGACACAGTAAGATTTCTATCATCTTTAAGATTTAATTAATAAAACATTATAACTTAGTACGAAGGGAATTGTTATGATTAATCAATAATTGATTATACTGTTGTATATGATAATATAAATTCATATCATCATTATTTATATAAAATTATTACTTTTAATTTAATATCTCATTATTTAAATTTATATATGCAGGCAGTTATAAGTTAATTTAATAATATTTAAATATTGAATGAATTTAAAATATAAAAACTCAGTATCTCCTAAACTTATACAATGATTCAAGTTTTGATACTAACCCGGTTTATGGGGTGTTAAAAGTGTCAAAAGATGGTAACTGCAGTAACTTATCTTCCAGGTTGACTGACTTACAGGTGGTTTGACTTTTTGCTAGTATGAATTTTTCAATAAAAATTGACTTGTCTCTATTAATATTCTCCTGTATCTCATATACAAAATATAAAATATTCCAGATGGAAATAGATATATATCTCAATTGGGCTAACATATTTGACTAACATTCCTTTTGTATCAACAGTCATTTCGGTCATGATAAACAACTATCAAAGTAGATTTACAATTATCAATACCATCCGATGTCTTAACTACCGGATGAACATCAGAAATCTTGACACAAATAATAAAAAATAAATCAAATATACGATTATTTCCATTTCGTTTAAGATCACAGTCCATCGACCAATATTGATATAATTTGGATTAATATCATGCATGATAGAAGATAAATAAGTATAGGATTAAAATTTGCTTCGTTATTTAATACATTTATTCTGCTGTGGAACCTACAATTGAACTAAGTGGTACATTATCTTCATTAAGTGTTACATCTATTAAACCAACAAAATTACCTTTATTAGATACAATAATATTATTAACTGGTGGTGCTACTATAGCCTGAGCGTATCATGCAAATTTATATGAAGATAGAAAAGATACATTAACTGGTTTATTTATAACTACTTTGTTAACTGTTATTTTTACTTTATGTCAAGTATTAGAATATACTTATGCTACATTGTTGGTCAATTTAGTAACAAAAGCAGAGACGTTACTAGAAAGGATGATTTGAGATTTCTAAAGCAGAGAGACACCATTCGGGAATATAAGTTCAGAAACGTCTAAGATTTCAGAAGAATAGAAGGAATAAATACATATTTCCGAACGGAGTTGTTAAAACACTATTCATTAAAATAGGTTGAGTATATTAGTTGAGAGTAAACTTCAATATCCTAATATTAGAAGTTGCAGCAGAAGAAACAGGCTCAGGATCAATTAAAGGGTTGTCATCAATAAAGTATTAGACAATACCATTTCCAAAAAGAGTGATTATTTTCAGGGATTATCAAGTTTGTTGAAAGATTAGACATGCAGGCAGACGGTAAAGGCGCTCCTAAAATGTTGAAATAAGGGTATTCATAAGGTGATGCCACATTTGTGAGGAAATAATTAGATATATATTATTAGTTAACTAATTCAGAAGAAAGATTATATATCAGTATAAAAAGTAAAAGGAGCACAAAACCATGAATATATAAATTGAGAAAGCTGCTAAAAAAAATGCTTTTTAAGGGTTAATATTAGTAATTTAGCAGAAACACGTGTTAAACACATGATACATAAATAGATTGAATAATCAACTTCAATTTAAGTCTTAGTTAGTATATGTCTCATGAAATGACTAATATGATCTGTGAATTTAGCCATTTAAATTGCAATGCCATTAGTTGACTTATATGCTTCGTCTTGACTTATTATATCTGAAACAGACGATAGCTTGTTCAGCACAACATGGTGGGAAAGTTATTACTTCCAGACCTGAATTAGTGTACTCCGTTTGAGGACTAAGTTCATTGCTCTAGATTCTTAATTATTTTCTCAATTGATTATTTCAGATGAGCTATATCTTAATATATTTAATTACAACAATGATTGTATCAACATAGCTAAAATCCTTCTGATTATCAAAGGACTATACATATTTATATTAGAAACCAATTGGAAAAATCAAGTTTGCCTCTTCAGAGGATTGGTTGGTTTAGTTGGAAATAAATGATTGAATTTGTGTGTTTGTTCTTTTTTCCTTATCCATTGTGTATCTTTCAGTATGCATGTTTCAATTATAGTAAGGTGTTAAATATTATGTAACTCAACATCGGTTACTGGAAGGTTCCTCATCACTCTATTAGAAACGCCCTGATACTAATATATTTTTTGCTTTTTATAATGTATATATAAATTACTAAGTTCTCTATTGAGTCTTTTGTTCTAGACATTGTGGTTATTTATTAACAATAAGTTTGAAATATAGGCTGCTAGTACTTCAGCAGGTTATGCACTTTTTTGCAACAATTACAGGAATACAAGTTATTAGAATGTTTAAGGATGCTAACTATGATATTTGATGTAGAAATACATATCAATTGATTTAAGTAAAGTTATATTGCTGATTTGACTGGTTTTTTTCAATCATGGTGAAACTACCATCGCTGGAATGAATGTTTAAGCATTTAACTCAATTTAATTTTTGGTTGTAAAAAGCAAATAGTGTAATGCTTTGTAATACTATTAGCTGTGAGACTATGAAATTGTGCCAACCATTGGTAAATCAACTATTTCTTTGCTTGCGTAATTACCAAAGCTTTATCTGTTTTCTACAAGTTTGAAAATAAACTTTAAAGCTTTCACTTAATTTACCTCTATTGATTATTATATTCATTTTGGTTGTCCCTTTGATGCTTGCTGTCTTACGCAGATTAACTCCTATTACTGGTGCTGATATTTCAACTAATGACCACGTTATTTGGGAATGGATATACTTCTTCTAAGCTAGTTCAACTACTGTAGATAAATTTTATACTTATTTTTTAAGAAGATCACCATTACTTCTTATGTTAAAACTCAAGTTTAATTGAAAGGAGTTGAATGTGGTTGGTATAATATGAGACAAAGGGGGAGAATTTGTTAATAATGAATGGTCTTTGTCAGTTCTTAGAAGTGAAAAAGTACTCATAATCAATTGACTATTCTGTAAACCTCTAATCAAAATGGAGTTGCAGAAAGAACTAGAAGGTTACCAACCTCATCTGAATTAGATGTGAACATTTCTGGTCTGAAGGTGTTAATTGTTTTCATTTTTTGATTAATAGATTACCTAATATTTCAATTGATAGAATCTCATTTGAAAAGCGGTAGAGCTACAAGCCTAATTAAAATGTATTGAAACCGTATGGTTATATATTATTCAAATCACAATGTATATAAAGTATAGGTGCCAGAACTAAATAAAATTGTTATTTCTAAACAATTTCGTTTTAACGAGTTTGATTCTGAGGCTACTGCAATCAATGCAAATAATAATAAATCAAATGCTTTAACTCACGCAACGCAAATGACTTCGATTCGATGGTGATAGCTCTTTTATTTCTATTGCTAAGATGCTAATATATTTTTAAAAGCTGATGAGAATGGAAGCAGGTACATGATAGTAACAGGTCCGAAAATATGCCTAACACATAGTAATCCTACTTCCTGCAACTTACAAGAATATTTTCTAATTTATCTGATGTATCTACTAAAGGATCTTTCGTTCCCACATTTTATTCTTTAACTCTGTCATTACTGTATATATTGATGACTTTCTTATTCTTAGTATTATTCATCTATTGGTAATATCGAATAATTATTAACTACACACTTCCAGATGATAAATAGATATTGAAACTGATTATTCAACATATTATTATTCATGTGTAACATGCCGAACATCTACTTATACAAACAGCTAGTTTTAATCCTTACAGAAACTTTTTCTTTTCTTTTCGTTGCTTCCTTACTCTAGATAACTTCGTTAAAAAACTATTCAATCATCTACTGATCAATTGGAGCACCACATTACAGATAGACTTCAACATCAACTAAGGTCGGAGGTTATTTGAATTCGCAAATACTGCCTTTAAATCAATCTCGATATTAGAAGTCTGTGTGCAATGTCTATATTTTTAATGATAGAAAAACACTGTCTCTAATAATTTTTTCAATTGCCTGTGATGCTCCTTTCAATTTTGAGTCAACGCCGTCACATGCTCTTTTTTCTCACTGAAGAAATCTAACAAATTTCTGAGCAGAATAATATAAAACACTGACAAACAGAAGGATTGAACCGTGGTTATTATTTGAAGTAGACGACACATGAACAACTACACTACAAACACTACAAAATAGAATACTATTGTTGGTAGGAGGTATCGAAGCATATCTGTTATTTGTTTGATGTTTTATGTTTTTTTTACCCATGAATTCCTGAACTGTAACTTTTAACTAATTCTACTAAGAAAGGCCAAACAAAAATCATTGGTATTTTTTCATTTTTAATTTTACTTCGATATTGAAATAAAATCCAAACAATAATTTTGAACAATAAAACAATTCGAAAGATATTCAAATGTCGTAATAAATAATGATTTCTGCTTTACTTTGAATTAATTTAAAAGGGTGTTAGTAAGTAAGTGTTCGGGAGAAATACTAAAGAAAAGTTAAAATGGAGGTATTAGAGAAATATATAAGTGAAAAATAAAGGTTAGACCAAAATTATCTTTTACCAGTAAGGAGATCAATAGAAAAAACAGAGAAAATAATAAAATTTATGGCGCAGTAAGATAGAGCTTAGACCAACTAATAATCAAGAAACATGATAATGCTCTAGGGTATAAGAAAAAACGTGGATACTAGAAAACAGAGAAATATGCTGAAAATTTCTATTGAAAATTTTGTTGGAGAAGTTCTGGATTCATTAATTATTGTTAAATATTATGTAATTCAATACTGGTTGCTAAATATTTTCTGATTAATCTTACGGATATAAAAGAATCTTTTATTCTCACAACTTACTCCACCATTTGTTGACATAGAAACTATGTTATTTAGTCAAAATGAGTTTAGAGTCCGGTGGACTTTAATGGTTCAACAATTATAAGTTTTCATCGCTTAATCCAAATTTTCCGTTGAAGAAAATCGAACTGGTGATTATAAAATTGGGTAAGGCCAATCATGAAAACAACAATTACAAGGGTGATTTTGGGTGATGACACTTGAAAATTAATGAAAAAAGGACGAATTCTTTAAGGAATTGATACAAGAATTATACCAAACCAAAGGTTTGTATGTGAAATAAGCAGTTGAATAAGAAAAGAGATAAACTTTTATAAAATATAACCATATAACTGACCAAAAAGTATGGTACGATAAAATAAAATTTTAGTTTATCTGAAGGTGAAACTCGAGATAACTCTATCAAATCACATTTATCAAACTTCATATCAAACAAAATGTTTTTAATTTTTTGATAGCTACTTAAATGATCGCAATTGTCCTAACATCTCTGGTTAGAAGGAGAAAACACTTTTCAAACCAGTAATCAATCAGCATTCAGTATAGTTACAAGCTAGAAGAAAGAAAAAGAGGATTAAAAGAGATAGAAAGATTGTTGGATTATGTTGAGATTAAGATAAACTAGGCTGACAAATTAAACTAATGTCATATTTTGTTTTTACTATTTTATACTGGTTCTTTGCTTATAATGTTTAAAAAGTGGCCTATTATATTATTTCAAAAAGAATTCAAAGTCTAGGATCTTACTTAGTATTTAAACTAAAAAGAGTACTTAGACGACTTAATCGCTCAGAAAGAAGATATTTCCAAAATTTCCGCAACGATGACCTTTAAGGGATTACGACTGATCCACCAATATATCGAAACAAGCATGGAAATAGCAATATACCATCTTACTTATGATCATCATTAATGTTGATTTAGGTTGCAAACCGTGAAGGCAGAAATGAAAAGGTGGCTAAATATGGCACAGTACTGAGTGCATGTTTTCTGCACTGTTGAAGATAAATACACAATGGCTAGATCAAATGGAAGTAATGATTAGTTTGCGACTACCTTAACCTTCAGAACAGGAAAGAATGAACAGAAGAAGCCCGTTTTAATACCGTTATACATATAACTTGAAATCGTAGAACAAAATACTGGATAAGGGAGCTAAATACAAAGCAGAAGTATTAGACACGATGAAACTAAATATATGGGTGACCAAAAAGGTAAGTGAATGAAAATGATATAGGGTTAAGGAAAACCTCAAAACCGATCGCGATAACGAAATCTACAAAGGAGAATTGCCTTTGCTCGAATCGTAGTAAAAGCTAGAGTAAAAAATCAAAAACGAGTGAGACTTTCAAACACTAAAACCATGGAAAGAAATTGCCTGCACATGGAAAATTAAACATTAGGTGTGGTTGCTCTACCTACGGTTAAATAATTTATATATCATATACCATTCTGCAAACAAATAAAGAGACTGGAAATAGTATAGAACTAAGGATAAGGTCTAACAGAGTATAAGAATAAAGCCTGGGAATAATAATGGTGTTGCAGAAAATCTGGAAAGAGCGAGGCCTGCCAATTGACAAAAGTTAAAGCGTGCGGCTGTTGGGGATATAAAAATTTTAATTACTTGTAATATATAATATACTAAATAAACGCTGTAAATATCTTTGTGCCATGCTTTCTAAAGCTGGGCTTACATTCAATATATAATCTTTCACGTGCTTGCGTAAACATCTTCAACTATTATGTTGGAAGCAACGTAAACTTGTTTGCGAACATCAGCGGGGTAAGTTTTGTGAGATAGTCCGAATGTTTTCTCCAACCAATCGACGAAGAATAGATTTGCCGTAGACCTCTTATATTCTTCGGCGTAGCGTTGCCAGATGTTCTGGTTCTGACGTTTTTCTTCTTTCCAAAGTTCAGCAAGGTAGCGAGAGAGGTTCGTCTGACTTTCAAACGCCGATATTCTTTTGGAATAGTAAGTTCGGAAGGCCATGAACCCATTAGTTAAAGATTGTTTCTTGCTCCTGTTTTTTGAAATGCCTATAGATTTACTGCTTCTCTTTCGTTTAGCAACTCTAGATGGTGTTAAATTAGGACCTCGATAACCAGATAATAAATGTTGAAGTTTGTCAGAAGGTTTAGGAATAGTTGGTAATGAAGTGGCAAAAAATGATTCTTTCGAATAGTCATCATTGTGTTCATCTTTGGTATTTCTTTCTTGATTAGGATAACTGAGAATAAATCTGTGTTTTAAAGTCGTCATAATAGGGTCGTCTCGTGTAGTTGTTGTTTCTTTCTGAAATTCAGTAGAAATAAGCCTAACAAGTTTTTTAACATTACTTGCTAGTTTTTTCAAAAGTAATACAGATTATTCAAAGGGGTGACATACTTTTTTTATCGTTTGTGATTGGTTCAAAAATGTATCAGAAGTGTATCACTTTGAAACCCGACAAATAATTTGAAACTTGACAAATAATTTGAAACCTGATATAAAACACGACTGAAGTAAAGATGATCCATCCTATCGCTGAAAACGCAAGCTATTTTTTTGGAACAAGTCGAGTTTACTGTTGATGATACCAAATGAGTTACTATGAAACAAAAACATATAGATACACGTGACACAACAACGTGACACACAAAACAATTACAACTTGTTTTAAAAAATGTGTGGTGTTTCAAATCTTTGACCGGTTATAGGTTGAGATTCGTCCAGCTGCCTAACTAGTTGTCCGGCTAATCAAAATTTACGCTTCTTGTATTTCCTTGCGATAGAGAGATATGGAACAATTAATTTATTCATAAAAGACAAATCATGAGATGAAGTGAATTCTTTGCTTGTACAAAATGTAGAGAAAAAAAACCTGTACTTTAATTGTGAATAACTTAAGTTATGGGGCCATAGTCTATTGAATAATAATTTACAAAAAGTTGATATGTAGGAAGTGTTCATAAAAGGAAGACAAAAATAGCCAATGAGATAAGAGTTTGACATGATCGTTTCCAAACAAATCAAAATTTCTCAGAAAAAATCAGAAGTCAAATTAAAATAGCTGATCTATCCTGTACCTAAATGAAATCTAAGCCACTAAAAGGATTAGAAAACTTTAATTGCATTGCTGTTGTCAGGGTATAAATAGATATCAAAATATTTCCCTGATTTATGCAGACATTAAGCTCTCTGTACCAATTTCTGGAATCTCTTAAGTTATTTTACTTAGCCTTGTTTTTTTTGTACATAGACCCTCAATGAAGTATTTCCTTCAAAACCGATATTAATCAACTCTTTCAATAGACGAGATGTATTATTATTTATTCAAAGAATAACATTAAGTTTGGAGCCTGTAACTTACATAGTGTCGTTATCTAGATCGTCTCCATTTCCTGCAATTCATTTGGAGCAAAATGGTGATCTGAATTCTTTATATTATGTTGAACTAGATCTGAAAACAGCATCATTAACATCCATAATATCAGTCAAAATTTAAAGCTTTTGTAGGACGTATCTTAAAAATTTGAACAGTTTCTCGTTGCCAATGTCACTTGAAACTCAATTCAGAATTAAGATAAATACCCAACAGTGACAGTATTTGAAAATTCCGCCTCAAACAAATTGGATGTGGATGAATTGTTAATCAGTGAAAAATGCTATATCCCTTGATCGAATTCAGTATTTAATGCATTGACAAATTGTCAAATTGGTCGAAGTGTATTGCTGAGTTGAGTTAATTCTATAATCACTACCAGCTGTATAGAGGATCATGTTATTGGTAACGCTAATCAAATATCGAATTAGATCCGTTTATTCTATCATGGGAGAAGAAGAAAAAAAAAGAAGAAAAAAGATTAAAGAACTTCACGGAATACGCATTTGAATCTTTAAAAGACTGGAAGAATATTGTTAGTGCAATGCAAATTGAGTAGATTTTCTTTTGTAAAATATGGTATTCACTAATCTGGTGAAAGAGGTGGAATTGCTATATTAAACCAATAATATTCACATGTTTCACATAGTCACCCACCCTTTAATATTAGTAAAAAAATAGGATTTATACCTTTGGTGATCTCAATATCTTGCACCAGCTTCACAACAGGATCAATTACATTATAATCAGTTATCACATGGTGCTGATTATAAATTTATTAGTTCCGACGAAAATAATATTTTCTAAAACCGTTGAGCATATATTAATCAACGAATTGGATGGTAACCTTTAGCTTCAAGATCTGCTTTAACAATTTTATCAATCACTTCTAACACTCTAGATGATATGAATGTTCAATGAACTTTCTTAAAATCCTTAAAATTTATGGCATATTTTGCCGTTAATCAACTTGGTGAGTAAATTTGGTATTTTATTGCGTTATTTTCACTTACAGCGGACACAAAATACACTGCATCCCAGAAAAAACTAACTCAGGCAGATATAATTTATTAGTTGAATATTATAATTTGCTTTCTTCAGTTGCTAGTAATCATTCAACAGTTAATCATATGAAAATGCTATTTCATAACTGCTTTCGATAATAGCTTATAGCTCACCAAACTATTTCCTAAATTGGCATTTGATATAAATACCTAATTTTAATTTTGGAAATGGTTTGATGCTTTTTAGAAATTTTGTAGCATTGCTTCCAGATTTGGCCAATGTCTAGGAATTTATTAAATAAATTGAAGTGCTGATCTTCAAACTATTTTCTTTTATTGTTGAAATTGTTTGGGGCTATAGCTCCTCTCTTGCATTGATGATCCAGTGAAAAAAATTCTTTAATCACAGTTTTGAGTGCAGGTGTTCACAAGAAATTGGAAAACCATGCAACTTCTGGATGAGTATATCTAAGACTGACAATGTTAATGGATGTGTTTCGTTGAAACAAGTAGAGAGAGACCAAGGTCGGAAAATTTTTGTAAATGGTCGATCGACCAGAAATTGTAAAGGCCTAGAGATATGTTCTTTTACCGTTGACATACGTTAATTGAGCTAGCTTAATCTTTAGACTTATTAGAGAATATATATAATCTAAGTCATCACCCGAAAATTTAATAGGACTGAAGTCTAAACTTAGCTTATTAATCTGAAGATATTTTACTTGATTTTATAATTTTTAATTCTATTTGCACGTTAGAGTGTAAATCTGCACATGTTACTTTCACGTGATAATCTATAGGAATTATTTCAGTTACTAACTATTTATCATTAACCTTTCACTTTAGAACACATTCAATTATAAAAATCCTGATATAGTATGCTTAGGATTCCAGGATCAATATAATTTCTTTTGTGATCAAAATAAGCAAGAAAATCCTGCAGAAAATCCAACTTTAAAAAGGTTCCAGAATACAGGCTCATGGACCCTTTATGTTAGCGGCTCACCCCACTGAACCATAATTTAAATCAACACCTGAGAACTAAGTTATCAGCTGCGAATTTACCGAATTCTATTCTATGCATTAATACTTTGCTATATACCATGTAATTTGAACGTTGATTGAATTGAATTCCGTCTAGTTTTCTATGGTAAGTCAATCAATTGAATATTAATATGAAGTCGAAAAAAAACAATTATGCCTAATCAGATACTGTCGGACTACTATTATAATGCCCTGAAATAATTTAATACTTTCAAAAAAGTAGTTTCATTAGAGTAAAAGAAATAAGTTAGAAATGTAACAAAAAAAAGAATATGAGACAAATGGTATAAAAAAACAGAACGATAAACTAATAGATTATATACCATTATAAGTCTATAAGAAGCGTAACTTGATGCTTGAATTAAGTATATATAATGCACTCTAAGGGAAAAGAAAAATTTTAACGGTTGTATTGCCATGTATATACTATTTTGTTCTTACTAAATGTTCAGAATCTCAATCAAATTGATTTCATGGATAAATGCATAAGTTAGAAAAGAAAACGTATAATAATAAAACGTGATTGGGTGATGTGTAAACAATATATTTTAAATTAAAAAAGTAGATATATCGTCAAATTCACTGAAAACTAAGGTGGAAAATCAATACATGGAATTCTTATGGGACTAACAAAAACATAATGCAAAATTATAAAATATAATCTTCAGTTAATTTAAAACATGTTTATACGGCGGGTACGTGTTTTGATGTCCCATCCAACAAACGAATAATTTCAAAAGAAACTGAATTACGCAAAGATTTCTCTTTGCGTCTCTTATTAGAAGCCCAGTTCTTGACCTGAGGAATTGTTAAACCAGTTCTTTTGACTAAGTAATTTAGTGCATCTTGATCCAAATATGGATTAGCTTGATGTGTATAGTACCATTCATTTAATATATTCAAGATTTCTTTTGATAATCGTCTACGGCTAGCTCTTCTTTTCTCAATTTCAAGTTCTTCAGTCGTCTTAGGTTTGGAGAGTTCCTTTGAATACTCCCCTAAATCTTTGGATATACAAGAAAAATCTAATTCTTTAACAATATCGGCATATTCCCTTGTAATATATGTGCCAGTCAAACATAAACAATCAACTCTCATATCAAGAAAATACCTTTCACACATGATTAAAACAATTAAATTGGCTAATGTGTTAATAAAATGTAGTGCCACCTTTGAATCTTCGTCCAAGCTTGGATTGTTCGAAATAAAGTCACCCACAAACTATTATGAAGTTAGTATTTTCTCACAAAATTTCAAGATAAAAAAAAGAATACATGCTTTAAGTTCTGTTTTGATCATGTCTGACCAAGCACTATCCAAATGAGACTGCGGGCTTCTCATCAAATCTCTTAAGAGATCTTTAAGTTGATCGATTATATTTGATAAACTATCTTAAGTTAGTATTAGAATGACAAATGGCATAAGTAAAATTTTGACTCACCTCTTCATCTGGAATATTTAGTGATATGTTTCTGGAAAGCCCTTTCAAATAAACTTGCTCCAAAATTTGTTAAAACAGAAATTTATTAATCTATTTATATGTCAGTTAACTTTTAATAATCGTGATTCTATACTCCTAGTATTTATTATAGGTCATAATCGTGATCATTGATTAATTGGTATGAAGAAGTTATAAAACACCTTGAGTCAAGTTTGGATAATAAATGAGGTGTCATTTTACAAGTTGAAGATGTATAAGGAACGCATGAGGAGTTTAAATTCCTCACCATTTTCTTGTTTTATTGACACGTAGAAATATTTGTTCATTCTACTTCATATTTTCGGACTTTCTTAACCTACTACGGCATATATTTACATATGGAAAGCCCAGATATTGATAGAAGATTAAGTATACCCCAATTATAAATGTACTTTGGAACATTTTTCTAAATGTTACTTAATACATGCACTTCGTTGTACAAAGAAGAGGAAAAATTATCTACCAACCAAAGGTTGAATTTCAGAAATCGATTTCACCCGCTTACACTTCCTTTTATATTCTTTATTTTTTGTGTTTTTCAAAGACTTTTTGATAGCACAATTTTCAGAATTATAATTTCAGCAGCTGTTATTATAGGCTTATTCATATAAAAATTCAGCATTTGTCCAAAAATCTAAAATATCATGACATTTTTAAAGTGCTGTAAACCGAATTGTATTCGGCTAATGTAACCTAATATTTACCGGTCTGGCTAACCTACGATGCACTTGTCATGTTACAAATGAATTATTCTCCAAGTTGACCTAATCTCTACCTATATGGTGTTTAGAATTCCCATTTACCTCCTTAATATTATTGTTCTCCACTATGTTATATAAATTTACTTAGTTTATTTGTTATTTAAACACTTGCAGCATGCTAAATTTGAAATCCTCAAAAATTAGGATTACGTAAATATCACGTGTTTTTATAAATTGTTCAAAAATTTAACTGGTTGATATGAATTACAAAAGTTCCGATATAAATAAAATGAAATGATACTTTTGGTGAATTTTCCAAATGCTTTACAGCCACCAATTGATACAAGGCAGTGCTATGCCCCAAAACTAACTATGTTGATTAATGGACCGGCTATCGTCCATTAGAAGCTATAAATGTTCAATGAACTTGTTAGTTGCTATGCCACTAATAAAAAATAAAGTGGTCTATTTAGATTACAATTATTAATTACTTCTGTTTGTTCTTACTACTTGTAAGTGGTCCAAACAATTAATTAGTCGTCTTTCCATATGTGTACTTTATATTTTGAAATGGATTCCAAATTGACTAATATATCAGAATAGTACCTAGCAAATCAATTAACAAAACTTTTTTAAAGTAATAGAAGGAATTTCTGCTTGCGATAGATATCAGTGATGTATATTTTTTGGTTATATTATGGCTATTATGAAGCTATTTAGTTGGGAATCACATTCTGCGGGCTCTGTTAGATCTTGAACCTAATGTCAACAATCCTTTGTTTTCATCTAATAATTAATTAAAATATTTGTTATTTGTCTCTGTATTTTAGTGTGATTACTTTATTCTTATTTTTCATGTTCAAGTAGATATAACTTATATGTATATAAGTCTAAGCAAAATCCCTCTTTAATATCTGACCTATTAAAATCATCATTAACTACCAGTACTAATAGATGAATCAAAACATCAAATGAAACTAGAGATCTAGTTAGAAACATATTTTTCTCTATATCTATAATAATGGAAAAGACCGTCACTATCTCAATTTACTAGCATGACATATGATCGATATAGTGGATGATTCAGATGGAAACAATTAATTGTTATCAATAATTATAAAACATATTTTTTGTCTGTATTTTAGGAATTGAAGGCTGTTTTGTTTGCAATTCGAGAAGGCAGAGTAACTAAAGTGGTTTGGTCACCTATCAAGTCAACGAAATTCAAAATGAAAATAGTGCAAAAGTCATAAAAGCAGTAGTATGATAAATTTTTAACATCTCTTAATTCACAATAAAAAATTCTGTAAATATACTATCATCTATTAAAATGGTTTATATTTATTGCCATTTGTCTCCCCTAAAATTGACTTTATTTTTTTTATTCAGTATATTAGAAGGAGTATACCAACAGCGGCTAATTATAAAAGTGGAAATACTATCATAAGTCTTATTGATCATCTATGACCTATCAGTTTAATTCAGAAGAAGAAATAAGAAAAGAAGGTTGTTTTGTTATTGTAGTCGTGTATCCAATTTAGCGTGAGCCGCATGAGTTAGAGAATATTTACTCCACTTTACTCCCTTCACTTTCCTCTTTTCTCTTCTCCTGTGTGTGGTTTGGAAAGTACGATATCGTCCACTGAAATTATTACCCTTTGACTGAAATTAATTGTGAAGACTAACCATTTTCTGAATGTTACTGTCAATATATTTGAATAACTTTAATGCTTCCTTAGAAATATTGTAACTACATAAAACAGCAAAGCAAAAAACCCATCTTCAACCAAAAATTTTCAATAATCGTCAAATTAATTTAAAGAAATTAATTTGTGATTCATTGAAGAAACTGCTTTGAAACTTGAGCAGTTATTAATAGGAAATAACATAAATGGAAAGATGAGTAAAACTCAACGAATAATATAATAAAAGACAAATAATAAAGGTATTTGAAGACTTGTATTTTTTAAACTAAGAAAAACGAATACAGTTCAAACTAGCATTAATTGAAGAATTCTTTCTTTTATTTTTGCTATTTTATTATTCTTATTGTGAGAAAATAAAAAACAAAGTTAAGTTAAGAAAATATTTTGTATGTTTATTAATAATACATGAAAATAATTAGGTAACCAACATGTGTCTCACCTTAGCTCAGTTGGAAGAGCATGGGACTGTAATTTCTTTCCTGGAAATCCCAGGGTCTCCGGTTCGATCCCGGAAGGTGAGAATTTTTGGGGTCGGTGTGTAACAATTGGTTTGAATATTGTTTTTTGAAAAACAAAAAATCGATTACAAGTAGCCCCTATTTTATATCTTACTCTTAAGTCCAAGATTACAAGCAAACCTTCGTATAATATCAAAGCAATGTCTGACTCCGAAGATGATATGCCAGTGTTATCTGCTCACGCATTAGCAGCTTTACAAGAATTCAAAAATGAAGAGAAAACAAGAAGTGAAACTTTTGAGAAATTATACAAGCAGGCAGATGAGGAGTTTTCTGAAAGAAAAGTTTCGATAGATGACTTCCAGGAGGATTGGCAACTATCTCAGTTTTGGTATAGTGATGATACAGCTGATATACTTGCTGATGAACTCTTGGATGGCGCAGACGAGAAAACAGTTATTTGTATTGCTAGTGCACCCTCCGTTTATGCTGCAATAAGAAAGCGTGAACCTGAGAGTCTCCCTACAGAAAGAATTTATTTACTAGAGTTTGATAAAAGATTTGAATATTTAGCTGGAAAGGATCATTTTGGTTTTTATGATTATAATAATCCTTTAGAATTTAGAGCAGACTTGAAAGGTAGAGTTGACCGACTTCTGATAGATCCACCATTTTTAGAACCTGAGTGTCAACTAAAGTCATCACAAACTGCGATGTCACTTCTTTCTAAAGACAAGACTTCCAAAACCACATCTGGAAAATTGAAGTACAGATTGATTTCATGTACCGGTGAAGTGATGAAGGACAATGTTAAGAAAAATTACCCGGATACACATATTACAAACTTCTTTCCTGAGCACAAAAATGGACTCAGTAATGAATTCAGATGCTATGCTAGTTTTGAAGGTAAAAATTGGTCTTTTGCGTCCTAAAATTTTGACAAGTATTAATTCAGTTGGATGAGAGTATATAATGGAAATATCAATTTAATAATTATAAATTCTGTATTATTGTAGTTGTATGTATAGAAAAAAATGCCTATATACTTAGTTCGAAGTTACAAATAAATAAATTTGTGCAAGGTGGCACAAAGGCTCAGCCATTCCGATGGAGCTTTCACATGCTTAAATTACAACCAATGCGCTGTACCGTATGGTATTATTATAGCTTAGATTAAGACTGCTTTACATATCCTTCAGAAACTTCGACTCATATATAAAATAACAGAAACAGTACTGTATCCACATATAAGAAAATATTTCTGATTATCATTTCACAACTTTTTTAAACATTTAATTTTACTTCAAGAGTCAATCATCCATCACGTCATCTTTATTTTGGAACTTGATTTCTGACTCTTAGGTCTAACTATTGTCACAGAAGACTCTATGCATGACTATATTTATTAAAAATGCACTTGATTCTACTTAGACATTGCACAAGAATTGATAAGTTTCAGAAAGGGAACGCCTACACTCCAAAATCTTTGGAACTTGACTCTTCGTCATGGTTAGCCAACTTTGATCCGCCGTTAGAACCTCAACTTGCTTCTAATGAAATGGAGACAGCTTTTAAGAAAATTTCTTCTAATTTATCATCACAAAAGACTACCAAAAATCCCAATATTATCATACACAGCTCCCCATATAATAGGTGTATACAAACCACAGAATTACTATTGAATCAGCTAGAATCATCAAAGTTTCTGGGAAGCAACTCACTCACTGGGACTACAAAACTCAGAATTGACCACGCCTTGTCTGAATGGCTAAGTGAAAATTTTAATTTGCATTACCTTCCTCCTAATGATGATGGTTATTCTATGATAAGTAATGTTAACACATATTTGTCACAAACTCCTGAAGGTGATCAGTCTGTGTTCACTTGTTCCACTAGAGAAAAATTGAGAAAAGTAAGAGACCAGTCTTGGATGCACAATAAACTTGGTCATGCTGGTGATTATGGTGAATCTTCACAGGAATTTAAATTAAGATGTTTTCAATATTTAACATTACTTTTACAATTTTATTACCAAAAACAGACTTTTGAACAGGATAAACATACAACTATTGTGATTATATCTCATGGCGCTGTCATTTCAACTCTGCTACAATTGATTTTGAATATTCCCATTTTCAACGAGATTCCTTTATGCACTCCCATATATTTGAAACAATCATCATGCAAAAGATCCAAATTTAATTTAATGGATTATGATTTCAATTTATCTAAAATACTTTCCCCCCCTTCAGATAAAGAACTTCTTCGTATTATCAAAACTCCTTTAGATATGACTCTACTAGATTTCAAAAGACATGAGAATGATGCCCAGTTAACAATAGGTGACTTAAACTTTTCAACAGTTATACAATCTCCACCAAGGTCAAGAAATTCATCCTTTGTAAAACGAAAAAGAAGCAATACTGTAGATTTGGGGCGAAATGATATTGATTCCGATGATGAAATGGAACGTGTTGCATTACGTCAAACTAGATCTTCCAAGCAATTGAATCTTTTAGGTGAAAATAACCGTAAAGGAAGACAACTAGATATGAACAAACTTCACAGCTATTTTGGTGGATTTTCAGACTCAGATTCTGAAGACACAGATGCTGAGCCAGAACAAACATTTAATGAGAATATAATTACCACGTCTATCCCTTCATTGGCATCGCTGAATTATAATAAGAAAAGTTTTGAATCATTTGTCTCTAGTTACAACAATTCCGATGTATCTGAACGAAAAAAAAAATCATTTGTGTTGCTTGATAGATTGGTTAATATTAATCGAAATGATAACTTGTTTGATTCTCCTCAACAACGTTATTCGATGTATGATGGCTTGGAAATGAAAGTTTCTGAATCATATGACTCTGACACTGCTTCAAGTGTGGAGGATAATTTTTTGTTGTTTAAGAGACCAAACACTGGTGGATCTGATAATGATACTGGAAAAGTTTTGGAAATTGTAGCTGACGTGAATTCAACCAGCAAAGCAAGCTCACTTGATGGTGTAGGTTTATTTGATGGAACATTTAGTAAAACAAAGTTTGGATCTAGAGATAGATTATTAGATAACAAACAAGTAATTATGAATCCAAATAACTCCTTTTTCAAATCACTGGGATTGTCAGAATCAGATGAAGACCATATAACTATAATTTCAACCATGACTAATTCCAAAAAGAAGACTAGAACGGCCATACAGAGCAATAAACCCGACTCTAACGATAACCATGATGTCAAAAACAATAACTTACAATCAGAATTGGAAACCACTTCTGTGAAGTCTTCAGAGGTTTCTTTATTATACACAGAAAACAATAAGGTGAATGCAGATGGATTGGATATGAATTCACTTTCATCATTATCCAACTTCAAAAATTCTTATATCAGATCAAAAGATAAAATAGAATCACTTCAAAATATTTTGTTTAACAATGGAAGTCATTTGTCCAGTGATGAAGATTCAAACTGGTTTGGGGGGAATTTTCAAGGTACAAAAGTCTAGCACACCAGCATTAATTATATTTGCAAAGGCTTTTCTCCTATTTTGTTTTTTTCACTTAGATATCTCGTCGGTTTTACAGATTTTAATACGCTTAATAAAGTTTGCATAGTTAAAGAGTATATTGTAGTAGTTAATATATCTAACTAAAATAAATATATAGAAAGAGTAATTCGATTAAAATAGCATATATGCTTAAACTGGATTTATAGGCAGTAGATGAAGGTTCTTGTGTTTCATGCTCATTATCACCAGATTCTGTTTCATCAATTTCAGTATCAACTTCAGAGAGTCCGAGAACTTCAATTCCCCCCAATTTATCAACAAAACTTTTAATTAAAGATCTATCGCATTGGGGGGATTCACCTTCTGAGTCCCACCACATTGCACCACCCAGCTGCTTTTCCTTCACAAACTTAGCCTTTTCTTTAACAGAATCTGGGTTATCATAAACAATTAGACCAGTAGATGTTTTATCATCTGAAACAGCATAAGCTGAGCCAGCTTTTGCATCATAATGTTCAACATATCCATTAGGAGGTAAATCTTTGTAACTTATGATACAATCTGATGGGTCTTGTTTAATACCAGGTATGGAAGCACAACCTTTAAAATCATTGTAAAGCTTGGAAGTGGAGAACGATATACCATATGTTGGAATTCCTAAGATCAACTTTTCACTAGGCAATAAGTCTAATAGGTAAGAGACAGTCTTATTGATTGAGCCAGAATCTGGATCATCTGGATTTGGGTATATATTGGATTGATATCCTGATTTATCTGACCAGACACCCTTCATATCATATCCCATAATATTGAAATTAGTGATAAAAGGTTCCAATTTTTTAAGATTAAAATTTTTTAAAGTATTAATTTCAGAAGGAATTGCCATAGTTATAACTTTGCTATTTTCTATTTCTTGGTCATCTTTGATTTGTCTGTAAAGCTCATTGATCAAGGATGTAACTTTATTTGTTGAGTCAGAATCAGGAAATTCCCAATCTATATCGACTCCATCAAAATGAAACTTTTTCATGAAATCAATAACATTTGAGACAAAAGTTTCAATTTTGGATTGATTTTCAGTAACCTTTAAGAATATGTCATTTGTTTCAGCACCACCAATTGACATGATAATTTTCAGGTCATTTCTTTTTTCTTTGATCAGAGATAACTGTCCTATGATTCCGGAAGAGTAAATAACTTTGTCCCCACGTTGACTTGAAAGGTTATCGCCCCCACATATTTGCTTTGAATTCATTTGAAAACGGTTGGAAAACTGAACTTGTGCCATGGTTGCAAGCTTTGGCTCTTTAAACTTCAATATGAGCTTTTCAGTATCTACTTCAATGAACGCATAATATATATTGTTCACGTAAGCAAGATAAATATCCGAAGGAAGATGGTGATCGTAAAAAGACCACTCTGAATAATAAATGCTAGTGCTGAAGTCTGCGTTAACCTCTCCTAAGGACCAGAACAAGAAAATTAAGAAAGGAACAAAACTTTTCCAAAACATAATGAATTGAGCATTAATATTAGTCATTTTGAAAAGCAATGCAGGCAAAACTAATTTGTTTGAATTCCAATTCACTTTTATAAATCATGAATACAATTTTCTGTTTCTTAGTAAGGAGCAGGTCAAAAATAATATTCACGTCTACATCATTTTTAGCTAACATAAAAATTTTAAAAAGCCATAAACTTCCAAAAATTTCAACGGGGTATTTAGATATTTTAGAGATTATACTTTTTAAAACTTAATATAAATGAATCATATTACTCTAAAATCCCAAAAGAAAACTAACTATATAAATTAATTTAAATCGTAGAACCTTTTGTTTTTAATGCTGAAATTCTCACTATTCAATGAGGAGACAGTAGGACCAGTAGTATTATTTCTTAAATTATGTTGCACAGTTTCACGTGATTCTGATTTGTCTTGAAGTGTAGAATTGTCAGTGGGGTTAGTTTCGTTCTTATATAGCAAGGGTTGAATACCATCCATGATCAATGAAATACCAGTTGATTCAGCGCCCCTTGGTAAGATAACATCAGCATACATTTTTGTTTGAAATATAAACTGATTCATTTCAACTCTTGATTGATTCAAATACATTGTTAGCAACCCTTTCAGCTTGGATGACTCTTGACTCTTGAGAGTTGGTTCTGCTTTGGAAGGTTCAAGAATGTCCCTTTTAATCCATCTTCCAAGTCTAATGTCAGAATCACAGTCAATAAAAATTTTGACAGTAGCTTGATCATTGAGTTGTTTATCATATAGAGCATATAATCCAAGAACTACAATAATATCTGCAGTTTGTTGTAGCTCTGAAACCTTTTGTCTGATTGTAGAAAAATCAAAACGAGAAGGACTTCTTAAATCACTCTCATCCTTAAAATCATTGACATAATCATTCATATCAATCTCTTCAAGAATGACTTTGGAAAAACGAGAGGTGACATCTTTTCGGATCAGTTCACAAGCAAGTTTCTATGATTAAATTAATAAGGTTAGCAAATATAATCAGGACCAAAGTGTTTTAAACAGGCATACCTTTCCAGAAGAATGACCACCAGCTATTAAAATCAGAATGGAGTTGTTAGGCATCAGTATATTATAGAGGTACGACAGTAAGACCTGGCCATCCTATGTTATAGGTCAAACTGATAAGCTAACTGATCAACCGTAAAAAAAGTAAGCAGGTAAAAACACGCGTGCGGCACTGACAGAAAATATTTCAATTTTCATTTGGGTTATTTATCAAAATTTAAAATTCAAGGTATTATATGAATTTGAGTACCCAGAAAAACAGAAAAATCTTCAGAAATCATAGTAAAAATGGATTTTAATAAAGACTTAGATAAAGAATTAGAATTTAAGACTTCCAAAAGAGTTTCTGTCATTCCTACTTTTGAAGGAATGAACCTAAAAGATGACTTGCTTAGGGGTATTTACAACTATGGTTTTGAAGCTCCTTCCGCAATTCAGTCAAGAGCAATATCACAAATCATTTCAGGAAGAGATACTATAGCACAAGCGCAGTCTGGTACCGGTAAAACTGCAACGTTTTCAATTGGTATGTTGGAGGTAATTGATTCCAAAAAACGTGATACACAAGCTTTAATTTTATCTCCGACCAGAGAATTGGCAGTTCAAATTCAAAATGTTGTTAGGGCATTAGGTGATTATATGAATATTAAATGTCATGCCTGTGTTGGTGGTAAAAGTGTTGGTGATGATATAAAGAAATTAGCTAAAGGTCAACACATTGTAAGTGGTACACCCGGAAGAGTCTTGGATATGATTAAAAGACATACTTTAAATACAAGACAAATGAAAATGCTTATATTAGATGAAGCAGATGAATTATTGGGTAAAGGTTTTCAAGAACAAATATATGAAGTCTATAGATATTTGCCACCCGGAACTCAAGTTGTTGTTGTTTCTGCTACTTTACCAAAGGATGTGTTAATAATGACCAATAAATTTATGTCCGATCCTGTCAAGATTCTTGTTAAGAGAGACGAGATTACTCTAGAGGGAATCAAGCAATTTTTTGTTCAAGTTGAAAAGGAAGATTGGAAATTTGATACTTTATGTGATCTATATGATTCTTTGACGATAACTCAAGCTATCATCTTTTGTAACACCAAAAAAAAGGTGGACTGGTTGAGTAACGCTTTAAGAAAATCAAATTTTACTGTTGTTTCAATGCATGGTGACATGAAACAGGATGAAAGAGATACAATAATGAATGAATTCAGGTTGGGGAATTCCAGAGTTTTGATTTCCACAGATGTTTGGGCAAGGGGTATTGATGTCCAGCAAGTCTCGTTGGTTATTAATTATGATCTACCATCAGATAGGGAAAACTATATTCACAGAATTGGTAGATCAGGTAGATTTGGAAGAAAAGGTGTTGCAATAAATCTTGTTACCAATGATGATATCTCGACGTTACAAGATTTAGAACAGTATTATAGTACCCAAATTGAAGAAATGCCAGTGAATGTGAACGATGTTATATAATTGTTTTTGTACTGTATATTTATAAACTATAATATGCACATATACTATTTATTCATTATTTATTCAGCATAATAGTATCATATAATTGCTTGTTTCTTTCGGTAAATAGTCCGACGAGCCCCGTGGTATCATTGCGTAGACTCAAGTCATTAACAGTATCGTTTTCAACAATTAATTCAGAACTACTGCCATTTACAGTTACATTCAACACATTGTGGATTGTCTCCATTTCTTGAGATTCTTCATTTTCATCTATGAATTTCCAACTGTTGGTTGTGTATCTACTTGCTTGCCACAAACCAGATAAACAGATGATAGACTGTACCACATCATCACTTGGTTCTGTTATTCCTTTGAGTAGTTCTTTACTATCAATATTGATAATCATTATATTAGAATTTGTATCGTTCTGAGGCTCTGATAAAGAGGATTTAGTATGTGCATATAAAATGCTAATGTCAGAGCCGATCAAGGTAGGCTTCAAAACAGAAGAATCCAAAGTTGACTCCAAATTTCGCTTTCGATCATGTATTGAACATGATACTGTCGTTTCATCTATTATCATAATATTCAATGTTGTGACCATGATATTAGTTGTTGTCCGTAGTTTTCTAAAAGTTTATGGCAAAGAAGTCTCTTGTTTAGCATATCAACTTGTCCAGGACTCACGCAGCGAAATAATTAGGTAAAATTATTTTTATAGAATTATATATATATCATTAATTAAACCCCAGATAACGAGTGAGTGTTAGCATTTGTCATCCAGATATTTACGAAAAATATGTTTGTGCTGGTCTGCAAAATTATGCCAGCATATACAAAGAGTAAGTCCATAATTCAATCTATATTAAAGAAATAAAAAAACACGTGATAAAATAATGGAATGTACAAATCAATTAACTTAATCAATAGGACAGGTGGAAACTTATCTGCTCTAATTATTTCTTAGCAGCCTTCTTGTTAGAAGTTGAGTTCTTAGGTAACTCCTTAGCATATGGAATAAATTCAGGTTCGCCTGGAATATATTTTCTTAAAACTTTAGGGACAACTAAACCATCTTCTGTTTGGTAGTTTTCCAAGATACAGCATAATGCTCTTTCAGTAGCACATAATGTGGAATTCAAGCAGTGGACATACTTCTTTTCCTTTTGGTTGTTACTCTTAATACCACATCTAATTTCTAAGTTTCTTGATTGGTAGTCGGTACAGTTTGAGCAAGAAACAAGTTCCTTAAACTCCTTTTGATAAGGGAACCAAGCTTCCAAATCGTATTTTTTAGCAGCGGCATTGTTCAATTCACCTGAAACAATACCGACAACTCTGTAAGGAATACCTAAAGATTGATAGAATTTTTCAGAGCTATCGATCATTCTATCAAATTCTTTCCAGGATTTATCAGGTTCAGTTAGACAAAATTGTTCAATCTTTTCAAAGTTATGGACTCTAAAGATACCCCAAGCATCTTTACCATGAGATCCAGCTTCTCTTCTAAAACATGAAGAGTAACCAGCATATCTGATAGGTAATTGTTCGGCTGGGCTTTCAAACCATTCATTGGAATGGTAGGCAGAGATTGGTTGTTCAGAGGTAGCAATTAAATATTTTTCATCCTCACCATCAATAACTTTGTATAATTCCTCATCAAAGTCTGATAGTTGAGCAGTCTTTGCCATGACCTCTTTATTCATCATGACTGGAGCTTGAACTGGAATATATTCCTTTTCACTTAAGAAACTTAAACCATAGTTAATCAAAGCTTGGTTCAAGAAAACACCATACTTTCTTAAAAAATAGCCTCTGTGACCAACAATTTTCACTCCTCTTTCTGGATCGTATCCATCCAATCTTAACAAGACTTCGTGGTGGGATAATTTGGCAGCTTTACCAGTAGCAGTAGCAATATTAGTTAACTTGTCAAATTCAAAACCTTCAGGAACCCATGTTCTTTCTAAAGTATTATTTTCTTCATCTAAAGAAACAGGAACTGATTCATGTACAACGTTACCAACTTGGTTGACTTTCCAACGTAATTGTTTATCAGCTTCTTGTTCTTGGGAAATTAATTCTTGTTTCTTAGCAGCAATTTCATCCTTCTTTTTTAATAATTCAGAAGCGTCTTCTTTAGCTTTAAACTTTAAACCAATATCCTTTTGCAATTTGTTTTGTTCTTTGTTGATTTCATCTAATTGAAATCTGATTTTGGTCCATTCTTGGTACTCTTGAATAATTTCGTCGACGATTTCAACTGAGGCACCTCTCTTTTTTTGAGATTCACGAATAAGTTTTGCATTTCCACCTTTTTCATCAATGAATTGTAAAATATCTAACATTTTTTGGTAAATTTAACAGTGTTGAAATTGGGAAGTATAAAGTTTGTAAGGGAACAACACATACAGTTGAAAAACTGAATTTTGGCGATTTAATGATAAATCATCTCACTGAAATTATTGTGCGGCTTTAATGTTACCCGCCTTCTGCCTCTGCCGACCACAAGTGGAATCGATCGACGAATGCTCTCTTGTTACCTGTAACAATATCCCTCATTTTTATCTAACAACCAATCCCTTAATTCATTTTATGTTCTGTAAAATCATACCCTATAAATTCTTATCAATAATTCTTTTGATAGTCCATATTGCTATAAATTATTTCTTAACTTCGTTCTTTTGCTTAATTTAGTTCTTCAATTCAGGGTCCCTGTTCAAGAAACTACATCCCTATAGGTAGTTAGTTGATCATCATGGAAACTCAAACCTTAACTTCAAAACTCTATGGTATCTCTCCTTCTCTAAGCAGTGACTCCCCTAAAACAATATCTTCAAAAACAAAAATTACTGCGTCTATATTTCACAATCCTTTTTGCCAAATAGGCAAATCAAGTCCAAATGAAACAAGAAATATAACAGAAAATAAGGAACAAAAGATGAAACCCCATAATGCAGGTTTTAGAAATTGGATAAGGAAGCATTGGACCTACGATTCAAACAAAAATATAAATAAAAATTTGGATCCTCTTGATATTGACATGTTTGGTACTCAATTATCATGTTACGAAAGTTTCAGAAACCAAGAGATTGATGAAAGTTTCAGAGAACTAGAATTGGGTTTAGATTTCACAGTTTTAGGAAAGGCTTCCTCTTTCCAAGTTTCCAAGTTGGATCAACTGAGCATGTTAATGTCTGCCCCTACTAGGAACGAAAGATTATTTTTTGAAGAACCAAGTCCTTTATTATCCCAATTTTCAGATGCAGAGGTAGAATGCTCAAGTAGCTCCAAATCAAACGACCAACAAGCTATTCGGAATAACACGCTAGAGTTTGATAATCCTTCTACCACTTCTTTAGTTACTTCTTCAAGTAATTACAATGAAAACAGCAGCACCAGTTATAAAAATGAAAAGGATTTAAGTTGTGTTTCTGAAATCTATATGAATACCGAAGTTGATAAGATGTTTACTGAATTCAAAAAAGATAACGAGAGAAGTAAGAGTTTATATTTCAAAAACTCTTCCAGTCCTATAATGCCTTTGGAATTACAATCTGGAACCCATATCTGCTGTTCCCCTATTATAAAAAAAGTTGATATGCAGCTTGGTCCAGCAGCTAACAGTATTCCCAATTACCAAAGCATATCTGATACAGGATTGACACCAGATTATGCTCAAAGTGGTAGATGTTCTATTCAGCAAACTACTGGTTCATCAAAAAATGAGATGGATGTAGATTTAGATTGTATTCAACAAAGTACGGCAAATACAACTGTCCAATCATTACCATTAGATACAAATATTTCAACTGTAATTGTAGATGAGAATGGAAGGTCGGATGTTTTTCAAGAGCAATCTGATTTATCCCCCCATTTAGAAGATACAGGAACTGAAATTACTTCTTCGACTATTCAACAACCTACATTAACCTCAAGAAACACAAATCAAGACTGTAATCATATTAATGATAAAGCTGGTGTTTCAAATATATCAGTGGTTGATGATAATATTGAGAATAACAACACTACCAACAAGATCACCAATTGCATTACAAACGGTTTAATTGTCAAAAAAAGGCCTTCAATCAAATTCCATTCGAAGACAAAAATGTTGATTTATGATCGCAACAGCCACGCAAGTTCACTTAGAAGAATATTCAGCGGAAACAAGTTATCTAGCTCCAATTCCTTAAGAAAATTCAATAGATCGTTAAGCCGTAGAATCTCTTCACTTGGCTCAATTTCAACAAACACTGCATCTGCTGTGAAAGCCTCTACAAATGAGAAAAATAATAACATTTCTGAAAGATCAAACTTGAAGATTAAGATTAATGCGAATAGAGAAGTTGAATCTGTTAGAGCAAGCAACTGTGATGAAGTTAATATAGATGATTTTATGTGCTTTTTTGAAACCCACGAACGTAGAAGACTGGATGCTGAACCTTATTTAAATCATTACAGAGAAAAGCAGATAGAGAATTATTATATTAATAATTGATTTATTTATTTTTAATGCTTGTTCATTTCAATTAACCTCTTGTATTTCATTTTATAAAATCTTGTGTATCTACTACGAATCAAAAATTGATCTAAATGCTTAAATTATTTTCTTTCTACATTATAGTTACACTAACGCAACCAGTCATAGAATTTTATTTTAATTTCTTTCATAAAAAGGCGCATGAACAAGGCAATTGTTGCATAATAATATAAGAGTAAATGTGGATTGTGATGTAAAAAAATTCATAAAAAACGAGAATAACAAAAACTAATCATATCATGACTGTAATAATAAACATAAGGCTTTCAGAATCTATCTCTAATCTAATGAAGAAGCACCAGTAATGATATCAACCAATTCGTTGGTAATGACAGCTTGTCTGGTTCTGTTATATAAAATGGAGTACTTGTTAATCATATCACCGGCATTATTGGAAGCGTTATCCATAGCGTTTCTTCTAGCAGCAATTTCAGAAGCATAACCATCAGCTAAAGCAGCTAAGATAGAGTTAGACAAAACATATTCAGAGATAGTTTTGGTAGAAGCGGCATCTTCATCAATTTCAAAAGTAGATAACTTGGAAGAGGCATCAATTGCAGCAGTAGTGAAAGCAGACAAAGTAGATGGCACAAAGTTAACATTAGAGACGAATTTGTTGTAAATGATTTCAACCTTATCGTAATCACCTAACTTGGCAATTTCATCAGCAATTAAAGAAGTTTCAAAGAAATTTGGAGCTTCTTTACCAATACCATTGAAAGCTAAAATGACATTATCAGAATGGGTTCTCAACATTTGAACTTTGATCTTATCACCAACGGCAACAACATCAGCATTTGGGACTTCAGCTAATCTATTTCTGGTAGCCTTAGCAACTTGGGAGTGGATTGAACCACATAAACCCTTATCGGAGGTGACTGCAATAATTAAAGTCTTTTCAGCATCTTCTGGAAATTTAGTTTCAGAAGTTGCAAAAAATTCAGCATCACCTTCAGAGTAGACTCTGGAAGCCGCAATGGCTCTTTGAGCCTTACCCATTCTAGTGGAAGCGACAACTTTCATGGTCTTGGTAATTTTTTCAATGTTCTTAATTGACTTTAATCTAGTTTCAATTTCTCTTAAAGTGGCATAGTTTCTGTAATAAAATGTATATAGTTAAGTGTTAGTAAAAATCATGTTCAAACAAATTAAGCAATCAATAAATTAATAAAAGTAAAGATGAATTGGAGTTAGGGCAATAAATATACCGATTGTAATTAATATAGCTAATCTGTTCTAATGTTGTTTAAGATCAGATTTGTCTGTTCGATATTCTGTTCGATATCTCCACATTTAATTTGGAAATACATAAGTAAATGATTTCACATGATAAACTTGGAATTAAATTGATTCACAATAATAAAGTTCAATCTTTTTTTCAAGAGCCTTGTAAAGGTATCAGGATAAGCTTTAAATCACCAAGTTCACCAATTCTTCATAACTTCATACATTCCATTGGGTCTTGGGAAGTAAATGGGAGGAAAAAACATACCTAGTCTTGGAGCCAGCAATACGGCCAACTTGGGAGATACCTAAACGGAACATTGCTTGATGGATTGAGAGTGCTAAGGGTGATGAAGTGTTAAGAGGGAGCTGAAGTCGTCTGTATGGATGTTGAAGAGTTGAGCTGGTTTTCGTAGTTGTGAGAGCAGTTGGCCAATTAGCGCACGCCGAAGAAATTTGACTGAGCGCACGACCGATACAAGTTGTGTACGTAATTGATGCCGTGAGCATAAACACCCGTACACTAAACGATTTAGGTATTTGATGAAGCTGATTTAATTAGTTTAACACAAATAACAACACATAATATAATAAATTTAAGCTATTTGTCAGAACACACAATTGTCTACCATTAATATGTCCAAGAGACTAGAGCTTTCTGTTAAACCAGCTCACATCTTACCTCTCACGCAAGAAGATATTCTGGGTAGAGACAATGCTTCTCCCCTTGCTCAGCAAGATGACTTAGTAAGTATAGCCACCTCGTTGCAATCGTCTTCTAACTCTTTGGCTGCTTTTGCTAAGAGACAGCAGAACAGGCTTAAAATTAAATCGATTAGCCAGAAGCAGAAGAGTCTAGGATTTTTAAAAATCCCAAAATATTTCAAAACTGTCATAAATTTTAAATCTCTAGATTTCGAAACGGCTTTATGGGATATGGCCAATCTTGTTATACAACCAAAAAGAGTTTATAAGTCTCTATATTACCAGAAACAAACTAAAAATAAATGGTCAAGGGATGATCCTTCGTTTGTGTTGATATTAAGTTTACTTCTTACGATCAGTGCAATATGTTGGGGTTTAACTTACTCCAAGAATCCGATTACTATTTTCAAATTAATATTATACATGGTTATCGTTGATTTCCTATTGGTAGGAATAGTGGTGGCTTCAATTGGGTGGGTGTTAGCAAATAACTTTTTCTTACAATCAACTGGTATCACTCCAACATCTTCTTTCTCATCTTATCATTCAAACAAATATCTTAAATATTTACTGCCAGTCGATACAATGCTTGAATGGGCATATTGCTTTGATATTCATTGCAATTCATACCTTTTCATCTGGGTAGCTCTTTATTTTCTACAATTTTTCTTCTTACCCTTATTAAGATTAAACAATTGGTTTTCAACATTATTGGGAAACACATTATATTTCTCTTCCCTATGCTATTATTGTATCATCACTTTTTACGGTTATAATGCTTTACCTTTTCTAAAAAAGACTGAGTTGTTATTAACTCCTATTCCAGTTTTTGCCATCTTTTGGCTTATATTGACACTTTCTGGCTTTAACATTGCTAATTATATGTCCAATGCTTATTTTAACTAACTGCTAGCTCTTTAGCTTTTATTTCTTTACGTCTTGTTTTTGTTTATTTGACATGCATATTACATATAATACATTAATAGATTATTAAAAAATATCGAGAACGTATACATGATTAGTTTGTGAAAAAAGCATAACATTTTATCCTGGCACGAATTCAAGTAAATAGTTTATAGATACGTAGAAATACAGAAAACAAAGAAAAACCAATTTTTCGGTTAATCATAAACCAGACCATAATTCAGCCTTTTCTAGTTTATAACTACCTTTCAAGAATTTAGCATCAGAAGAATTACCAACTAGAACACCATATTCACCAGGTTCTGCATGCCATTGACTAGCATCGACATCATAATAAGACGAGGCATACCTATATGGAACTTCGATTGTAGCAACTGTAGATTCTTTCGATTTCAGAGAAACCTTAGTAAAACCCTTCAGTTCTTTCAGCGGTCTTTCAACTGCTGTAGTCGTAGTTGGGGGAACAACATATAATTGAGCAACTTCTTTACCTTCAGCAGAACCAGTGTTAGTGACTTTAACAGTAACAACTAATTTATCATCAACTAATTTAGTAGTCAAATCAGAAAATTCAAAGGTAGTGTAAGATAAACCAAAACCGAATGGAAATAATGGGGCAATCTTCTTCTTTTCATAATATCTCCAACCAACAAAGACATCTTCACCATAGACGACATGACCGTTATTAGATTTGAAAGTCAAATATGCAGGATTATCTTCAATTTTCTTTGGATAACTTAACGAAAGCTTACCAGATGGGTTAACGTCACCATATAAGATATCAACAATAGCATTACCAGCTTCAATACCATTGAACCATGCTTGAACTAAAACAGGAATTTGGTTAATCCATGGTAAAGTGACTGGAGTACCAGATTGATTAACGAGAACAACATTCCTATTAACCTTCAAAATTTCTGAAACTAATAAGTCTTGGTTACCTGGCAAATCCATATGAGTTCTATCAAAACCTTCAGATTCATAATCATATGAAGTTCCAACACATAAGATAACCTTGTCAACCGATTCAGCAGCTTTAATAGCTTCTTTAAGTAATGTTTCATCATCGCTAGATTCTTTATATCCCAAATTAAACAAACCACCACCATTAGAAGAAAGTAAATCGTTGTTTGGAACTGTGAAGGTCTTAGCAGAGCCAAATTCAACTCTGATTTTGTAAGTCTTTCCAGCTTCAACATTGATAGCTTTAATTTCACCTTTAGATGCAACACCAAACAAACTTCTACCTAATTCTTGACGACTCTTATCATCAATAAACAGTTCATCGTTAATATACACTAAAGCTGTACCCAAACAGAACTCTTTAAAACTAATTTCACCACTGGTTTCAGGAACAAAGTCAGCTTCCATATCCATGAAAAATGTCTTATCAGTGCAACCTTCTGGGATATAGTCAAACAACAAAAATTTAGAGTTTTCTGTAACTACTTCTTCTAATAAAACTCTGTTATCATCGCCAACAGGCTTATCGTAAACTCTGATATAGAAACCTTTACCTTTATCAGTTGAAACAACTCTACCTAAATCAAAGAAATTCTTTTCAATATCACTACCTAAAGCATAAACAACATCCTTAGTGTCCAACTTTTCCCTAACAGCATCCAACACGTTAGTTTGGTAATATGGGAACAATGAAGCAGAGCCACCACCAAAAGTTCTTGGAGCTTTAGCACCAGGACCAATAACAGCAACTTTTTCTTCTTTCTTCAAAGGCAATAAAGAATCTTCATTCTTCAATAAAACAATGGCTTCGTCGGCTAGTTTTCTTAGGAACGCAGAAGTTTCTGGGGTATTGTTCTTATCATCTTCTGGAGCATCACCCTGAACACCCGATTCAATAGCAAATTTAATGAATTTTAAAATATTTCTAACTCTTTCATCTATAAGAGGTTGTGGAATTTCTCTGGCTAAAATTTGATGCAACAACGAATCATGCTTTCTGATTAAAGGTTCGGGGACACTCGGACATTCTAAATCAAGACCAGCTTTTAAAGATTCTTCAGTTGAGTACACACCAAACCAGTCAGACATAATCATACCATCCCATTTCCATTCATCTCTTAAAACGTCAGTTAAAAGCTTCTTGCTTTGAGAAGCATGAACACCATTGACTTTATTATAAGCAGTCATAAAAGACTTTGGGTTAGCATATTTAGTGGCAAGTTGAAATGGCATTAAATAAATTTCTCTTAAAGCTCTTTCAGATAAAATAGAATTGATTGAGTTTCTCTCATCTTCCAAATCGTTACAAACGAAATGCTTAATGGTTGCAGCAATACCACCTTTTTGGATACCGTTAATAATAGCGGCAGAAGATAAACCTGATAAAACTGGATCTTCAGAGAATGATTCAAAGCCTCTACCACCCAAAGGACCTCTTTGAATGTTACATGTAGGACCTAAGATTGCATGAACACCTTTATGTCTCGCCTCAATAGACATCAAATGACCAGCTTCCTCTAATATTTCAATGTTCCAAGTTGAACCTAGACCAGTACCACAAGTGAAACAAGCAGATGGAACAGCTTTAAAAAATTTGGTACCTCTCACACCATTTGGACCATCAGATAAACGAATTGCAGGAATATCTAATCTTTCGACAGGACTCAAATGCCAGAAGTCTCTTAATGATAACAAGGCAACTTTTTCTTTCAGGGTTAGTTGTTCTAATTTTTCTTCGACATTAAATTCAACAGACATGATTGATTGAATTAAACTGATTATTGGGTTGAGTAGATGAAGACATTATATTTTGTGGAATAAAGGAAAATAACCTGCTTTTTATAAAGTTTTGGAGGTCAGGAATCTGGGGAAGCAGTTGAGTTCAGCTGGGGAAAACGCACGTTGATTCGTCACAAATGATATGGGGATTTCGGGAATCAAAAAAATTAAAGTTATTTACGACAAGCCGCTCGGAGGAAGGTGTCTACTAGTTAGCACAGGCGAAATGAGAATCGTATATTATTTTGTGGGGAAAATTTGATTAAATGATTCTTTCACAAATAACTTGGATATCAAAGATTAATAACTTGCTTGTATTTAATATATTCCTATTGTTTTTTCAGTTATTTTTTAATTTGTATGATATTTGAATTAATTGTATTTTTAGTGTGAAGTGATGTCTATTCTGGAGCTTTTGTACTTCTCTTGTTCGTCTATTACTTCTTTCTATTAGACATATCCACTTCACATACATACGGACTCCTTCCATTTAACCAAGCTTTAAAAGCACTTGGTTTCTAAATTAAAAATTCAAATAATTCTTTAAATAAAGATATGTTAAATTATTCTCCAGTATATTTAAAAAAATATCTTTTTGGAGATTCTTACTAACAGTTCTTCCCTATTTCATATAGTATAAAATTTAAAACATTAATAAAACGTAACCACTTTTACTTCAAATTTAACGGTGTATCAATTGTGATTTATAATTTTTTAAGTTTGGAGACTAAGGATAAATGTACTTATCAAGAGGAAGAAATATTAAAAGGAGTAGTTTGAATATATACAGAAATACTGTTGGTTTTCCTTGACTTTCTGAAGTAAAAAAATCATATTTTTGTTTTGTCCATTTGTTATATGAAATTACTGTATAATTATTGTAAAAAGGAAGGACGTAGCCCCCTATTTGTTTTAGTTCAGTTAAGCAAAGCATATCTTTTTGAAAAGGTCTTTACAATGTATAATACTTGGAAGTTAATAGTTTTCGTTATATCAAATTGATTAATTGTAGTTAGAAGGATACTGTACAAATTTCTAACAGTTCTAATAGATTTAATAAGAAGATTTAGGATGAATATAACTTTTGAGTTTAACGTTAAAAAGCTACAAGTGGTTCATTGAAATGTATCTAATTGAGTTTCTTATTTGATAAATAAAATTTCATCCCATATTTGCTGAAAAATCACTCTATGATCGAATTATTCTAATTATTTTATCAAAAGAATTTATCACTGGTTTAATTATAGTTATTGCTTTCAAGAAAGACTATTTGATCCTCACTTAAATATTCCTATTGTATTTGTAAATTATTTAGACACTGGGTTAGCCTTGTCATCTCTACTTTCGATTTACATAGAAGTCAAAATTTAGTACGGTTTTCCTGCTACTTACTATTTGCTATTATATTATTATAGGCAATTCCATCTTAGTAAGTTCCAATCAAATTCAGATTTTTTAACTATAAGGTCTAGTTTTATTGCATATTATTACTGATTCTTTAGATATTTATTGTTTTTTTTAATTTAGATCAATTATCTCATGTTTAATATTTTTATTTTTTTATTCTTTTGTGTTTTTGGTGATTGATGCCATTGGCGTTTTTTGTCCTTATTCTCTTCTCAACGTAGTTTCAATATATGACTGTAGTTATTTGCCTCTTGATTTGTTTTACTATAGTTATATTCTCTTATTATAGTTTTTACATCTAACATTTTTCTAATACTCTGTTCTTTTGTGGTTCTTATATTGGTTGATGGAAATTCTATTCATTATACTATTTTTGTTTACGGAAGTGTTTCAATTTCAAAGGGTATAGAGCAATTTAGTTAAATTCAATTTGAATCCCCTTTTACTTTCTTAATCTTAATAATTTTATACTTTATGCTTCCGCAGATCTGTTCCAAACTTCTTTTTTATGATGATGTTTAGTAGAGTCATTTAATCAATTTACTATTCGTTCCCTTTGCGGTTCCTAACCGATACACATAAATACTTCATTCATTCCAATTGCATACCTACAAGTTTCTACTTGGTTAATGGAACTTTATCATTTAGGGGCTAATTATTAATGAAATTGAACTATAATTAATTAAAGAAAAGTGGTATTCTATACATTATACAGAAGATATAAACAAGCGTTTTGTTTAGTCATTCATTGGAACGCATTAGGTGGAATTTGACTCTTAGAACTTTGAAAATTCTGTCCCGCAACTTCATAATTCCAATTACTTTGCTCGCAAAGCATCAAAGTAAAATCCAAATTCAATCTCGTTTCCATCATGATCTTTGTAACCAACTGTTGTTGTGTTATGTTCAATTTAGAAACAATATCCGGAGGTAAACTGACTGTTGAACCTGCTGTGATAGGAGGGTTAGGAGCAACTGCGGCTGTACTTGAGGGTGCTGATAACGGAGCCTTCAATTGCGAGTCTTTCCAAGCTGGGTTATCCGTATGAACTTTAAGCAACAATAAATCAGAAGCAACAATAAAAGCACCATTTGACCCTCCTGGAATAACAACAAACGATCTATCAAATGATCTCTTCTCAAGAACAGCCCTTTGATTGGATGAATTATTATTGTATCTGTTGTATCTTGCCTTCGGTGCGGGAGGTAATATGTTTTGTGGTTGTTCGGGTTGTCCGACTTCTTCAAATTCACCATGAACTACAATGTGCATACCATTTAAAGGAGGATAAGATGTAGTTTCAACTGAGTAGAAGTTGGGTCTCTCTTGTAAGGTATGTTTAGTTTTAGGTAATGATTGGAAAACCTTTCCAATCGCCTCTATACCAACAAATAATTTTGATATTCTTTGTCTTGCACTTGAGACCCTCTTCAAATTACGTGAATTTGATAAGTATGTATTCCATGAGTTGGAGTTTGTGTTTCCAACGTCACCAATATGCGAAGAATCAACTTGATATGAAAACTGAGAATCAGGAGTGTAAAGTTGTAATAGATCCAATCGTTGATTATCCCACATTTGTAAATATGTCGTAATAAAACTAGTAGCAACCTTTTGTAAGTCGGGAGATTCAAAAAACATTGGATCCGTATTTATTGGGAAACTTAATATTGATTGAAGTTTGGCTTCGTCTCTAACAGTGGTACCATCTAATACACTAAGTCTTGGAAATAAAGTAACTATATTAGCATAAAAGTGCGTGTTTACAATTGGATTACCAGTAATAATTAATTCTCTCAAATGAGGGAACTTATTTTTCAGCTTTTCAAAAAATTCTATTCTGTTTATCTTGTTGTTAGCCAAAGACAAATTCTTAAGCTTTGGATAATTCTGACTTAACTCTACCAGGTATTTGGAGTGGTCATCTATACCATTTGAAGCTAGATTCATGGATTCAACATCTATCTTATTTTGTAGTGCAACTTTCATTAACGCAGGAAAAAATTTGGAAGATGTGTTTGCAGTATTGAATAAACCAGTTGCTATTAAAGTTTGATCATGAATCATACCTTCAAGATTTAACATTTTAGAATTGAAATCATATCTCACACCTATAAAGTTTTTAAGAAGCTCAATTGTATTTGGAGTACCATTATTTGACCCATTATTTAAACCTAAGGTATCAACTATTCTAATTGTTAAAGTATCACCTGCAAACCTCAAACCTGTGCATTTCTCAGCTGTCTGAGCCTCACTTTCGCTTTTAACAGTACCCCTCAAAAGCCCTGTGTTATTATCCACTTGAATATTCATTATGGAAACTCTTGATTTTCTATAAAGGAAGTTAGCAAACTCTTGTTGACTAGCGTTTTGCCAACCTTGCACTTCTATGGTGACCTGATTTTGAGCATGGAATTGGTTAGCTCTATCGAGTGATTGTTGTGGGTTCAGAAAAGGGCCTCTGCTATCAGAGTTAGAGCTATTTCTATAGCCTCCCCTTCCACCTCTTCCTCCTCTATACATTATGTGATTTTTGGGATTGGGTGTGTGCTTATGACGTGACAAATATTGAAAAGAAGGGACGAACTCAGTTCAAAGATATTAAACTATTGAAATAAATGAGCGAACTAAAATTTTGAAAAGTATACATTTACACCCGTGCACCATTAATATTTAACAATTCTCAAGTTTTGACCCCAGATAAATATGATAAAGCACATCGATTTTCTTGCCTTCTTACCTCCAACTGTATATTCCTATAACTTGAATCCCCAGAGTCAAAACAAAATGTCCAATCTATCTTCTGATGACCCTTTGTATTGTCCTCCTATCGACAAAAACTCCATTGACTTGTCAAAACTTACACCACAAGAACTCAAGTTATATAAGTTGTACGGTAAATTACCAAAAAGATCAGATATATTACAAAACAAATTGAAAGACCGTAAGTTTTTTGATAGTGGTGACTATGCAATGTCTAAGGTAACTGGACATAATGATCAAGTTGGTTCAATTAATCCATTGCGTGCACCAAATCTCGAAAACGTTGCCAGAATCAATAGAAACTCTATAAGTGGTGTCAATGCTCCAATTTTACTCAACGCCAATCAACATAAATCTGCTTTAGAAAAAGAATCAACAGAGGAAGTAATTACTGAAGATTCTGCAAAATAGTTTTAATCTATTGAATTGTGATTTTGTATATACTGTCCTCTATTTTGAATCCATGAAAGAGAATACAGTTGTTTAATTTTACACCATGAATAGGTGCCATTAATTTTCAGATTTGCTCTATATTTTTTCTTTTATCAGGTTAAATATTGTTTGAGATGATTCATTTGAATCTTTGATTGTCCATTTTTTGCAAACATTCCTCTTAATACTCGGATTCTATTTATTGATTTGCCCTGCTGTTGTAGTGTTTGGAATATGCTACTCTATTTTTTTTCTGTTTAGTTCTGTTTTTTAAGGAGGAGTTTATTATATATATATATATTATCTAGGCATTTTTTTTCTTTTTTCCTTTTTAAGATTACATAATCTTGGGGAAAAGTAAGTAATTCGTAAAAGGAGAATATACATATATTGGGAGTAATATAAAAAAGAAAAGTATAAAGTTTTCAAAAAAAATGACAAATATTAATCACACAAAAGAAAACAAATAACTCATAGAAGAAAACGGAATAAATATTATAGCTGAGATAATAAATTAAGCATAAAGAATAAAGAAAGATGAAACTAAGTGTAAATTTTTTTAAAAAACGTTTATTAACATTAAAGTGAACACAATACATTCATACGCAGCATGTATATCATGATAGAAAAGTAACTGAAATTAAACATTTAATAGGAAAATAACACAGAGTTAAGTTTTCCAAAAATCAGTAAACTGCAAAATACAATTGAACCGAACCATATTAACTCAACAGCAACAACATCTATCTCCAATGTAAACAATGATGGTGTAGTAAAATAATAAATAGCCATTGCAACAATTGAACCTAAGGAAAATTGTAGTAAACCTGCTAATGTGGAATCTAAAAATCCCCAAATTAATAAATTGCCTAAAGACCAAGCAATAGAAGCTTGTAATTGAGAATTCCATTCTATTTTACCTAAACAATATGAAATACCAATGATAGCAACCCAAGGTCTTGCTAAAGTAGCTGACTCAAAAATAGACAGGGATGATTCATTATGAGAAGGTTTGGATATAGATTGGTTTGAAATGAAGATTGAGACAAACTTGTATGAAATAAAGGAACTTAAGGCCAAAAGCATACCAATAATAGAGTTTCCAAGGAAGTCGACCAGATCAAATGAGTTAGAGGAAGATTTAATGCTGGTTCGGTAAAGAACATCAGATAAAATATCTTTGCTGAAAGATAAAATTTTGTAATCTGACAATTGAGGTAATTTAGGGTTGTATTTCTGCGTTTCTTGATTTAAAATCATGAAAATATTACCACAAACAGCTATAATCAGGCATTTAAAAAGAAAATCAGCTATTTTTATTATTAAAGAAGCTTGCTTATGTTGCGATCTTAATAATGCTTTTTTATGTTTTTCTTCTTCAATATGAGACGAAGACATATATAGGTCTTCATTTAAATGAGAATATATATTTTCATCGGCAGCTTCATTTTCGCCTAAGCCATCTGGGCCGTAGATATTATAGAGTTGTGGTGCTGTTAGGCTGTCCACTGATTGATAACTGTCTGATCTTTCAGAAGTAAACGAGTTTGGAATGTCAACTTCAATTTGTTTAGTAGTCATCTGTTAATAGCAGTAAATGATCAGGCAGTAATGTAAGAAAGAAAGCAGCTAGCAGAAGATTCCCCAGTTTTCAAAGTTCAAAATTCAAACGGAAGATACGAATGGTGCGATTATAAACAATTAAGTTTTCTTTTTATGAAGCAGAAACGGGTTGCGCAGACGATCGCCTATCATGCCACTCTTTGGCCTAAGAATACTAGTTAAAACTTATATATTAAAGTATACCATATATCTAGAACTACTGTTATGCATGGTAAATAGTACGAAGAAGAAGTGGTTTGCAAAAAAACAGTATTTTCTAAAACTTAGTTTTCAGCTCAGGGACAATAGTTAAGACCTTCCCTGTATTAAGATAAGTTTCAACGTTTTTAACAACAAACTCTTCCATAGCTTTCATGGTCTCAACAGTATGAGTACCCATATGAGGCAATGAAACAACATTGGGTAGTTGAATTAGTTCCATGTTGACATTTGGTTCGTTTTCAAAAACATCTGACCCAAAAGCAGACACTTTACCTGCTTTTAAAGCTGGCAATAAGGCCGATTCATCGATTACTGAACCTCTAGCTGTGTTAACAATAACAACACCGTTTTTCATTTGAGAAATTGTTTTTGCATTGATAGAATGCTTGGTTTGTGGGTTTAATGGAATATTAATTGAAATCACATCAGATTGAGCTAATAATTCATCAAATGAAACATACTCAGCTCCATCTTCTAAATCAACTGGCAGTTTATTTCTGTTATGATAAATTATTTTTGAAAAACCAAAAGGCTTAGCTCTATCTCTGACAGCTCTACCAATACCACCCATACCAAAGATACCTAAAACTTTTCCTTCAGGATCATGGCCAATTGGTGTGCCTGCACATTTTTCAGTCGGCCAAGTTCCCTTTTGGATGTTGAATTGAGATGAACCGAAATTTCTAAGAGCACCAATCAATAAGTATATATGAGTATCGGCGGTAGCATTATCAACCAATGATGGGACGTTAGATAATTGAATGTTTAAATTACCGCATTCAATGGCATCGACTTGATCATAACCGGCACCATTATGAGAAATAGCCTTTAAATTTGTGTTTTTAACTAGCTCATTTAATAATTCTTTATCAAATAAACCTGTTTTCTTAACACTTTCAAAAGTTCTTGTAATGTATGAAACATCTTTGTATTGACCCGACTTCAATTCTTTTAAAAAATCAGATCTATTTGTTGCTTTTGATTCAATAACCTCAACGTTATATTTTTTTGTGAAAATTTCCCAGGCATCTTGCGCAAATCTAATAGGGCCGAATCTTAAAACAGTGATTGGTCTGGTAGAAGTAGTCATTGTTCTAAAGAGGAATTTAGAAGTTGGTTGAAGATGATGATGAAATAGAAAAGAAAAAAACATTTTAAAGAAGGGACAGAACAGAAAAATGACGAGAAGAGAAGGAGGTAAGATGTAGGATTTATATACAGACAATAAAAGTAGATCTGCGAGAATGAAATGAATCAAAATAAAGATAGACACATAAAGAAGCATTGATTAATAAATTGAAAATATTATTATTGATAAGAAAAAATCCCACGAAAATGAGCAACTACGGTTACCGTAATTGTTCATAAATCCCACGTTTTTACGCGCATCGGTTGTTGTCGCCATTTGACAAATATATTCACAGATTTTCCATTAATATTACTAGAAGATATCATTTTAAGTAATATCGTTATTTTTGCCTATAACAGATTGAAAATTCACTACTTATCAGAGACAATATGACAGTAGATAAAATACAAGAAGATACAATCAATTTAAATCATTCAAAACTGGGAACCAAAAAGTATTGGGATGATCTTTATACTCTAGAAACCATCAACTTCAAAGAAAATAATGAATATACTGGTGACTGTTGGTTTGAAGATTGTCAGGCAGAAGCTAAAATGATTCGATTTATTTTTAATAATACTGATCAATTTGACACTGAAAATGATGCCATTTTAGATTTGGGTACGGGAAATGGACATTTTTTGTTTGAATTAATACAAGAAGGATGGAATGGTAGTTTGATTGGCATTGATTATTCTGATGTTAGTATCAATTTTGCGAAAACTGTAGCCAGCGTGAATGATTATGATAATGTTAAATTTGAAAAAAGTGATATACTGGACGAAGATGATTCTTTTCTGGCGAATCATAATGAGTCGTTTGATCTAGTCACTGATAAAGGTACTTTGGATGCAATTGGATTAAGTAATGAGATTTATAAGAATGGTTTGAAGGGTGCGGAGGTTTATCCAACTACGGTAGGAAGGTTAGTTAAGAAGGGAGGTATTTTATTAATCACTTCTTGTAATTTCACCGAAGATGAGTTATGTCATATTATTCTTAAAAATAAGAGTTTTGAAAAGTGGAAAACTATAAGGTACCAGAGTTTCCAGTTTGGCGGTGTCCAGGGTTCTACGATTTGTAGCATTGCCTTCATAAAAAAGTAATAGAGTAAAAAACAGCATTATTTTGCCTCTTGATTTTTTAGTTAGGTTTAATATAAAAATACAAAATATATACGCACGTCCTATTTGATTATTTTGGGATATACTCTCTAATATAATTAAATAAAGTTGAAGCATTTTCTACTTGACCAATTTTAAGAGCATATTGTACAAAATCACCATTCTCTACCCCTTGAAATCTAACAAATTTATCACTGCTTAACGAAGAAGCCATACCTTTATACACTTTAAAATCTTTGATAATTGGAATGTTCAATATTAACTTTAATATACCATCCTGTCTCATGACCAATCTTGCATTATAATGGTCTGATTCTGGTTTGACAAACTTATTCAATTTTAAAATACCAATGCCTCTTTCTTTCCAACCATCAGAAACTTTTTTCAGGTCCATGTGATATAACTTTGCTTTGACTTGAAATATTGTTTCCTCGTTTTCCTCACCTGATTTGACCTCTTGTTTTTCTAAATGAACTGTTTGATACACTTCTTTACTTTTACTAGGATCTTTTTTATTGGTTTCTATATTTTTAGGGTCGTCATCTTTTGTTGATTTTTCATCTAATTTATCAAAAATTGATTTTTTAGTTAAAGCTGGAGCTGAGAACGCACTACCAAATGTCGAACTTGAACCAAAAATAGATTTCTTCGTTGCCTCTGACTCTGCCTCTGTCTTTGTCTTTGTTTTTGTTTCTGTTTCTGTCTCTGAATTGATTGCTTTACTATTATTTTGAGTCTTTTCAGAGGTTACACTGGCATTATCACTGACTGCAAGTGAGGAAGGTGTGGAAGAGTCGGACCCACCAAAGACAGATTTTCCTGCAAACATACCAAAACCAGAAGCTGAACCAAAATTAGTACTTGAACCAAACACAAAGACTGGCTTGGAGGAAGTTTCTTTGGATTTCTCATCTTTAGAATCATTAGTTGCTGATGAAGCAGTTTCTGTTCCAGTGGTTTGTTTGGTAGTGGTTGTTTGCTCTGCTGTCTTTTCAGTAGTTTTATTAGTTGTGGAATTTGAATTTGTATCTGTAGCAAGTTTGTTGACTTTAATACGTTTAGTTCCTTGAGAAGATTCCTCATTTGTAGTGTTAACTTCTTCCGAGTTGTTTATGATGGTGTTTTCCTGAGTTTCTTTTTTATCATCGACATGAGTAATGGGTCTCTTCTTGGAATCTGATTGTGCAACAGATTGAGTATCTAGTTGAGCTTTCTTTGCAGATTCTCCCATTTGTAAGTAGTGTAGGTAGTAGACTTTCAGTAAAGAGTAAAACAGGAGTATCATCAAGCCAAGTAGCGTTAAAATAAAATATTCAAGTAAAAAAGATCCGCGAGCCTTTCAACTTTTAGTGTAGCAAATACTACAATGCTACAATACTAGAAATAACCATTGACCATATATATTAAGAGGTATAAGTATCAAAAAAGCAAATAAATAAATAGAAGTTAATACCATGATAGAATTGTAATTCAACTAGTCCCAATTTTTACTGGTCCCATTATTCTCGCCTTGACCCTGATTAACGTGATCCCTGATCGTATTGATCACAAGCAACAGCCTGGCTAAGAATTTGATACACCCTTTGAAGTCTAAAACGGCATATATCACCATTGCTGGAACAAATAATGATGCCAATAGACAAATTAGCAGCAAGGCTACTTGTAAGAACATAGTAACGAAACCTATATCAGAACAAGAGCAAAACCATAACCAGTTAGTATTTGCTGAAATTATAGAGAGGCAAAGACAAAAATTTCAGGCCTTATTTACCTAAAATATGTCTAAGAGTAGATAATACCATGATTTAGAGGATGGCTTATATTAGTTATTACTTGATAATTGATATTGATGCTGTACAAAACAGAAAGCAAGCCAGATTCAAAGGGCTGAATTTTGAAAGTTTTGAAGCGCGATTATTGGATTCACAGGTAAACATTAAACAAACAACAACAACAACAACAACAACAACAACAACAACAACAACAACAACAATAACAGCTATAAGCAGATCAAGCCTATCTATTTCAAATTCCATCACAGGTACCTATCATTAATGCAATTACATCTTAAACTGAAATCCTCTACTGATGGTTTGTCACCTGAGGTTTTTCACAGATCTCCTTCTAACAAAAACCAAATCATCCTTAACAAATATGGTACAACTTTCGATTTTAAATCTATCTCTTCTCCTTCTTCAAACGACCAAGACTTATTGGATTTGTTCAATGATTCATGTAAAAACATGATTGATACCAAACTGTTAAAGGGCGAAGATTGTTTGTTGTTCACTCTAGGGCCTTCTAATTCTGGTAAGAGTCACACTATCTTTGGTCCTTCAGATTCAGGTTTGACATTTTTATCGTTGCAATATATATTCGATCAATTGCAAGGCAAAAAACTCTCTTCAGACTTTACAGTGTTGTCAACTTTGCTAACAAATTTAAAAAAACCCGAAAATTTGAACGTTTCCTCTAATACTGCTAGTTCTTCTCATGTCGATTATGCTGTTACTGTCTCAATGTTTGAAATATATAACGATACCACTAAAGATCTTTTAGATCATTCAAGTAACACATCAAAAGGTTTAAGATCTGATATCATAACTGATCCAATGGACCATAAACTAAGACCGTTCAATTGCTCTCAATTTTTGGTTACCGATTATGAATCATCATTAAAACTAATTAAATTGGGACTTAAATCCAGAACAACTGCCTCAACTTTTGTTAATAATGAATCTTCAAGGTCTCATTGCTTTATTTTTATTAATTTAATTAAAGTTTTTAAAGGACTTCTAACAGCTTCAAGATTCACAATTGCTGATTTAGCTGGTTTAGAAAGATCAAAATTATCTCAAACGACTGGTGTTAATTTGAAGGAGGGTAGTTTTACAAACAGTTCTTTAACTCAATTAGGTCGTTGTTTAGAACTGGCTGTTACCAAACAATTTAATGTTTCTTTATTAAGAACAAACAAGCTAACAAGATTAATCTTTAATGATTTTGCTAAAAAGAGAAGTCCAATATCAATCGTTGTTACTTTGGACTCCTTTGGTGATGAAGGCTTAACAATTCAAACTTTAAGATATGTTAATCCCCTTCAATATCAAAAAATTATAAAGGCATCTGCAAATAATAATAGTAAAGGTGTTTCTTTTACACAAAGATCTTCAAATACAAGTGTTGTTCCTACTGAAATTATTGAAGAGATTGAACAAATGAGAGCTCATCAATCTAAATTACAGAAAAAAGTTATCGAATTAGAAGATGAAATTGTCATGTCTGAAAACAAAATCAGAAACCAATTTTATAAAGAACATGAAGTGCAATTGGGTATTCTCAAAGATAAATATTCAATTGAAAAGTTGAAATTACAACAAGATTCTCAAAAAATTACAGACGTAAAGTTAGAAGAATTATCACAGAGTTATAGAGATAAAATCTCGCAGTTGAACATCCTGCTAAAGAAAAAAGAGGATCAGTTGAACGTTGCTGCCAAAGATTCACTGCAAGACAAACAGAAACTTTCTGAAATTCATCAACAGCATGAATCTCTTAAAATTGAATTAAATACAAGAAAAGATAGTTACCTTAACGAATTGCAAGAATTGAACTCTTTATTAGAAGGTTTGAAACGTGAATATACCTCTGTTACCGACAAAGTTGCCTCTTTAGAGACGACTTCAGGTGAATTAGGTAGAAGAAACACAGAACTAAATTCTGAGTTAACTTCCTCGAAAAAAGAACTTTCTGAGCAGATTGTTTCAAATGGTGAATTGAATAGTAGATTAGAAAAATTATCTCAAGAAAAATACAAGCTTTCAGAGAAGTTTAGTAACTTAATCAATGAACTAAATGAGAAAATAGAAAATTTAGAAAAACGATTAGTCGAGTCTTCCGATCTTTTCAAAAAGGAAGAAAAATGTCTGCAGGATACAAGATCTGAATTGGATTCTACGAAGCAAGAATTAACCCAAAAAATTGCTTCAAATAGTGAATTGAGCCACAAATTAAAGGAATTATCCCAAGAAAAATGTAAGATTTCAGAAGAATCTAGCAACTCAATTAATGAGTTGAATAGGGAACTTGAAAACTCAAAGAATCAATTAAACGAGTTAAATAATTTATTGAATACCCAAAATGAATCTCTTGAAGATATTAGATCTGAATTAGACTGCAAGAAAAAAGAATTGTTTCAACATATATTTTTAAATAGTGAACTGAACAGTAAATTAAAACAGTTTTCGCAAAAAAAATCAGAGGACAAAACAATTAAAGATTTAGGTAACCAATTAGACAAATTAACTGAACTATATAGTAACGAACAGAAATCTCTTCAAGATGCAAAATCTAAACTTAACTCCAAGGAGCAAGAACTATCCGAACAGGTAAATTTAATTAATGAATTGAATGTTAAGTTAGAAGAATTGGCCCAAGAAAAATCTAAATATGCCGAAAGTTCCAATAACTCCAATAATGAGTTAAATAAGAAAATTGATAACTTGGTGAGTCAATTAGAATCAGCTGACGGATTTAATTCTGAAAAGAAGTCTTTTCCAGATGTGATATTTGACTTGAAAGAAGAGCTCAGAAAACAATCCGACACTACCGGTATTGATTCAGACTCAGATAAAACTTTGAAGCTAAAAAGGGAAAATGACTTATTGAAGCAGCAAGTTGAAAAGTTGGCGAAAGAAAATAATCAAATGAACGAAAAATATGGAAAGAATTTGAGGGATTTAAGATCACAATTAGAAAGTACTAAAACCAAATTAAGTTTACTGGAAGAACCACTTGTTCGAAATTCAATTTCAAGGTCTGCATCCCCTATTAAATCTCCTAATAAGAGCCTTGGTTTAGAAATAAGTCAATTGTTAGATGATGATATTGAGAATTATGAAGATAGACGTTCACAAGAGTCGCCTGTACATGAACCATTATCTACCGACACTCAAATATTGACAGCTTCTCCATCAAAGAGAAAAGGTAAATCTGTCATTTCTTCTAAGAGTAGAGATAAAAAGATTTTCCCGATTAAAAAGAAAGATAAGTCCGTGTCTCCTGCTAAAAAGAAAGACAAAACTGCTTCCTCAACCAAAAAGAAATCTACAAATAAAATTGATTCATCTGAATCTTCTTCAAAAAAGAAAACCGGAAGAGTTGATGATATTCCAGAATGTCCAAATTTGAAATTTTCTGAAAAAATCTCAGCTTCATTGAAAAAATCAAAATCTAATAAGCCCAAAAGTGGCACTAAAGCTTTGCTTCAAAATATTTCCAAATTTGCTGCTGAGACGGAGTTTTTAGCCAATAATCCATTTGTTGAGATATACGAGGATAAAGAAAATGCTTTGGTGATGAACTCTATACCTAAAAAGTCTTCTCCACCTCCTTTATTAGAAGTAAATGAAAAAACTGCTCTTTCCAACTATAACGCTAATTTTAATTCTAACTCGAAATTGAAAAACGATGGAGATAAGAGCTTTAAGAAGAGACATATGAGTCCAAAAAAGCATGGAAGAAAGAGACTCAGAGCTAATGTTCTTGAAGACTTGGAAATGAGTGATTGAGGTGATATGTATTTTTGTATATTTGTGTAGCCAATTCTAGCTCGGTAAGAGATACCAGTAATGTATGTGCGCCGCATGCGATAGTTGAAGCTCCTGAATTAATCTACATATTGTCCATCATTGATCATCTTCTTCATCAAACTTATGGGTCATCGTATCTCACACAAATACTAAAGTATATCATCCGTTTCGAGCAAGAAGGCAGTTCTACAGAAAATTAATATTTTCGTTATCCTTTGCTTTTGTCTATCTCAATTCCAGTTTGATTATCCGCTGTGTTTCTTCAGACTTCCTTTTAATCATTCCATCTCATCAACACAGTTTGTCCTTTTTTACTTTCATTATCAACCAAGAAGTTCCATTCCATTTTCTAGCTTTTATGTATGCTTCTAAGGGAAAAGCCCCTAAAAAACCACAGCGGTCTGGTCGACAAGTTAAAAGAAGAACTTTTACTGGTTGTGAGACCTGCAGAAATAGAAAGGTTAAATGTGATGGAAGACGGCCAACTTGCTCAAGATGTGAGAAATCAAAGTTGACGTGTTTGGGGTACGATATCAAGTTAAAGTTCACTGAGTTATTAACGATTCTAGAAGATGGAACAATGGGTAATGTTGTGGCTGAATCAGATTCAGCAGTAGGAACTCAAAGCTTCCAAAGACGTCAAATTCCATTCATGAAGTTTTCCCCTGAATCAACATATAAATATTTTGAAGAAATTGATCCAATTTTAGAATTTGTTAATGATATCACTTTTGAGAAGCTGCCTTTTTTTAAAGGGCCTTTTGGGTGTTTCCTAGTGGATCCAAATCGTATTTTGAGGCATGAGACTGAAGATGAAGATGAAGATACGCAACGACAATTTAGAGCAGAGAATCATCATGGTCATGATTACAATAGATATGATCATGGAATACATCCTAGTTTAAGAACTATGATGGTACAACCAGCTATAGCCCAACATGGAAATGTGATAAAATATATGAAGAATTTACAGAAAGGCCAATTAATCCCTAGACATATTTGGATTCACCCAAGATTACAAATAGATGCATTATTAACCTATAAGACAATTGTTGGTGATGCAGATGCTAATAGTCAAAACTGGGATGAAATACAAGAAACTATATTTCCTGAATTTTACGGGAAACCATTTAAAAATAGAATTGTTGATCGATGCAAAATTCCCAAGTATGAACTTGTAACTATGGTCAGAAAAAGATCGAAGGAGTTGTTAGAAGCAATGGATGACGAAAATAAAGATCTACCTCTTGACGAGTTAACTATCAAAATGGTGATAAGCTCTTCAAGAACTCAAGATTTAATCAGAATGTTTGTGAAGAGTTGTACTTCAATGATGTATTTGAACTATAAAAACAATGTTTTTGAGATTATTGTTATTCCGTTATTATACCAAACTATCGGACAAATTTATCTTTTTAATTCTTTTGTATTAATGGGGACAAATAATGAAACTGTGGAAGATTATTTTGATATGGATGATAATAAATTTGAAGATTTTTGCAGACTAATTAAGCAATCATTTGCCATAACTGCTTTATCTCTTGCTTCGTTCAGTCAGTATTGTGTTTTATTTAATGATTTTGGTCTTTATGAAGGTTCTACTTTGTACTTAAAGTGTTACATTGCGTTTAGAGAAATATCTTTAATCAACCTTGCTCAAATAATTGAACTATTAATTAAAAAGTATTCGGATACTTCACCTATCAAACTTGTGAATACAAAATTGTTAAATAGACTAGTTTCAGTTGGTATCATCAAAGAGTTTTTATTGTGTTTAATTTTAGGCATAAAGCAAGATGAAACGTTGAACGTTTTACATAATTACAACTTATTGTTCAATGTCACCAGTCAAGTTTGTGATCATATTAAAAGTTTGAAATGTAACGACAAGCAGTTGGATGAAATTTTATTATGGTTTAGATACATGCGTTTCTTTTTCAGATCTACTTCAAAGATAGATATTTTAAATTACGAATTAGATGAAGATAGAGAATTATATGCTGATATTAATTCTAACTATAATTTGATTGAAAAGTTTAATTTTGATGACTCTTTTAAACCCAATGAATTCAACAAGATTGAAATCAAAGCTGGGAAGGTCAATATAGAAATTGATGAAGATGATGAGGACAATGACGATGATTATGGTAGTGAAACAAATGAACATAATTATTATAAAGAAAAGATAAACATTCCTGCAAGATTGGCTGATAGACCCTCTGTTCCAGATAAACCACCCATAGCATTCACAGTCCAGTTTCACTTCAATAATAGCGAAGATGAAAGTAACAGTGATAATGATGATGATAATGAATCTAGCTCAGGAAATGAAGAAAGTCGTCATTTATTAGTAGGAGAAAAAGAACAACACAGTCATAATTTGAATAAACAACTTTATGATAATAATTCCAATATACACAGTTCAAGTCAAGAAAATTTCAAAACAAATAAATCCAATAGATTCACTAGCGCCATAATTAGCTCTAGGCCTGATATTAACACTAGGCTCGGTCCTGGAATAAACAATGGTCATAGTGATACTATTGACCCACTTACTGGGTTGAGTTCCCGTCCTTCTGAAATTCCATTTGCCAATAGAGAACAGCTATACAGCAATAAAGACAACTTAATCGACATTCCAACTTCATTCGATGAACCTAATACACAAGTGTCACTCACAGAGATTGGATATGGTATTCCACTTTCGTTGTTAGAGCTAATGGAGAAAACAGTTCGTATAACAGATCATAGAAACTTGTTTTTGAGAAACAAAGTAAATCCAAGAAATTTTCCTAAAGTGTGTTGTGACTTGGAAGAAGAGTTGATTAATTGGAAACTACCTTGGAATCTATTCAGTCAGTCCATAGATGGTCGATCTAACAAATTCAACGGAGAGATCCATGCTATTTTATACCATTTAACGATTTGTTTTTATAATTCAATTTTATTATATTTCTTCAGGTTAATCAAAGATATTGATCCATCGTTATTACAAAGCCATGTGCTTACAGTATTGACACATATGGAACAATTAAGACAAATTTCATTTGAAACGAACGCATCGTACAAAATATCTCCTCCATTCTGGTGTTTTTTTATTAGTGGGTCCGATGCCATTGGCACGAATTTACAATCACGTTTTGAGAATTTGTTCAAGTCATGTTTTGATGTAGGTGATAAATGGATCGGGAAACAGATGATGATGGAGATTTGGAGAGGTAGAAACTATGGTGTGAATGTGGTTAAACGGCCTATGTTGAATGAGCGTGGTGATAATGTTGAACAGGACAAAGAGGCTTCTTGGTTAGATATGATTAAGGGATGGGAAGTTTCTGGATTTTATTAGTATTTTGTATGTTATTAGTTTGTCCGTGATTCAAATGGTTGAATTAAAGAAAAAACACAAAAACGAGAAGGAAAAGAATTGATTCTTTATATATGCTTTTACTCAGTCTTTATACGTGTTTTTATCCAGTTTTTTCCCTTGTACATTATTTATTCTCTTTTTTCTTTACTCTTTTTTGCTTATTTTATTTGTATTATCATACTAATTAATTTAATTTCAAAAATCGTGGAAACATGGAATAGTAGATTAAGCGACCAAAATAATAAAAATGAAAAACCAATGCGGAAAAGGGGCAAAGTAAAGGCGAACGACACAGCAATACAAGAAAAAAAGTAAATCAAAAGGAGATATATAATTTAGAATTCTAAAACTCTAATTTGTATCAAAGTTAGCAAATGAAGGAATCTCAAAATGGAAACGAGGATAATTGGTACCAACCAAAGGAATATTATGACCTTCTTCGTCAAACGTAGTAGACAGTACTCTATGATTTACATCTAGACCATTAACGATATCACCAATTTTTTCAACATGTGATTCTTCGACATTTATATGTTGCTTATTTTCAATGACATCACCACCAAAACCAGCGTTAGCCAAACCTCTACGGATCCAAGGACTTAGAATACCAGAGAAATGAATTTCAAAATCAGGACCAGAATGATACTCTATAGCTTTCTTTAGATCAATTAATGATTGGATTGAAGTGGTATCGATACCGACAACTTGACTGAAATCAAAATGAAGTAACTTAAACTTAGGTTTTGTGGGAATCAATTCTGTAGTTTCTTCAGCTTCATCGCTATCGTTCTTCTTATTCTTGAAAATATTCTTGATATTCCAATTCAAAGGACCAGGATGGTTGAAAGTCTTGATATGGTTAATATTGGCGGCTTGAGTGGTACGTTTAATTTCATCCAATATAAAATCAACTTGTCTTGAAGAGTTTGGATAAACAAAGGATTCAGTTGGTCTGAAAACAAATACACCTGGTGGAGGAGGTTCAACAAAGGCTCTGTTATTGATATAACTGGTATGAATAGAAGTTGGATTAGTTTTAGTTGGTAATGGAACCCAGGAATAATGGTAGTTGATAGATGTGGTAATATCTTTAGTAATAGTGTGAGCAGTTGAAGACTTCTTTAGATTGCTGTTTGAGCCGATTGAAGAAGTAGTAGAACCTTCAGCAGAGACAGAAGGTAATTCAGGATCAACAATTTCGACAACTTTAACTCTACCAAGGAAGACACCATTTGGTATGCAAACTCTCCATAACAAAACTGCAGCGGAACAAGCAACAGAAAAGTAGATACCATTTTCAATTGAAGAAAAAACACAGATAAGTATGCCGACAATGAAGATAAAACAATCCATTGGGCTAATCTTCCATAGATTCCAAGTGATCTTATAAGAGGAGATTAAATCAGAAACAGCGTGGATGATAATAGCGGATAAAGAAGCTTTTGGAATAAAGTAAAATGCGTCAGAGAAACAATAAATAGCCAATAAAACACAAGCACCAGTGAAAACACCAGCAAATGGGGTCTTAACACCACACTTTGCTTTTAAAGCTGTTCTAGAAAATGAACCTGTAGCAGGATAAGCATTAAAGAAAGTACCAATTAAGTTGGTGACACCGATAGCAATTAATTCTTGGTTTGGATTGATTTTATAGTTATTGAGTCTACCAAACGACTTAGCAATGGATATATGTTCTAATAAGAGAATAATAGTCGCAACAGGAAGATAAGGAGCTAAATCTTTTGGTAGATCTGATGGTAAGGTCATTACACCCGTATCTTTCAAACCGGAAGGAACGTTACCAATAACGCTGAAAGGGGAGTTCTTTTTATCGTGTCTAATAACCAAGTAACTAATTAATGTGGCAAAGACAATAACAATAGCGGTTCTAAGATGTTGTAGGTAAAAGAAAGCTCTTTGTCTAGGATATCTCTTGAACAAATACTCAACTGTGTATTTCCAAGTATATAAGATAACCAAACAAGTTAGACCAAATGCAGCATCAACTTTAGTCCTATGTAGATTCTTCAACGTGTCTATAATAACTTTATATGTAGCATTTCTAGTGTTCACGTGTTTGTTGAAACCCATCAAAGCAGGAACTTGACCAGACATGATATTAAGAGCAGAACCAGACATAAAAGCTAAAACAGCAGGTAAAGGAATAAGTTCTAGAAGAAAGCCAAGTCTCAAAATCCCAATACCTAGAGCAATACCACCACATAATAAAGTCAAACTGGTAGCAATGACAGGAGCATCATACTTATCACCATGCTTTTCTTGGATGTGAATAACAATTTTACCAACCTCCATACTCATAACTGCAACTGGACCAATGGAAACATCTTTAGAAGTAGCAAAGAAAGCATAAATCAAAACACCAACGAAGGAACTGTATAAACCGTACTGAGCTTCCAAACCCGCAAGAGAAGCATAAGACATGGATTGAGGAACTAAAACAATAGCAACAGTAATACCAGCAACAAAATCTGAATAGATCCAACTAGGAGTAGTTGGATAATGTCCAATCCACCCTAGAATAGGAAATAGTGATCTGAGGTAGCCAAGGGTAGTTGTAAGAGGATTTGGGATTCTTTCTTTTGCATATTCTCTGATATCAATGTTATGTTCATTGTATTCTTCAATTGGCAAATTGGAATATTGTCGAGGGAAACATCCAGCAGAATAAGTAGGAGTCAAATCATTGTTAACTTGTTGTTTTATGCTAGACATGATCAACAGTTAAATGATGTGAATTAATAAAAAATAAATATAATAGAACAAAAGATAATTGAAAAAAGAAAATCAAGGGACTTTTAAGGGTCTTTTTATAATTGAACTAATGTAATTATTTATTTAATGCGTTTGACAGCTGAATAAAAACTCTAAGATATTTTTATTCCACAAAATTACATATGAAATCAAATAATCAATATCGAGAAACCATGGCTGGAGAACCACATATAGATATACAATGGTAGCCAGATGTTGTGGCATACTTTAAACTAGAATCAATATATAGACGAATTTCACTATGGTGTTCAATCACGTGATCAAAAGGAAAAAAGAGTCAGCCACAAATTAAATGAGGTAAGTGTGGTGTTAAACTTAAGTATGGAAACATATTCATTTTCAAGTGAGTATTTCCTTATTGGGTGCTGGTGTGGTGTGATTGTGATTGACATCAGAAATTTTTACTGTGGCATATAACTGCGCTTTTTCGCTGGGATTAATAAGCATTTTTGGATATTTAGGATTTTACTTTATTCTGGTGTAAGGGTTATATATCACTTCCACAACAAGGTTGGATTACTATATAATCGTCTCGTCTATTTTATACTTATTTTTAGAATATACTTTGAAAAACAAGATCAAATACCGTTTCAAAATTTCCTCAAAGCAATTGTAGATTTGTTTTTGTTTTTCAATATATTCATACTCCTCTATTACAAAAATATAATTTCAATTTAATTTCAACTTCACTTAACTTGATAGGAACTCTAGATGATGTGAGTTGAATATAAGTTTGATAATGATAATGATGAAGTAATGACCCTGGCCTTAACTACTGACAAGTTTTCATGTACTTTTTGTGTTGACTCTCTAATTTGTCAACTAACGGTTGTAAAATTTGGATGGAATGAGTATTAATTCTAATTCTAATTAGTACAATTACTTTGGCGAGATGAGAGATTAGACGCGATGTAACCAATTTAGATCTAGAACTGTAAATTCGATAGAAAGATGACTTAGTCCTTAGCTGAGTTTGCTTCATAAGAGAAAAGAGAAACAGAGAATGATTCTGACTATCTTTGTTATTGATATCCATTCATATTACAGTGATATATATATATACTTATATATACTACTTAACTTTTAAAATATATCTTACCCCATCATGCATATAACTGCCTAAGAATCAAAATATTGATCGAAATTTTCGGTGTATACACCTGCACATTCAAAATGTACTAAACTTTAAACATACTATAATCATGTATGTATGTATGTATGTATGTATGTATGTACGTATATATATATATATATATATATATATACTACTCATTTTTATTTACAGAGATGGATGATATGCTATCATTTTTTTAAAAATTTCTTGTATATTACCTCTAGTACTAATTCTGGTTTTTTAATTCAAGCTTGAATTTTATTATATGTATGTAACCCATATATAAATAAACCCTAGATATATTTATACATACATTAATCGTTTGTATGCATTCAATCATCATGCAACTTTTTTTTTCTATTGATTAATCCTAAATCTTAGAATTTTGATGAAGTTAAAATAAAAAATATTTGTGAGACTTTTTCACCAGTAATTCTTTGTTGAACACTAATTTTAAATTTGTAGGGTTAAGTTGGTTGGGTCAATTATTAGAATTTATAATAATATTGTAATTGTATCAACTAAGAAAACAAATATCCTTATTTAGGTACTATCTTTTTTTTTTTTTTTTTTCTTTTTTTCTCTTCTCCCTACCTGTAAAACAAGTTAGAACGTTACATGTAGGTAAGTTGTGTTAGCCTTACCACACCATTTTAAAGATTACTTTAACTTTTATTTATATATAATTATAAGATTTTAATTAATTATGAATAAATAATTATACCTTACTGTTTTTTTTTTTTCTTTTCAAAAACCTTTTTGTGAAACTATTAGAATCATGTCACATATATTATTTTCTTCTTTCTTACTTTTACTTTGACTTTGTTGTAATAGCCGGGACTGTTCGTAGTGCAAGTACCGCTGTTCACACTGTGTAATGCGCATCTAAATAAAGCCGCAATCTTAATTTTTTCCTGATAAGTTAAGCAACTTAGCGGAGTACACGGGCCGCACTGCATTGGTCACTGGGCGGTGAAATTTAGATTTAATTCTACTACAACCAGTGAGAGATACACTTTCATTTCATCTTATAATTCCATATACAAATTCATTAAAAAAGCTTCTTTAACATTATTCAATTCTTTAGTTATTCTTTTTTTTTTTATTTTTTTATTTTTCTATTTTTACCATCTTATCTGTTTGTTTCCTTTTAAAATATAAAACTTCTTAATTTCTAGTTCCTGATTTCACTTTCTCTCTACCTCTCTCTCTACTTCTATATATTCCTCTGTCTCACCCTCCTCACTTCAATAATGTGGTCACAGCAAAACCATTCTTCTCCTCCCCATAACTACCAACCTCAGCAACAACCTCAGCAACAACCTCAGCAACAACCTCAATCTGTCTCCTCTGTTAATCAGTATTCGATGTATCAAAGTTATCCCAACTCAATTTCTAATCAACAGACCTCAATTGACTATTCGGCTTTGACCAAGCATGACACCTATGGCACCTCAGCCACTGAACAACAACAACAACAAATTTCTTCTTCTATTCTTCAATCAAACTCTGTAAACAATCCAACTGTTTCTAATGGAAGAGCTACTTCTGTAAATGACACTCATCTTTATCAACTACATCAACCTTCTCAACAGCAGCCTCAACCTCAACAGTATTCCAGCCAATATACCATCCAATATAATCAAACCCTTCCTCAGTACAATTATTATTTAAATACTTCATCCTATCCTGGAACTTCAACTATCTCTACTGGATATTCACAAGCAGCCCATAATCCTGTTCCTACTTCTGTTCCTACTTCTGTTCCTACTTCTGTTCCTACTTCTGTTGCTCTATCCAACACTTCCAATACTGCGTCAACTGGGCTTTACTCTTATAATTCCTATCAACAGCCAATCTCTTCTGTCCAACCTTCTACTGACCCTTATACAAGATACCAATCTTACCGATCACAGTATCCATACTATAACCCTAACCCATTAACATACTCCCATCATTATGGCATCAGAACTAAAGTTACTTCAACAATGTGGGAGGAACAAAAGACTATTTGCTATCAAGTAGAGTGCAATGGAGTAACAGTGGTTAGAAGAGCAGACAACAACATGATTAATGGTACCAAATTACTGAACGTTGCTAAAATGACAAGGGGTAGAAGAGATGGAATTTTGAAAGCTGAAAAGATAAGAAATGTCGTTAAAGTTGGTTCGATGCATCTTAAAGGGGTCTGGATACCTTTTGAAAGAGCATCTGCTATGGCTCAGCACGAAGGAATTTTTGATATATTGTATCCTTTATTCGTCAAAGATATTTCCAAAGTTATTAAAACAAGTGCAATCCCAGATGACCATCACTACCAACCCTACCAACTTGAACCCACTCTTCATGCTGTTCAGTCTCTTACAGCACAAGATCCAACTTATTATACACAACCTCAATCCCAAACATCATTCAATTCACAAGCTTCTCATCAACAAGTTTCATTACTACAGCATCTTCCTTCTGGCCCTCCACCACCACCATTACCACCACCACCACCGCTACAACAACATTCTTTATTGCCTTCCAATACCAAATCACCAATTTTCCATTTATCCAGTATTCAAGAATCTTCCTTAGCAAATGCTACTAAATTACAGTCCTCCTCAAACCAACCTTCTCCTTCCACGAAATACAATTCAGACTCAGTTTCTTCGCAATCTTCTTGGACATCGTACGCTTATCAATCCAGTTCTACTAATACCACCTACAACAATGGCCCAAATACTGCTTCTGCTGAAATTGGTGGATTTAGCCCTTCTCATGCCTTACGACGTAGACTTTCAACTCAGTCAGCACATGCACAACAACAGAGACCTCTATCTATCTCCTCTGCATTTTATCCTTCAACTTCAACTTCAAGCATTCCAACTATTCCAAGCTCTCAAGCTAATAATAAAACAATTCCTACTCTGCCTTCTTCTTCTTCATCTGTTCTTCCTCAAACTAATGAAAAGATTGAACAGCCTTCTAGAAATTTAACTGAGATTTCATATCAAAACAGCGCCAATATGGGTGGTAGTAACTCACAGAATAACCAGCAACCATTGTTTTCTTCTTCTGATAATAATCCTTCTGCTAGTGATGCTCCTACTGCGGTTGTTTCCCCTTTGGGTGATCAATTGCCCACAAACAGTTACTAATCCATTCATTGATAGAATTCAAAACTATTGATTAACCTTACACGCACAATTCTCTTTGCATACTGATGACCTAGAAAGTTTGTTTTATATATAGAAATGATGCATTTTCTGTTTTTTTAAATTTGTTTTTCCTGTTTTATTTGAGTATGTCTTTGATTTAAATTTGTTCCTTGTATTTAATTTTTTGATTTTATTTTGATTTTTCTGTTTTTTTCACGATGAACGTTTCCATCTTTCTTCCTTTATAATTCTTGTTGATTTTGTGTTAATTTTTATTGCTCCCTTTCCCTCCCTCTTCTTTTTGTCTACTTCCCCCTTTCTCTCTCTTGTTTGGGGTTACACTTGTTTTATTATTATTATTATTTACGTTTTTAACTTTTCACTAATTATATTTAGATTACATCAGCCATATTATTCTTATTCTCTATATCATTTACTTGTTAACTGTACTTTTCAGACGTACAATAAGTGTCCATGTGTATCAAGACTTACTATAGTCGCTTCCAGAGACTATAGTAAGCGCGGCTTGGATTCTTCTGATTTTTTTTTTTTTTTTTTTTGTTGGTATGGATGGACCCTTGAAAATTGAATAGCTAAAGAATGGTTGGTTGGTTGGTTGGTTGGTTGTGTTCTACTTCCTTTGAAATAGTTATTTTCCTCAAACACTCGAACTAACTAACTTTACATACCCTACATTTTTGATTATGGCACCATTTTTTCAAGTTGAAGGCTGGGGGCTAGAAAATAAAGAGGTTGCTGCAGGTATAGTGAAAAATAAGAAGAAGTCGAACAAGCAAAAAAAAAACAAGCAGAATGAAAACCATTCTGGAGAAGAAATAAATAAGTCCAAGAAGAAGGAGACCAAGAAGAAATATCAAGCAACCAGAAATAATAAAAGAAAGCTTGATCATCATGACGATGATGATGGCGCTAACAACGGTAACGTAGAGAGACAACAGAAACAAGACGGAGATAAACCAAGCCACAAGAAATCCAAAAAGTCATCAAAAGATAAAAAGAATCAACAACAATTAAATTCCAAATTGGAATCCAACAATGATGATGATGATGGTGCTGCTTCACTATTAATGAATACAAAGACAAAACTAACACCACTACAACAAAAAATGTTAGCCAAACTATCCGGTTCCAGGTTCAGATGGATCAATGAGCAACTTTACACCATCAAATCCAAAGATGCACTAGATTTAATTACCAAACAACCAGAGCTATTTGATGAGTATCACAAAGGCTTCAGATCTCAAGTTGAATCATGGCCCGAGAATCCAGTTGATGTGTTTGTGAAAATGATTGTTGATAGAGGTTCATTCAAAAATGTTAATGCACCTGGTGGATTGCCTGGTATCGTTAATAAAAATAATGGCGAAAAGAAGGTAGTTATTGCGGACATGGGATGTGGTGAAGCTCAATTGGCGTATGATGTTGAAAAATTCTTGAAACAGGCTAAGGGTGGTGCTGGTGCTGGTAAAAAAATGAAGAAGTTCGGCACTGGTGGAAAAGGTAAATTTGCTAAAAATTTGAATATTGATGTTCATTCATTTGATTTAAAGAAGGCTAACGAGAAGATTACTGTTGCTGATATTAGAAATGTTCCTTTACCTGATCAATCATGCACGATTGTTATATTCTGTTTGGCTTTGATGGGTACAAATTTTCTAGATTTTATCACAGAAGCATACAGATTGTTGGCTCCTAGGGGTGAATTGTGGATAAGTGAAATCAAATCGAGATTACAGGATGAACAAGGTGAAGAGTTTATTAACGTATTGAAAAGCATTGGGTTCTTTCACAAACATACTGATGATTCGAACAAGATGTTTACCAGATTTGAGTTCTTTAAACCATCTCCAGAAGTTTTGAAAGATAGAAAAGAAAGAATGGACAAGAAAACTAAGTTTATTGAAAAGACTACTGATTTGGAAGAGATTAAGGAGAAAAGAGAAAGCCAACCTGAAGGTGAGTGGTTATTAAAACCTTGTATTTATAAAAGAAGATGATATAATATATATAGACTACTTTTAATTACTTAAATAAATCCGTTTTTTTCTATTAATTAGGATTGTATGTGTAAGTTGTATATGCAAATTACTGTATATAATCAAACTAAACTGTCAACAGGGAGGTGCGTACCCCAAAAACCAGAGCCGGAGATTCGTTCACTTTTAATCTACTTTATATTTCTTCTAAGTTTACTTTCTCTCTCCTCCACAATTTATCATCATATATAGTTACAACCAATTGAAACATGCCTGCAACAAAAATCAAAGTCGGTATTATTCCGGAACACTTTTCAACTCCTACTCAATATGCCAAAACCAAGAAATTCTTCAATGAAAACGTTATTGATGTTGAATTAGTTGACTATCCATCCGGATCCGGTCATTTGATCCAATCCTTGAAGAACAAAGAAATTGATTATGCAATTGGATTAACAGAAGCATTTGTTAGAGGTATCTGTAATGGAGATGATAAGTATAAAATTTTGGGTACCTATGTCGAATCGCCATTATGTTGGGCTATTTCCACTGGTATCAATAGAAATGAGTTGGATAATAAGACACAATTGCAGAACCAAAGGATTGGAGTTAGTAGAATTGGATCTGGTTCTTATGTTATGTCATTTGTTTTAGGATTGCAAGAGGCATTTGACGAACCATTTTTCAAGGATTTTGTGGTCTTGGACAATTTCAAAAACTTGAGAGATTCAGTTAATTTGAAAGAAGGCGTTGCTGGCTGTGAAGCGTTCATGTGGGAGTATTTTACTACTAAGAAGTATTATGATAATAAAGAAGTTAAGCAAATAGGAGAAATTTACACACCATGGCCATCCTGGGTCATTGTTGGATCAGTCGATAATGAAAAGAAAGTTGATTCTGCTTTACTAGAAGGGTTGCAACAAGGTATTAAATATTTTGAAGAGAATCCTGAGGAGTCAATTAAGTATATTCACGAGAACTTAGACTACAGTGCAGAGGATGCCAGAGAGTGGTTGAAGGGGGTAAGATTTAGCAAAGACGTTAGCTCAATTGACTACGAGAAGAGTATTACTAAGACCAAGGAAGTGTTGCATAGGGCCAATGTGCTAACTGAAAGTGACGATGTGGTATCAGCTCGTCTTTACGATTATTCGAGTCACAAATGATTGTAAAATGATTGTATATCTTGTATCCTGTATTCTATATGTGCAATTTCCAATCTCAATAATACGTTTGTAGTCACGCACCAATGCTATTTCTCACCCTCAAAAAGTCACGATAAGTGCGTGTTGAACCATCTGAGAGGAGGTTCAGTTTCACTACAATCACACCAAAGCTATAAAGCTTTGCATTCGTGCCCATATACTAATCCTACAACATCCATGAAGAACAAAAGAGCACCTAAAACACCACAAACACAGACAAATAATCCATCAGTGATGTTTGCTCCTAACAATAATCTCTCTCCCACAGTCATGACTCAACAACATCAGCAACCCATGGACAACGATCCTCTGTCTGATTACTTCTCCACTGATATGGACTTCGATACTGCTTACATGTACTTGACAGGAGAGACTGATAATAATGCCCCAAACACCACCACTCCTATATCGATCAATAATACCATTAATAATGCTACTAATAGCCCAACACTTTCCACTATACTTGGTCAGTCTCCTTCAGCTTCGAACACCCAATTGGCTAACCTTCCCTTTTACGGTGGAGGCTCTCCTAGAAACTTTATTCAAAATCCTGATCAATTACGTCCTACTACACCACTTACAGAGGAATACATTAAAACTGTAATGAATTTGGATAACAGTAATCCCAACTTGAAATCTGTTTTTGAACAGCAGCGACGTGAACTGCTAAGTAAACCTCCTTCTTTTTCTTTATCACTTAAACATTCTTCCTCTGCCTTGAATAATATTCCTTTGGATAATCCCTACCTTAATGGTACAATGGGAACGGGTATATCAAGTGGTCCACTGACGCCACCCACAAATATGTTCTTGGACCATACGGAGCAAGGTAAAGGTTCCCCTATATCACCTAACACTAAGAATCTACTGACCACATTCAACACTTTAAATTACAATGCCAATACACATTCCTTCTTTAATAACAGTAACAACAGCAATAACAGCAACAGCAATAACAACAATAATGACTTGTTATCTAGTTCTGAAACCGATGCTATTGCTAACTTTTTGGATTCCATTGCCAATAACCAAAGCTTTGAAAATTTATCTAAACATTGGCACTCAATTGACCCTGAAGCTACCAACGACGACGAAGTTAACACAACCGATATTCATCGCACGAAGACTATATCTTATCATATACTAAATCAGCAAATTCAAAATAGAATCAATAAACAATATCCAGATTTTAAGGAGGAAGAAAATAAATCTGAAGTGATAAGTAATAATAATAATAATAATAATAATGCAACAGGCTCTAAAGCTTCAAATGTAGCAAAGAAGAATGGGGTGACAAAACCAACGAAAGCTAAAAACAAATTTAAATCCAAATCTAATGAAATTTCTAAAAAAGTGTTGACTGAACAAGAAAAGAAATATAATCATACTAGTTCGGAACAAAAAAGAAGAGCTTTGATCAAAGATGCGTTTGATCGATTAGTTGAGATATTATCTGATTCTCCAGCCAAATTGAATTTAGAACAGGATGATGGTAAGCCGAAAAAGAAGAAGAAGTCGATGAGAAAATCGTTATCCAAGTATCATGTTATGATGCTAGCCTCCACAGAAATAGAAAGATTAATTCAAGTGAATAAACAGTTGAATGATTTAGTGGGAGGGGAGTCTGATCCTTAGTAATAATTAGTATATACATGATTTTATACTGTTTATTTAATTTATACATCTTTGCTTATTGTAAATGAATCGATAAAACAACCAAGTGATGGACTGACAATTAACTTTAATAATCTTCATAGCTTGTTGCGCAAATGACGCGCCGAATGAATTTAAGCCTGTTTATTTTGTATGGGCTTTAACTTGTTTTGTTTACGCTTCTCTTGTTATGTACCCCTAGGGCTACAGTTGATTCTTGTACAACAGAAGGCATATATTCTATTCAAACAGGTTTTCAAAATGTCTATGAAAATACCACCGTTACCTAATCACTATCCAGGCTATGATACCCATCACGAAGACAAATATGGTGTTGATAACGATTACCAAAGTTTACCCGTGGATTTAGATTCATCAACAACTGAGTTTGAAAATGATGATTTAGATTCCATATCTACTGAGACACTTAAAGGACTGATTCAAGGTGTTAGAAATAAACAGAAAGAGCAACAACAACAACAAAACCCATTAGCATCACAAAATTCCCTTCAATTTTCAAAAAATCCCAATTCACCTTCTACAGTTTCAAAAGATTTCGAAACTTCTAATATTGGTAGTGACTTTCTCTCCTCAACTCCCATGTCAGCCGCTTTTCCTAAAGAAATACCAAAAAATATAATCAATCAGGGTGATGACGATGATAGCAATGGTTACGTTAAAAAAATAGCTAAAAAGTTTGATCAACGACTACCACCACCACCACAACAACAACAGCTGCAACAACCACCTCCTACAGTTTCAGATAATTTGAAAAACGAACCTGATTCAAATGAAGATGATGGTTACACTTCAGGATATGAGGCTGATGGTCTAGATGAACTGTCTGCTTCTCCATCGTATAATAAGAAGAATCCTAACAAACTTGGAAGTTCTACTGAAATCCAACTGAACGAAAAAACAATACAACAATTAAAAGATAAAACTAAAGGGTTAGAAAATGAAATATCTTCATTAAAAACTGATAATCAAGATCAGTCGGAATACTCTAAAAATTTGTTGAAGAAGATTAGTGATTTAGAGTCAACTAAAGATAGACTGAACGTTCAGATTGCAAAGTATGAGAACCAATTGAAAGATAAAGATGCTCAGTTTCATAAATCGAAAGCTCAATTATTTGAAGCTAATAATAAACTAAAGAAGATGGAAACTGAAAATTTTGGGTTGAAAGAGCAATTATCAATAATTCATACCCAGAATGAACTGGAAGTTGAAAAATTGAAAAACGTTTTAAAAGAATCACAGAATCTGAATAATCAGTTTTCTAACGAAATTAAGGAGAAAGAGGATAAAATTAGCACTTTGAATACCAGTTTAAATGCTTTACAAGACCAAGTTAAAAATGAAACAAATGAACATCACAATAAAATGAAGACAGATACAATCTTGATCAAGAATCTTCAAATGGATTTACAAGATATGGTTAAAGAAAATGAAGCGCTGAAGAAAACCAATAAGAAATTAAATGAAGAGATCAAAACTTTGAAAAAAAGTAAATTAGCATTAACTAATGATCTAAATGACAGTTTAAAATCTACAAAGGTTGCTGAAAGTACTATTAAAAAGTTGAAAGACAATCTTGATGACAAAACAGTTTTGGTTGAAAAGATTAATGGACAATTAATTGATCTCCAAAACACAGAAAAGCATAACAGAAACAATATTGAAATAGAGAATATACTGAGTCAATTGGAGGATAAGAATAGTCAGATTGAAAAACAGAATTTGAAAGTTTATGAGTCATTAGAACAATTAACAAGAAAGGATACCGAAATTGACGGTTTACTGAAACAATTACAAAACAAGGATACTGAAGTTTCCAAATTAAGATGCCAATTTACTGATAATGCTACTCAGATTTCCAAGTTACAGTCTGAGCTAACAGATAAAGGTATTCAGATTTCTAAATTAAACACTCAAATAGCGGATAATAATTCTCAAAGTATCACTTCGCTATCTAATATTGAAAATAGGGATAAGCAAATTAATGATCTTCAAACCAAATTAAACGATAGGGATAAAGAAATTGAGAAATATTCATCCCAATCTTACGAACTCAACTCTAAATTGCAATCTTTAGACAAGGAATTGAAAGGTAAGGTTGAGGAGTTAAGCCATGTTTCAAATAAATTTACCGATTCTAACTCAAATTGTCTTGAACTCAAATCGAAATTACGTGAGTTAACTATGGAGATTAGCAAATTTTCAACTGAATTGGAAAGAAAGGATAGACAATTAGAAAAGATGTCTGAGTTTGTTGATAGCAAGAACAATGAACTAAGTGAATTAAGTTCCAAATTGGAAAAATCTGATAATGAAAATATTGAACTTTCTAGTCAACTGAAAGAAACAAAACAGAAAGTAGATTCTTTGATGTCCAAAGTCATATCTAAAGATACCGATTTAACGGAGTTAAAAGATCAGCTGAATAAGAAAGAGGGCAGATTAAACGAAGTGTTTGGTGAAATTAACACTTTAAATTCCAAAATCATGGAATTGACTGCCCAAATTAAGAGTAAAGAAACTTTAATTAGTGATTCAGATCTTAAAATCAATGAAAAAGATGAGATAATCAAAATATTGAAATCTGAGATCGGTGATTATGATGAACTTTTAACGAACAAGGATATTAGATTCCATGATATTTTAGAATTTAAACAAGTTGAAAAATTGTCGAAAGTAGAATTAATCAATGATCTGAAAAACGTCTTACATTTGTTTTACATGAAGTATAAAAATTTAGAGAATTTTTTAAAGTATTTGAAATATATCAGTTTGTTGCATCAAGAGTTCACTAAGAAGATCCATTTGATGATTTATAATAATCCATTGAATTCTGAATTTTTGTTTGGAGAGACTGCTGGTACTAAGGACATAAACTATGATTTTGTTAGGGCTAGATTGGAAAGTTGTATGGAAGGTATGGTCGATGTTTTGAAGAGTAAGTTATTAGTCGAAGTCTAAGTTTTGGTATGAGCATGTGTGTTGGCGATTGTTTGTATATTAATTGTGTTTTTTTTTGTATAATTAAACATAGTCAATCATGTGCCACCCCTTACGACTTTGTTCTAATCAAAAGAAAAAAAGCATGTGTATTTTTTTTTAAATAAAAATAAATAAGTAAAAGCTATAATATGATGAAGTTTTAGAGAAACAGAATGATATAAAAATAAATTCAAGAACTATACAAGTTAATTTAGTTTAATATATAAAAATAAGACTGGCTTATTTCAAAGTAGCTAAATCAATTGGCTTACCAACGGTGACAATTTTATCATACAATAAGGTAGTTAAGAACTCACCAACTTCAACTTGACCGCTAATCTCTTTCTTTAAGCAATCAGCAGCAACAGCATATTGATTACCTGGTTTGGATGGGGATAATTTCTTAACTTCAGCGTCAATCAATCCACAAACTAAATCTGGAGTTATAGTCTCTTTAGTGTCATCTAATTCAACTCTGTGTTTACACCAGGAGTATAATTGTAATCTGGAAACTTCAGCAGTAGCAGCATCTTCCATCAAATTATTGATTGGAACACAACCTAAACCTCTTAACCAAGACTCCATATAATTCAAACCGATGTAAATGTTAGCATTAAGACCATTGTATGTGATTTTACCTCCTTCAATTTTAGTGTCAACTAAATCATTTTCAGTAATTTCAACTTGAGGGAATTGTCTGAATAATTGATTTGGAGTAGGCATGTGCTTTTCAAAAACACCAATTGCAGTGGATAATAAACCAGGATGGGCAATCCATGTACCATCGTGACCAGCTAAAACTTCTCTTAACTTATCATTGGCAACAGCTTCCATTGCAACGGCATTCTTAGCTTCATCATCCTTGATTGGAATGGTAGCAGCCATACCACCCATAGCATGAACACCTCTCTTGTGACAAATTTTAATCAATTGCTTAACATAGTTGGTCATGAAAGGAACTTTCATGGTGACCAATTGTCTATCCGGTAAAATATGTTGCTTTTGGTTTCTTAATCTCTTGATTGTAGAGAACATGTAATCCCATCTACCACAGTTCAAACCTGAAGAGTGATCTCTTAAAGCATATAAGACCTCATCTAATTGATAAGAGATTGGTAAAGTTTCAATTAAAACAGTAGCCTTAATGGTACCTCTTGGGATTTCTAAACAGTCTTGAGCGACACAGAAGATGTCATTCCATAATTGAGCTTCTTTATAATGTTCCATCTTTGGTAAGTAAAAGAAAGGACCTAAACCTTGTTCGATCAAGTATTTAGCGTTGTGGAAGAAGAATAAACCGAAATCTAAGATTGAAGCGGAAATTGGCTCACCATCAACGGTGATGTGAGCGTCAACCATGTGCCAACCTCTTGGTCTGACAATCATGACTGGAACTCTTCTACCCTCTCTATTGATCTTATATCTCTTACCTGTTTTTTCGTTAGTGAAATCAATCTTGTCTCTGATAGCATCGTATAAATTAACTTGACCGTAAATCATGTTGGACCAAGTTGGAGCACAAGAGTCTTCAAAATCGGTCATATAAGTGTGAACATCAGTATTAAAAGCGTTAACAATCATCTTAGCATCTGGAGGACCAGTAATTTCAACTTTTCTGCAAGCTAATTTTGGATGAACTGGTGAACATCTCCAGTTTGGATCATCTCTGATGTATTTAGTTTCATTCAAGAAATGTAAAGGAATACCGGAGTCAATTTCCTTTTGCACCTTTTGTCTGTTTTCTAACAATTGTTTTCTAGTTTCATTAAACTGTCTGTGTAATAAAACGACAAATTTTAAAGCTTGTTTAGTCAAGATATCTCTTGGTGTAGCACTTGATAAGAGAGGTTTTGCAGATATTTCACCTAAAACTTGAACACCTTCTAAAGAAACTTTGAATAATTCGGCACCCATGACTGATTTATGATTTTGAATTGATTTAAGTCAGCTAACAATGATATTCAATTGAAAAAGTAAAATTAGTTAAGGGAGGAGGAGGGAAAGCAACAATTTATATATGTTTTTTTTTTGTTTCGGTTATTGGCAAGTTATATAGCATCCCACGTTAAGTGCCATTGATCCGGCAATGTCCATGATTCATGATTCATCAACTAGATGACGTAAGCAGAACTGTTAGTATCATCAGCAATATCTCTTTTGAGATTTTTTCAAGGCTGAATCCTGATTGGCTCATTTTATTTTAAATTTTGTCAGAAATTCACTTAGAGTTAGTGTGAATTGGTTAAAATTAACTCTACAAGTTTTTGTTTTTTTAGTTCTTTACAGTTATAAATAAACTAATACCCGGTTACCCATTGATATCCCACGAAAATTGAATAAATTCCAGCAGGACTTAAGAGGCATTTTGCGGAACGGCTACGGATCCTCGGAGCGACTACGCCGTGGTAAATGTTGCGGGTGGCCGAAATAATCTGATCACGTGCCGATAAGCTTTTGCGAGCCTGGAGATATGGATAAGCGGAACTTTTCATTTATCTGGTAAAAATCAAAATCTGGGGTAAACTAAGTTATAAATTATAAGTTATAAATTATGTATAATATATAATATATACTAAAAAGATGATTCATAATAACTGCGAACCCTACTGAATTTAAAACTACGTTCATTGTTTATCCTCAGATCACCAGCACCTACCTCTTCATTGATATATCCCATTCTAATCCATTCTAACTTGTGATGTCTAGCGTACTTACCTCCATTACTTATCTGAAACTCGTCTATAAACTGATAATTTTCAATTGCTCCAGTACTTTCCACTTTCAAGTGACCATCCAATGATATCTCCCATTTTCCTTCATAAACATTCTTTTCCCATTCATTGCTTAAATCGAACAAATCTCTCCAATTTTTATGGAACTTGGGAACGATCTTTTCAGGTTCTAACACTGTAGACATTTTCAAACAACTACCATCTGCATAAAACCTAAAATACCTATAATACGTGATAATTCTAAATGGTAAGTTCCAAGAATTAGAAAACTCGGACCGCCCCCCTTCTCGTTGATAAACAACTGTACTAATATAAATCCCGTTGAATTTTATAAATGGTCGATTCTGTAACATTTTATTCCAATTATCATCGTAAACTAAGGAAATCATCCTGTCTCTTCGCTTACCTTCTTCATCAATCATTTTATTCAACTCCATTTCTTGTTGGTTGTAGACTTGTTTAGGGTATACTAAATCGCATAACACTTTCCAACTTGATGTTTCGTAAAATCCAAGATACGCCAATTTGTTACAGGTTAAACTCAAATTAACCCAACTTGGTGTATCTTTAATAATCAATAATTCCATTATTTTTAAAATCATCTCATTGGGCAATCTTTCAAAAATTGAAGTTGGCTGAGATTCTTCTAATTTGCCAATTTGTGAATGATCATAACTTTTCAAGAGCTTCTTTACATTAATCTTATTCATTATTTTTTTATCTATAACTAGTTTTTTAAAATGTTCACTATTATGCTCATGAACAGTCATTTTGTTACCAATTGCAATTAACTCTTTTATTATACCATCTTGAGTAGCGTCAGTTGGCTGTGGCCCTTGCCTCAGCATTTCTCTATATTTTAAATCTATTTTCTCATCCAATTTAAAGGCTTTTCTATAGTGATTGATTGCTTCATTCAACAACCCTTTCGATTCTTTAATCGTTCCAAAAATGAAGAATTCTAATGCTATCTCATTTTTGGTTTTAGTTGGGTGTTTATTGATCTTATCAATAGTTAACTCTTTCAAAGATAACTCTATGGCATCTATGTCTATGTCCAGCATGACACGTAACTTTTTTTGTGTGGGTGGATTTTTTAAGTTGACCAATTACAATCTTCTGACAGATTTAATACAAGTCGTAAAACGTTTTTAATTTGATGATCCCAAAGATACTAAACTCGTTCCCTAGTTGAAAAGAGCCTTACCAATTAACACGCACCCAACGCACACGACGCATCCAACAGCGCAAGAAACTTTACCTCTACTGGTGCACAGATGAGTGGACTTTGAAACCAACTCCGAACTTGTTGGTTCAGGTTTGACACAGATTAAAAACATTTTCTTGATTCCTAATCATTTGCTAAACTCATTCATGACTTATCACTGTGCCAGGTCTACATTGGATCAAGTTCAATTGATGATATATAAGGAATACTGGTTATCCCATTTTCATTTATCTGACATGATCAGTAGCTAGGTCAAGATGAACTATCATTAGCAAAACACCAAAACCAAAATATAAACATGTCTTATGCTATTGATAATAATTTTACAAAGCTAGAAAATTTGGCTAAGATTATATATAGATGCTATGGATTAAACTACCACATTCAATTTTTCAGTCCTGATAATTTAATTGTTGGGCAATATAGTTCCATTGATAACGTCTCAATAGTTCCACAAATATATCCTCCTAATGACGTTAACCAAACAGACGATGAATTCTCTGACGTTGATGACAATGACAATGACAGTCACAATGATAACTATTCTATTTTAAAATTTTCTATCCCTAAGGAATTTGAAATCATCTCACTTGATATGAACAATGAAAAAAACATTGCAAACTATTTATTCTCATGTTTTGAAGAAATTCAACAAGCTACTTGTAAGAAATTAGCTAAGACCTGGATCAAAATAGTTGAACCTTCAAAGCAGTCAAATTTTCCATACAAAGGTTCTAATGCTACTAGTCCGGACTGGTGGCCTTTGGATGTAATACATAGAGAACCTGATCATCTAAAGAAGAATGAACGAATTAAACTATTAATGCAGATTTCACGTTGGTTTAAAGATATGCATGGCGAATTGATTGATCAAGCTTTGCAATTAAGCGATTTCAAAGACAAAAGGACCCATAAACCAAAACTGAGAATGCAGTTGATTACCAAACAGATTTTTAAGATTATTTTAAACCCAAAAGGTGAAAGATACATGGATGTGTTTAGAGTAGGTAAGAATTTTTCAAATAAGACTATTTTGAAAGCAAGACAGGATTATCTCAATGATAAATTACCACATAATGAAAAGAGATCAACTACCCCTCCTAATCCCAATTCTAATCCTTTGAGTTATCACAATAATAACGGTGATGCTGGTAATAGAATAACCGCATCTTCTTTAGATTTACCTGGTTTACCCGATTTAGGTAACTCTGCAAGTCCCTCATTAGATACACTTACAAGATCGGCAATGAAATCATTAATTGAAAGTCAGGCAACATCAACAGCAACGTCAACTAGAACATTATCTCCATCTACAATTACTCAAAGAATGCTAAACAGCTCTAGAAAAACCCCTCCTTCTATTTCGACTAGTTATTTCAATGATCCTAATTTACTTAATCTTAACTCATTCTTTAATACGAATAATACTGTTTTTCAAACACCAACTCAGACTAATATATATTCATCATCAGCGACCGATACACAATCACCTAATAAGCAAAGTCACAAAACAAGCGGTAATAAAAACAACGACCAGGTCCACAATGAAAATGAAAATGAAAACAGCAACGAAAATAAAGCTACTACAGGCTCATTGTCTTCAGTGACAAGAATAGGCACTAGTATAAACAAAGATATACCAATCACTGATAAAGACTCGATATTCAAACCGCTTCCTCATAGATTATTAAAGAAAGATATGGGATTGGAGTTTTCTATACCTTCAAACAGAAGTCCAAATAACAAGAATGTGTTGGGTATGCTGAACCCATCACAATTAAATTCATTAAACAGAAATTCGTCGCCAAATGGCGGTAATATTAACAGTTTCATGAAAAAACTTGAGTTTGGTACAGCAATGAATACTAGTCCTTCGTCTAATACTGCTATCGATGGTGCTGAGTTTGTCTATTCTGATGAGAATTTAGTTGGCAAAGATCATAATGAGTATGTTCTGTTACCTCAAGAGTCTCCTGTTAGAAAATAGTTTTTGGATATTTTTTATTGTTTTAGCTTTTATAATTTAAACTTGGTCGTTGTATCTTGTCTGTACTATTTCCTCTTTTTTTCTTTTCATTTAGCTTTTGATTTGTTTTTTAAGTATGGTAAGTTCGGAGCTGTATAGTTTTATTTATATGGAATTACATCTTATATAATTATAATAAAGTAATGGTAAAAAAAAGTGTAATGTTTTTCTAGAGTGAAATAACATAGAAAAAAACGAAAGATGTGGATGAATATGATAATGAACCTACCAAACAAATAATATAACATAAAACATAAAACATGAACTATAGACTCAAAGATGTAAGTATGGATCTGGGATCTGGGATCTCCTGATCCCAGATCAAACAATAAATATAATCAAAGAAAAGATAAGACAAGAAAATAGGAATAAAAATCGATCTCTAAAGCATTGTTGCTATTGCTGTTATAGCTGCTATTGCTGTTATAGCTGCTATTGCTGTTATTTCTGCTGCTGCTGCTGCTGTTGTTGTTGTTGTTGTTGTTGTTGTTGTTGTTGTTGTTGTTGTTGTTGTTGTTGTTGTTGTTGTTGTTGTTGCTGCTGCTGCTGCTGCTGTTGCTGATCATGTTGGTGATAACCACCAGATCTTATCTCTTCGACGTCAATTGGGAAATAGATGATTTGAGTTATAAACTTCCCGGAATATCTATGTATACATGAACTTGTTATAACGCCATCTAATTTCGAATTACATGTAATCAGATGGTTTAGCATAACGTGATTCGGTTTGTTTCTGGCATCTTCAATAAACTCCGGGTATCTAGCAACCCTATTTGACGAGAAATTTTCAGATGAGACTGGTGCTGATGAAGGTAGAGTTTTTGATATTGGAACTAAATGTGATGATTTCAAAGGAACAGAGGCCAATGAACTTTGAGTATTGTTAGAAGAGTTTCTTTTTTTTGGTTCATGTCTGTGTATTGATTTTGGATTTTTCGTTTTTGAAATTAAGAAAGAGGAAGAAGCACATAAATGAGCCTGGCGATAATGGCGGTAAGGGTTGTGAGTTGAGTATTTGTCCATTGTATTTAATTCATTAATGTTGTATCGATACTGGTCATTTATATAAATATGGTTAGAGTGTTGATATTGGTAAGGATAAGTTTTGTAGTTATGAGACGAGGAATCGTTTAATAAGTTGGAGTTCAAGTAAGGAGGGAGCAAAGGAGGTTGTTTGAAATTCAAGCCATGCAAAAAGTCAAAGTGGTTCATGCGATCGAACTGTTCATCTGAATACTCATAAGGAGAATGGTAAGGATATTTCAATTTTCCTGGTATGTAGTAGTCTGGGATTTCTGAAGAGTACACCTCTTGCACTTTTGTGGGTTGCAATTGGAGGCTCGTATTGGAGATGTTGAGGGCAGAGAAGTCGTCATTGAAAGTCTTATCTTGGTCCTTGATTTGGTCTTCTGATTCTAATTCAAGTTCTAAGTCGTAATCGTTGCCATTATCAGAGGAGATGTCAGACATTCTCTTTATAGGGCTAAAAAACTTTCTGTGACTTGTTATGATATTCTTTTATATTAAATTATTTTAAAGTTATATACAATAGTTAAACTCAAACCAAATTACTCGGGATCCTCCAGGTCGGCATCGTTTGCAAAAAGCATATCGACGCGTCTACCATAAGCCTCATAGACGCGTCGTTGTTCGCCAAAGTGACCGAGTTGCATGTGCATATTGTCGAATGCAAAAACTACATCTTGTTGCATTGCATTAAGACTAGTACCTGGAGATGGCTTATAACGGAAAATGGATGATAGTTCTTCGATCTTTGGATCTACTCCCGCTTTTGACATTTTCTGGTCTTGGTCTTGGTCTTGGTCTTTGTCTACAATATATTCTCCCCCTACAGCCTGTTTCTCAATATTCAATAATCCCATAGTTGGTTGTTGCTTGTCAAAACTAACATTCTTGAACGGATCTTCTAAACGGCGGTAAACCTGTTCTGCTCCCGTAAATAGTTTATAACGTTGACTGAAATGAGTTAATAAAACCTTTTTAGCTTTCATTAACACACCAACATGGATTGCCTCAGAAGTGGTAGAATGTCTCTTTAATTCTGCATCTTCAAATTTATCATCTTCTAATGTAGACTCGTGAATCAATAAATCGGATCCTTCTCCTAGTAACGTGAATGCTTTGGTTGGCCTAGTATCCCCAGAATAAGAAACTATAAATTTTTCTCCACGATCCAAGGTGAAATTAATTGAAACTGAATAAGCTTTCTCACAATGCTCTGCATAGCATGTTTTAAAATTAGATATCTTTAACATGCTGAACAACTCATATATTCTTGTGCTTTCTTCTTTTGCAAATTTTTCCTTCTCTGCTAGATTAAAATTCATTGCTGGAACCTTTAATATATCTTGTTTGCAAATGTTTTTAAGATCAAAGAATTTGAAATGTCTCGATTTTTTAACTTCAAACTGTAAGTATGATTCACAACTAATATACTCAACTAATCCACTCTTCATTATTGATTCATCTATTTGTGTCAATTCAACTATAAATCGATCATAGCTCCATGGTGCAACTATATACAATTTCTTTCTACTCATCTTGGGCTTTAGATTTTGTAGTTCACAGTACTTTTTAATTAAACTTGAAATACCGAGATGATGATCGGCATGTAAATGTGATAGATAAATTAATCCTAGTTCTTCAAAAATTAATTTTACATCTTCTTCATTAAACATTCTATGGATCGATCCCATTGTATTCTCACCAGCATCTAAGAAGACAGTACGAAATTGATACTTCCCATTCATATCTTTGTATGGAATTCTAATTAAATTGGAAATGACATTACGAAGTTTTGATGGTAAAGCAGATCCTGTACCTAAAACAGTCAATTCAACTTGCTCTTTTAAACTGACCTCAGGATCTATCTCTCTAAGCAATACTTTTCTATTACTGTTAGGTTGAATCTTTTTGAAAATTTCTTCTTTCGGAGTTATGTTCTGTAATCCAATTGGTAGCACTTCTTTATTATAAATTTCTTCATAATATTTCGCATCTTTAAATTCACCATTTTCTGTACCTTCAACCAATCTAACCGAACCTCCATATGACAATGCAACAACCTGTCCTGAAATCATAGGCATTACTCTATATCCATCTTGAGTCAGGCTTGTGGGAACTTTAAATTTAGCAACATCGGTCCAGTGTGGAATCGGATAAAAATCAGGCATCAAGAAATTCCATTTAAATGATGCAAGAAATGATGCATCAAAATTAATATAATTTGGTGAATATTCCTTGGAAGATATAATATGGATAGTGTTCTTTCCAAATGATTTAATAAATCTTTGATAAATTGGTAAACTTAAAATCTCTTTGATGTCGTCAGAAATAAAATGATAGATCACATCGTATTGCTTAATCTTACAGTCTTCCAGTTCTCCTAACCAGTTATGTTCTAAAGTTGGTCGTAAATGCTCCTTTGATGGTATATCTAGAAATAAAACTGGAGCAATTAGTCTATCAGGCTCAACAACCCGTTCAGGTTTAATAATTTCACCACTGCTTAGTGTGACTGGCTCATTGCTACATAATATTTTATAATGCTTAACTTCACATCCTAGTTCTTTAGCCTTATTAACTAAAAACTTACCTCTTATTGGATTACTTTTCATGAGCCAACTGGTAGACACCTTTTCATTTATAACATTATTCGGTAAGGCGATGTATTGTATTCCTTGAACAGGACCTGCCCTGATTCTATCTTGTTTATTGCTCCTAGGAAAGATATAATCAACCATGTTGTCTAATTTTGATAACAACTCTTCGTATTTTTCTGGATCATTTGGATTTCTAATGCCGTTAGTTGGTCTAATGTTAATTGGAACCATCGTAAACTTCTCACCTTTAAAAGGCTGTTCAATATCACCTGTCTTTAAATCCAAGCCAAATCTGAAAACAAAAAATCTCCATGTTGAAATGATATATTGTAGAATATTATTACCACTATGATGTATACCTAACTTCTTCAATCCTTGATCAGCAATGGTTAATATCATTCCAGGTAATCCACTGATTCTGGACCAATCTAAAAACCCAGTGAGAAAAATATTCTCAATTCTGGACATTTTGATACCCATTTCAGAACACTTACGTTGTAATCCTTCAGGAACAGATCCAATCATAGTTCGTTTACCCGATAATGTGTCTCTAATAATAACACAGGGCCCGGTTAAGTCTGAGGTTGGATGGGAGATTGTGGTTAGTTCAAGCGACATTGATTTGGATTTGTTTTTGCTTTTGCTAAATTCTTCTCCGTTTTTTTTATATATTGGTTGGGTAGTATTGAAAAATCTAGAATTATTAAAATTTATTGGAAGCTTGGAGGTTTGACTCCAATGTCTTTTTGTATGATATAATAAACTCAACTTTTGGTTAAAATTTTTCTTTGTTCAGAAATGAAAATTTAACAAAAGTAAGCAAAAAACCAAACAACTAATAACCAAAATATAATTAAAATTTTATTATTCAACTTTGTAGAACTAATATAACTAATAGATCAAAATTTGTTTGCGACTGACTGAATTTATTGAAAAAAAAAATTACATGGTTTACCTGCGCCATCTAGTCTAAATAACAAATTAAGGCTGATGAAATCTAAATGTGGCACAGCTTTTTAATGTGCGGCTCTTTCAAATTTTTTAATTTTTTTTTTATCTTTTTAACTATGTGAAAAATTTTGAGTTAAATATCATTATAAAGCAGCTATCATTTGATCTCTTAATACAAAACACATCTCACAGAATGACTGAAAGTCACAAAAGAAAGAGACAAGAATTGACTGCTGCTGATGATAATGATGCCAGATCATCACTCTTAGCTTCATCTGCAGAGTTGTCATTTCCAAGAGGTGGTGCTTCAGTTTTAACTCCACTTGAATTAAAAGAAATCTCAAATGAAGCTAAACAAGATGCATTATTTGAACAACAACATGACTCTTCAAGTGTTAAGCACCCAGCCACTAAAAAACAGAAAAAATCTAAAAAATCAAATAAAATTGCTGAAGCAATTGTTGGTTCAACCACTAAGTCAAATGAAATTGTCACCACTGATAATTTATCATTTAAAGTTTTAAATCCAGGAAGTATGGTTTTAGGTCAAATTAAACAAATTAATAAAATGGAATTGGTTTTGAGTTTGTCTGACAATTTGAATGGTTTTATTCCAATAACTAATATAAGTGATGAACTGACCAAACTATTGCAAGAATATGATGATCAAGATGATGAATCAGATGATGAATCAGATGATGAAATGAATTATGGTTCAGAAGATGAGGGAAATGAAAACAAAGTTACTAGAGGTATAATACCTGATAAGAAACAACTTAAAGAGTTTCCTGAATTGAAATCAAGATTTCAAGTTGGTCAATGGTTAAGGGCTAAAGTTGTTGAATCATCAACTACTACTACCAAGAAATCTAAAACAAAGAAGAGAGTTGAGTTAAGTATAGAGCCAGAACAAGTTAACTCTACAATGGACGAAGATGAAGATTTGATACCCAATACCATTTTACAGGTTTCTATTAAATCTTTAGAAGATCATGGTGCTATCTTGAATACTGGTAAATCTAAATTATCTGGATTTATATCCAATAAAGAATTGTTAGCAGGTGGCTATGAATTAGAAAAATTGTCTCCTGGTTCTGTTCTCCTGACTACTATCACTAAGAACAATAAAAGAACAATCACTTGTAAAATTCCTTATGGTGCTGTTAAGAAACAAGCTATCGTTCAAACAATTTCTTCCATTGATTCTATTTTACCTGGTATGCTAGTTAATGCTTTGGTTTCCGATGTTAGTAAATTTGGGTTAATTTGCAAAGTTTACGGTGTTGCTAAATCATCCATTAATATGTCCCATCTTGGCATTTTTGATGCCACCGAAATCAAGCATAAATATGCTTTGGGTTCAACTTTAAAGGCTAGAATTATTGCTGTTTATAAGCGGAATGGTGAAAAGAAATTACAGTTATCTCTCTTACCTCATGTTCTAGCATTGAATAGAATTGGCTACAATACAAAAGAAGAATCTGCTCCTTTGGAGGCTTTCCCAGTTGGTCATATTTTCAATGATGTTGTTGTTAAAGGTAAAGATAGTCAGTTCGTCTTTGTTAATGTTGGCAGTAAAAATGTTTTGGGTCAGGCTCATATTTCAAGAATTACAAAGGGTACCGATTTAGATATGGATTTGAAATGTGGTTCTCACCATAAAGCTAGAGTTTTAGGTTTCTCTCAAGTTGATAATATGTTTATTTTAACCTTGGATAAAAAACAAGTTGAAGAGAAGTTTTTAACATTTGAAGACATCCCATTTGGTGAGTTGGTTAATTGTGAAATTTTAAGATTTCTTACTGATAAAGGTTTACAAGTTAAAATATCTGAAAACTTTGAAGGTTTCGTTCCAATTAATCACATGAGTGATATTAAATTAGTTTACCCTGAGAGAAAATTTAAAATTGGCATGAAAGTTAAAGGTAGAATATTAAGCACTCAAAGCCATGGTGGCAGACATACTATTTATGTTACTTTAAAGAAGTCATTAGTCAATATCGAAGATGAAGAAGTTGTTGCTAAGATTGAAGATGCAGAAGTTGGTAAACGTACACCTGCTACAATTGAAAAATTTCATCCAGGCGGTTGTATTGTTACTTTCTTCGGTTATATCAAAGCTTTCTTGCCAAATGTTGAAATCAGTGAAACTTTCGTTAAGAAACCAGAAGATCATTTTAGATTGGGTCAAACTGTTAAAGTTAGAATTTTATCAGTTGATCAAGAAAATAAGAGAATTAGGGTCAGTTGCAGAGTTTCCGATGCTCTTTCTGATATTCAAAAGAAAACCATGTCTGCACTTGTCCCTGGTAAATCCGTTGTTAAGGTGCAAGTTGTTGAAAGAGAAAAAGAATCTGTTATCGTTGAATTAGTTGAAAGTAATTTACGTGGTTTAATTTATTCCGGACAATTATCAGATGGAAACTATGAACAAAATAGAGCTGCTTTGAAAAGATTAGAAATTGGTTCTACTTTAGAAGCTTTGGTTTTAGAAAAAAATAGTAGAAGCAGAATTGTTAAATTAACATCAAAGGAATCATTAATCAAAGCTTCTAAAGAAAATAGTTTACCAACCAGTTATAAAGATATTGCTGTCTCTGACAAAATTTTGCATGGTTATGTTAAATCAATCACCAACAATGGTTTATTTATTGCCTTCGGTAACAGTTTAACTGGTTTAGTTCTTCCAAGATATGCTTCTGATAAGGAAATTGATGATTTATCCAAAAGTTTCTTTGTTAATCAATCTGTTTCATGTCATGTTATCAGAGCTGATGATTCAAACAAAAGATTTTTATTATCTCTGAAAACAGACATCAGTGAATCTGTTGCTTCTGCCGCTGTTAATCCGGTTGATCGAGATATTAAAACTTTGAATCAGTTTATTCCTGGTAAAGTTACTAAAGCCAAGATTAAATCCATTAAAGGCACTCAATTAAATGTTCAATTAGCTGATAATCAGCAGGGTAGAGTTGATATAACACAAATATTTGATAACTTTGAATCAATTAAGAATATTAAAAAACCATTAGCTGGATTTAAGAACGGCGATGTCTTAGATGTTAAGATCATTGGTTACCATGATGCTAGAAACCATAGATTCTTGCCTATTTCTCATAGAAAGAACAATAAACAAGTTATCCTGGAACTATCTGCTAAAAAATCAGTTATTAAGTCTCAAAAGGAATTTACCTCTACCTCAATTGCTGATTTATCCATTGGTGATGAAGTCGTTTCTTTTATCAATAATTTCGGTAGGGGTTACTTATGGGTTAGCATTTCGCCAAGTTTGAAGGGTAAGATTTCTTTAATGGATTTAGCTAATGATGCTTCGTGTTTCTCAAACTTGGAAAAAGAATTTCCAATTGGTTGTGCCTTGAAAGCTAAAGTTGAAAATATTGATAATGAACATAATTTGCTTACATTAACTGCTAAGGAAAAGAGAATTAAATCTCCTAAAGACATTAAGGTTGGCGACGTTGTTCCTGCTAAAGTCCTAAAAACTAGAGAAAGTTATGTTCTAGTTGAGTTAGGTAAGAGTGTGACTGCTATCTCATTTATTACCGATGCATTAAATGATTATTCTCATAAATTAGATGATATTTTTTCAACTAATGATATTTGTGCTGCCACTATTTTGGAAATTGATATTTCAAACAACAAAATTTATGTTTCTTTAAGAACTTCTGATGCTAAAAATAAATCAATTAATTCCGTTGAAGATTTAAAGAAAGGTGATGTTGTCAGAGGTTTCATTAAGAACGTTGCTAAAAACGGTATTTATGTTGCTTTAGGTAGAAACGTTTACTCATTAGTTAGAGTTTCTGATCTATCTGATTCATATTTGAAAGAATGGAAGCAATTTTACAAAGTTCATCAGCCTGTCTTGGGTAAAATCTTAAAAGCAGACGAAGAAGGTAAAGTTTCCATGACTTTGAAAGATTCTGAGGTTAATGGTGACCTAAATATCTTAAAGAGATTTGATGATATTAAGGTTGATGATATTTATGAGGGTTCTATTAGAAGAGTTACTGACTTTGGGGTCTTCGTTAAATTAGATGGTTGTAATAACGTTGTTGGCTTATGCCATCATACTGAAATTTCTGACAATGAAATTGAAAATATTCAGAATATCTTTGGCGAAGGTGATCGAGTAAAAGTTAAGATTTTAGCTGTTGATTTAGAAAAGAAACAACTATCATTAGGTATGAAGGCTTCTTATTTCACTACTTCCGCTTCTGATTCTAAAACTGATGAAGATGAAGATGGTGATGTTGTAATGGCCGATGCTGATTCTCAAGAAGATTCGGACGATGAAGATGATCTAGTTGATTCTGCTTATGCACGCGATGAAGACAGCTCTGATTCTGCTTCAGATTACTCAGATGCTGAAAATGGAGAGGATAGTGATGAGGATGATGCACTTACAACTGGTTTATCTACCGGTTTCGATTGGACCGCATCAATTTTAGAACAAGCTAAAGGAGAAGAATCATCAGATGATGAAGATGACTTTGAAGACGAAGGAAAGAAAAACAACAAGAAGAAAACTACTAAACCAGTTGAAGATAAAACTGCGGATATTAATTCAAGAAAGCCTGAATCTGTTTCTGACTTCGAGAGATTATTGGTTGGTAACCCAGACTCTTCAGTTTTATGGATCAACTATATCGCTTTTCAATTAAACTTAAGTGAAATTGAAAAGGCTAGAGAAATTGGTGAAAGAGCCTTAAAGACAATAAATTATAGAGAAGAACAAGAAAAGTTGAACATATGGATTGCTATATTGAATCTGGAAAACACATTTGGATCTGATGAATCGCTAGAAGAGGTTTTCAAAAGATCTTGTCAATACATGGAATCATTTATTATGCATCAAAAACTGGTTGCTATTTACATTGCATCCGAAAAATTTGAAGCTGCCGACCACTTATACAGAAATATATGCAAGAAGTTTGGTTCTGAACATGTTTCAGTGTGGGTTGCATATTCTTCATTCTTATTTGATAGAGGGGATGCAGAAGGCGCCCGTATGATTTTACCAAAATCTATGCAAGTTTTGGCTAAAAGAGATCATATCGATGTAGTCAAGAAGTTTGCTCAACTGGAATTTAAGAAGGGAGATCAGGAACAAGGTAGATCATTGTTTGAAGGTTTGTTAGCTGAAGCACCAAAGAGAATTGATATGTGGAATCTGTATATTGATCAAGAAATCAAGGCTGGAGACAAGAAGAAGGTTGAGGAATTGTTTGAAAGAGTTGTCACCAAGAAATTGTCAAAAAAGCAAGCCAAATTCTTCTTTGGTAAGTGGTTGGACTTTGAAGAGAAGCTGCAAGACGACAATGCTTCTGATTATGTGAAAGCTAAAGCTGCTGAATACGTTCAAAGCCAAGTCAAGAAATAGTGTACAGTTTATAAATTGATTTTTGTTTAATCTTTTTTAATTTTTGTTGTTTTATTTGCATCTTGTATTTTATTTTCACTTATTTACTTTATTCTAATACACCGTTTGTTAATTTTTTTACGCGTAATCTTAATTAATGAGACACCCAATCTTTTTTCTTCATAACCTTTAAAAAGCATACTGAAACTATTGCTGAAATATGTTTTCTTTTGCTAGCAAGGTATTCAAATTATGGATGATGCTAACTGCTTATCTGGCTGTTTGTATAGTCTGTTCGATACTGCTCTCTTTCTTACTAAAACACAACAATACATCCCACCTATTGCTGAGACCCGTCTTCCTGAAAGCTTTACCTTCTCTAACACCATTAATGGCATGCTCTTCTTTTGATTGTTCAGCAAAATACATGAATTCAATAGTATTAGAATCCAAAATTTACTTTCATTCTGCTATCGTCAGACGTCTTGAGCTGTATGATAAAAACCCTGATCCCATTTTTTGGAAACTTTATAATAGTTCATATTCATTCTACATTGGTTTTACTAACATAATCCCTACTTTCTAATATTTCAGTTGTTTGGATAATATATCTCAAAATGAAATGAATGATTTTCATGTTTCTTATGCTGTTGAATCCTGTTTAATTAGATGCTCTAGGTTGCAAGAGGAATGTGGTTTAACTCCATTGACTGATCTGCTGTTTCCACCTGTCGAAAAGACTTACACCAATTGTACAATTGCCTTATCTATTAATTTATCAATTCCACTATTAATGTTGTTCATATACAGAAATAGAGCTTCGTTTCTAAAATCCAAGATTGCTGGTCTCCGTAACTCATTGAGTTCCAACTGCGGTGATTATTATATTGATCTCCTAACTGAAATGGATACCTGCAAGCTAATTCCAGAAAGTGAACTTGATGATAGCAACAAAGAAATAGAACAAAAAAAGCAAAGTGAAACTGAGTTTTATAAGTGCAATTCTCAAGATGCCCCAGTCACTGTTATCGATCAATCAGTTACAATCTATGAGACTCTATTTCCTGCAGTTAACGATATTAGAATAGAACCAGCGCTACTCAGAAAACCCAAACTGCATGACTCAAATCCTGAAGATTTCTCTTTAGATGATTTATTAAGTGATGCTGCCTTTGATGATGACGGTGATTGCTTTGCTTTAGACGAACCTTATCTTCGTCCCCAGTCACTCTGATTTGGGTTTCCCGATTACGTAAGACAGCCCATAGATCTTTGCGAATTTACCTAACTTTCTTTCATATTGTGTAGTTCTGTGTATTCCTCCTCGAAGGGTCAATACTCCCTGTTTAGTTTAAATTCCTGTCAGAACAACTAGTAATCAGTGACTAGTAATAAGTGATGGATAATACCCAAAGACTGTCATATACGTTACTGTTCGATATATTTAAGCCCAACCAGATTGTCGGAGAAGCATCTAAGAACACAAACTCAAGAGCTACTGAATATCTATCCGTCTTAAAGCACAAACAACTCCTAAAGTATCCTGAAGACTCCTTTCTTGAACCTTGGGCTAATAAAGTCTTTAATAGTTCTGATATTTTTGCAAGTGTTCCTTCAATTGAATCACTTTATTCATCAAACACAGATATTTTCAGTCAGCTTCACACCAAAACAAGCCAGCCTTTAAATATCGAGAAGAAGTTAGAAGAACTACATCTTTTCGAAGCCCAAACAAATATTGATTACAGGTTTTCTAGATTAGAAGTTACACCAATTGATATGAATCATACTCAAAGTTCAGACGAACCATTAAAGGCCAAATTCTTAGGTTATGGTGTCATCAGATTATACAGAGATAAAGGAGAACCTAACTCCGAAATTGATTTAGGTAATATAGAAGGTAATGACACAATGGTTGCCATATTGGGAGTTCCTTTTTATTTTACTGCTAGTGACTTGTTGCTTGGATTTTTTGACAAAGAAACAAGAGAATCTGTTTCTCATTTCAGATTAATTAGATCACAAACTCCTAATAGATTCATAGTTTTAATGAAATTCAGAAATTCCAAAAAAACTAAAGAATTTGTTGAAAAATACGATAGAAAACCTTTTAATTCAATGGAACCTGAACCTTGTAACATTATTTATATTAAGAGAATTCTTTTTAGACCAACAAACCATGAACACAATAACGAGCTCAGTTCGATTCCTTATTTATTAGAAGATCCTTTTACATATTCAAACAACACTGCTAAAAGTAAGATAAGAACTCTAAGTGTATCTCAACAGAAAAAACCTAGTGATAACTCTGAATACATTGAATTGGCAACATGCCCTGTTTGTTTAGACAGGTTAGATTCTACAGTTACTGGTTTATGCACTATACCCTGCCAGCACACTTTCCATTGTGATTGTCTTTCTCAATGGAACGATGATACATGCCCTGTTTGTAGATATTCTAATAAATTTGATATCAGAAGACGTAATGAAAAGGAGCAAGTTGAAAAATGTTTTGAATGTAATAGTGATTCCAATTTATGGATATGCTTAATCTGTGGTAATATTGGATGTGGCAGATATGATTTAGGCCATGCAATAGATCATTACAATCAAACATCTCACTGCTTTGCTATGGAGACTACAACTCAAAGAGTTTGGGACTATGCTGGAGATAACTATGTTCATAGATTAATTCAAAATGAAGCGGATGGTAAATTAGTTGAATTACCACTGCGTGCCAATAAAAACAATTCATCAGCTTCATTGTCGTCTGAAGAACATGATGCTAAGATAGAAAAGGTTGGATTTGAATATTCCAAAATGCTTATATCTCAGTTGGAATCTCAGCGAGAATATTATGATTTGAGATATGTTGACCTCGCTGATAAATTTCAACAAGCAAATGATAATGTTTCGAAATTAGAAAAGTTAGTTTCTTCACTAACTCATTCGGTGGATCAACTAAAATCAAAATCTGAGAGCAATTCAAAATTACAACAAACTAAGCAATTATGCAAGCAATTTGAAAAGAAAGTAGAGGAAGAAAGAAGTTTAAACCAAGCATTGTCCGATAAAATTGAATTCATGAGTAAGGAAAATGAATCTTTGAAGAACCAAAAATTAGAATTGCAGGAGCAAGTTAATGATTTAATGTTTTATTTAGAATCTCAAGAAAAATTCAAAGATGCATCAGATGATGTGAAGGAAGGTCAAATTATCATGAAGTCACCCTCAAATCAAGGATCCTCCTCTTCTTCAAAGAAGAAGAAGGGAAAAAGACATTGATGGAGTGAATGTTTCATTTATTAGTTTTTTTTTGTAATTACCACTTTGGTGTATTTTTGTCTCCTTTGTTTTTGTATAATGGGTTTAATTAAAATTAGGGTGTAAATGGTTATAAAAATAAATATTAAATAACAGAAAATGAAATCGAAGAAATAAATATACATTAAAAGAAAGTAAAATCGAGCAAAAAATGTGAGGAAGGAATTAGTAGTATACATGTGGAGATAGAAAAACAATAATTATGGTGTTGTATATGGTTTTTTCTGGTAAGCGAATCTATTAATTCAATTCATGAATAAGCTTTCATTTGTATATGAGAAATTACTGAAGTAAACGGATTCTTTGATTTCACCATTTTGGTCTGGTCTTTTAATAGCAATGAAGGACGAAGTCGAATTCGTTCTACTTTCTTCAAAATTATCAAACATGCTCTCTTTAATTGGTGAACTTGGAGGAGTTATTCTCATAGAAGTGAATTCATCATCAAAATTTTCAGCCAGTTCAGGATCTGTAATTATTGGAATAATTGGGGGTGGTTGCTTGTCATCATCTTGCTTTATTAAATAATCCCAATTAATAAATCTAAAAAATCTATGTGTTCTAATTTTGGAGTTAAATTCGGTGTCACAATTTATTCTCTTTTTATGATTCTTATTTAACAATTTAGCTAGTAAATCTCTAGCTTCTTGAGATAAATAGAACGGATATTTCACTTTTTGAGTCAAAATCTTATCCATGATTTTCTTATTGTTGTTACCAGTAAAAGGAGGAGAGCCAGTTAACATATCAAACATAACAGCTCCTAAAGAAAACCAATCACATTGAGAATCATATTTCTCTCCTCTTATAATTTCTGGGGCCATATATTGAGCAGTACCAAACATTGAATGGCACTCATCAGAAACTTTACTTAAACCAAAATCAGTTAAAACTAAATGACCTTTTGAGTTCAACATACAGTTTTCGGGTTTCAAATCTCTATAAATGACACCAGCATTTGTATGTAAGTGCTTTAAAGCTAAAATCATTTCACCAATGTAAAAACAAGCCACTTTTTCAGAAATAATCCTCTCTTGCATTAAATGATGAAACAATTCACCACCTTGTAAATATTCTAATAATAAATAAACCTTGTCAAAGTCCTGCAAAGCAAAAAATAGTTTAACAATATTTGGATGATCAACTTTCTGCAAGATCGTTCTTTCAGTCAAAGTTCTCTCATAATTTGAAGCATTAACAATCATAGAAGCTTTTTTCAACTGCTTTTGAGCATAAAGCTTACCTGTCTTTTTATCTTTAACGAGAATAACCTTCCCATAACTTCCCTTTCCAAGAACAGTTAAAGGTTGAAAATTCTGTATTTCCATTTTCTTTAAAGTCTTTCTAACTGTTTTGTTGTTTAATGTAGAATCGGGTGAGAGGAAGTTGGTGGCACTTGGTTCACGGCTATCAATGATTTCAGAATCATAGACTTCATCAAGGTTGACTTTATAAGATGTGCCTAATCTATTATCAATGATACCAACAGAAATAACACTGTTAGATCTATGTTTGGGGAATGTCTGCACTTGTGGCTCCTTCAGTTCTGGTAATTTGTCCTGTTTCTCAATATTGGAGTTTTCCGGTTGAGCTTTTTGTAGAGATAACTTCAACTGGGAAGTAAGCTTTGAGGAGAGCTCGTTGTCATCGAAGTCAAACACTTCGTCAGCCATGATAAATTTAAGAGAAATAGAGCACACAAAGGCCAAAAACTTGGAAGAACATGAGTGCTTATAGGGCATTATTAAACAAGCTAAAGGTACCTTTTAAGTCGCCCTCTTTGATTTTTTTAAATTTTTTGTTTCGGGATTTTGTTTTGTTAGATATTTGTACAGAAAACGAAGCACTAAACGGTGCACACACAGATAGAACTACGTAAATACATTTGAAATATACAGAATTAGTCATGTCTGGAACATACAATGCAGTGACACCTAAGACGTCTCTCAAGCAACAGCAGAAGAGTTCGAGAGACCCTGCAAACTGGCCTCCTGAGCTTCACACCTTTATCGGTAAGTCTTTTGCTAAAGCAAATGAATTAAAATTAAATCCAGAAGAAAAGAAAAAATTTCAGACTCAGATGAAAGAGTTGATAGAGATGGCTATTGTAAAAGATAAGATTGCCGTCAATGATTGGAAACTTCAAAAATTACCAGCCCTTACCCCGGGTCAATCTCATATGAAACTAGACCTCCATTGTGAAATGACTTCTCAAATCAATAAATCAAATGGTATAGCCTCCAGTTCTTCAAACCATTTAACTAATTCATCCACAACAAGCATGGTTAAAAGCAAAACTTTAAAGAGAAAAAATGTCTTTGGTGATGATTCAAGTGATGACGAAGAGGATATTACAATTTCTCAAACCAAACCGAAATCAAGGCCAAAACCTATCCTGTTTGCATCAACTCTACCAAAACTCAAAAAGGTCAAGAAGGAAAAGAAAGAGAAAGAGTCAGAGTCACAGAACCAGGTTTTGTTGGGCTATAACAATGATACAACTACCGATACCATTTCATCAACAGAAAGGCTGAAACTAAGAGGTAAACGATTTGAGAGAGAATTGAATACAGACATAGAAACAGCAATTCGATCAGCAGGTCGCAATAATACTATTGTAGCAAATAATGATCATCCTCTCGTAGGAACTTGCCAAGTTTTAGAGAAGAAATATTTGAGATTAACTTCTCAACCAAACCCAGAAACCGTCCGTCCTTTACCAGTGTTAAGAAAGACATTACAACTTTTGATCGATAAATACTTAACCTCTGCAACTTATAACTATCTTAATGACCAATTTAAATCGTTAAGACAAGATTTAACTGTTCAACATATTAAAACTGATTTTACGGTGCAAGTTTACGAATTCAACTGTAAATTAGCCATTGAATTTCAAGATCTTGGTGAGTTCAATCAGTGTCAGTCACAACTAAAATCATTATATCAGATACCATATTTAATAAATTCCCCAAATGCCTCAGAATACCGAGCATACACAATTTTGTATTACATAATTACTAACAACTTAACTGAGGCTTTTGAGCTGAAGTATAATATTTTAAAAACCGCAGAAGGTGCCAATGTCGAAAAAGATGAATATTTAAAAGATGCTTTCTTCATATTAAATTGTGTCATGTTAAATGACTATTATAACTTATTTGCGTATTTGAAAAAATTAAAGGTGTCAATTCTGGAACAAGCGACCATGATAAAGAAAACTGAACATCTGAATATTAAAAGGAACTCTAATGCAATGTATTTGAATCATCCTCATAAATTCTTTTTTTCAAGGTTACTACAGCCTATCATGAATAAAGAAAGAATAAGGGCATTAAGTATGATTTGTAAAACTTATAGAAAGATTTCATGGGATTTTCTTAAAATTCAATTAACGCTAGAAGATGATTCAGAATTGTTTTTAGAAGAATATAAATTAGGCCAATTTCTTGACTCAAATTCTTTTGATTGTGCAAGTGCAAAATTAACTGTAGAGACTATTAAACAATCAAAATTTAAGAAGGTGGATATTAAAGGCCAAATTTGAATATAGAAGGAATTTACGTACACTATAAACCTTTTTATTACTTTACACTTTTTTTCTTTTTTTTGTACATTATCCCGTAGCAATACTTTAATAAATTTTTAAAAAACTGATATATATATAAAGCGACATCAATTCATTGATGGAGCTAAACCCATCATAGCAAAATTCAATTTATTTTCATCATCTGCTAATTTCATATACTGTTCGATTCTATTAACGACTAATTTCGAATCAATAACATCGGCATCAGTTTCCTCTTTACCTAAATCAATTGGGCCATTTCTTCTACCATCTAACTCAAACATATTTCCATTTTTACCTTTAATGTAAGTAATAAAGTGTAAATCAACATCGGAATTAGCAGGTGGTGCTTCAGTTTGACCTTGTTTGCTAAATTGATCATATAGTGTCAATGATAAGTTAGAAATTAATTTAGTTTTCTCGGAAAGATAATTGCTATTATTTACATCATCACCTAACATCTTTACTTCTGCGATAAAATTAAAAATTTTTGAATGCTTGATTATCAAACCTGTAGGTAAGTTAACTAAAGCATGTAGCATGGCGTACAAGCCACATGAATTTTTCAATTGCTGTCTAAACCATATTATGTTTTCAAATTGATCATCTGACTTAATGGTAGTTTTTTTATCTTCTGAGTTTCTTAAGGCTTCAGTTTTTGTGGATATTGGAAATAGTAAGATGACAGCATTGATTGGTCTTGGTAGGAATGATAGTAAAGTTGGATCTGAAATTGAATAAATGTCTGTGAAACTTAGTAAAGGCGATAAGCCCAATTTGTTGGAAAATTCAGTGAATATTTCAGGATTTGATTCTAATGGAATGACTGCCCCAAGATCCGGATAATTTGACATCGTCTTTAGGGATTGAAAAGTGTTTAATCTGGTTTGTGATTTGAAAACTTTACCAATAAAGAAAAAGGTGATTAATAAACCCCCATTTTTTTTAAAGATGCATAGGGAGCGAGTGGTGAGATTGGACATGTGTTAGTCCTTACTTCTAATTGGTAATCAAGTGGCCTGTGGATTGATTTTTGATATTTTATAGCAGAAAGAATATTGTATCAATATCGAAGATAAAAAAGTAAATACACACAGTTAGAGAAAAGAATAAAGTAAACAATAACAATAATGTAAAAAAAGCAGATAACAAAGGCAAAATCTATATCATGAATTCTGAAATATGGATATGAAAAAAAAAACAAGCAGCTTTTACAAAAGCATTAGAAGAAGCTAACACAATAAAACGATAAATATAAAGTAAAAGAAAAAGAAAGCAAAAAATAATTTAAAGAGAAAAGGAAAATCCTTGCCCATTAACATTATGAACTTTGCTAACATCTGTTCTAACTCTAACTTGATACTCTTTCTGAAAAGGATGAGGTTCCTGCGTTAAACCATCATCATTACCAACACTTGCTGTAGTACCAACACTATTTCTGTTAGTCACTGAACCATTTCTAGAGACAGTCTTCTCTAAAGGCAAAACTAAATAGATGAAGCATTCTAAAGACCATTCATACCAAACTCTTGAGCCATCAGTATCACGCTTAATAAAGATGGATAATTCTTGATCGTCAGTTATTGTAATTGGATTATCTAACGGAAAAAAGCATGGCAGCCAAGAAATTAAGTTGACTGGTATTGGTTGTTGGGGATTATTCGATATTGTTATTGATTTGTATAATGTAGCTGTAAAAAATCCCAAAAGTCCATGAATTGTACCTTTTCGACGACACTTTAATGTTGTTTGAACTTGTCTCTTATTTCCTCGATTATTGTTTGACATAGCTGTTGAATTATTAGGGAAATGGAAGGACCAAAGCTTTGATGGTTTAGACTGTGTATCAAATTCTTCAATGGTTGGGATATATAATTTATTGAGTTTATTTGGATCTGAGTTATCTAACAATTTACGATAAATTGACGGTGATATAATTGGTGTAACTGAAGTTGTAAAATTTTGAGGAATGAAAACACATCTATTTGGATCTCCAAATTTTTCAAGACTAGATAAAATTTCAGGTGCTAATTCATTACAGCCAAATGAACCTAATAATTCAGAAACAATTAGATTGAAACCATTATCTTGATCTGATAATGGCTTCCAAAACCTAACATCTTCATTTATTATATTGACCTTGTTAGACCAGAATTCATGATTGCGTTGATTCAAATAAATCATTACATTTGAATTTTTTTCAATGGCAGTTATTTGAATTTTATCTAAATTCAAGTTCAGTAATTTCATAGCATTAAATAGTTTCTCTATTAAAGGACCTCTCCCTGGGCCAACAATTAATATTTTTAAATTTGGATGATTTAATTGCTGTTGTGGATGGATTGTTTCATCTAGCACTTCTTGTATATTAGTTAATGGTGGGCACTCGACATGGGTTGGTGTTGGAGGAATTTGTGAAGTTTTAAAAGCATGAACACCCACATTAGATTGATTTTTAATATGGTGGAATCTTTCATTTATCAAATCCATTAATGCTGAAATTATAGCTCTTTCATAACAATCATATTTAACATTATCTTGTTCAAAAACTTTATACATTAAATTACTTAAATTAGTTGCATGAGGTTCTAATGGGGATTGTAAAAGAGCAGTAGAAAAATTATTCAATGTAAAATTTTCAATAGAAGTTAATTGATTATTATGAAAACTTAAATTAATTAAATGTTTTAAATAATTCAGGTAGGATAAATCACCAAGGTAAACTTGATTACCATCTACTGTTATAATACCAGTACCGCTTGGTGGTTCATACACTTCATCGATTAATGAGTTTCTTAAGCTTGAGATTATTTCATTATCCTTTTTATCAACGCCATGTAATAATAAAGTTGGAGGGTTATGACATTTTTTTTGAATATATTTCCAAATGATTAGTTGATTGAACTTGTTTAAAACTGGATAGCTCTTTGAATTTGGTATGAACCTTGAAGCAGAAATCAAATAGAATTGAATAGGCTCAATCAACCATCGGTTAACGACGTATTCTGGTATATTCTGCTTTGGGGAACCTAATGAAACAGTTAAATTCTTCGGGTAGTTGCACTGTATTCTTATTGTATTCCACATATCCCAAGTTGATAAATGATCTATTATTGGTATTAACTCACCTTTACTATTAATTTGAACTTCTTCACAAATTGGTAATGATATAGATATAGTGATTGAAGGGTATCTGTACAGTATTGTATTTAAATTACTAGTAAACACAGGTAAATGAGTCAAATCTATTGGAGGGGCAATTAACAGGGTTGTTAAGCCCACAAATTTGGCATAAGAAACTTCATTGTTTAAAACCTGGAAGGAGAATTCATTGATTAGATTATCATTCGAATCTAGTTCGATCCAAGATGATAACAGGCCAACTGTTGAATTGTATATATGAGGACCTGTTAATATATTGACTTCATTTAAAGTTGGATGTGGAACGTTTAAATCAGATAAATTATTAAGTTGATGGGATTCTTTAAACTGTTTGAAATAGGATTTGCAATTTTCTTTGTATCTATTATTTGTAATTGGTAATATGACTTTATCATAACCTAAACTTGTTAAATTTTGAACTAAGTTATAATCTGATTTGACTAAAGCAGAAGTGAGAGGCAAAGGCTTAATACCTATACTGACTTTGGTAGAACAAGTTATAGAATTTAGCAGATTCAGAGAATCTTGAGGGTCTGAAGTCATAGTTATTTTATTTAATATTTCAGGGTTGGAAATCAAAGCAAGGTGCACATAGAGGAAGATGAGTCTGAAAACAATATTTAAAGTAAGACTCAGATGAATGAATATGTGTGAAAGAGTATCAAATTCTAAGCAATTATTAAGTTATATATAGAACTAAAGTTGGAATGGAAATAAAGCACAGGTAACAAAAGTAAATTGTCACTGTTGAAAATGTAGATTGTATGAATATGTCTCTGACTTGACTTTCTTTTGTCTAGTGATTATAAGATTCTTGAAACTCAGAAAGTTACAGTTTGTTGTTCCCAGATGGTTAGTCAGATAATATTTTTTCCAAAAGCAAGTAAAACTAATTAAATAGAAGAACCATCAAAGGGCGCAAATCATCATCGTGGTGGACTAGATCATAGTTCAATGCAAGGTGAAATTCCAGGTGAATCAAGTGCGCGACTCATTAGTGAAAAGAAGTACAGGAGTACAAGTTATACAAAAACAAAAAGATTAATGTAAAAAAAAAACATTCTAATTACTGGCGTTTGTTTCAGATTTGAAAATATCAGGAGCAAGTGTTTAACTTCTGGGTAAACTATAATTGAAAATAATAATGACACTCATTCAAATTAATAATGAGATTAAATTTTTTTCTTAATGCAGATTTCAAACTTAAGTCCGGAACTCTTTTAATTTCTTTTAAAATTAATCGGAAATCTTTTAATAATCTTTTTATAGTTCTAGAAGTAAATCTAAGTGCTAAATAATAATAAGGTTTGATGAAGTAAATACAATTCTCAGTCTTTAATATTATGAAACATTCTACTGAACAGCTATAATATTGTTACATTTGAATCAATTTCTTGTTTTAATAAAAGACAAAAATAAACAATTCAAGGTCAGTAAATGAAAAGGATATTTGTGTTTTCTAATACATTTGTATTTGGGATTAAAGCTTTCTTGTTAATTGTTTATATATTATTTATGGAAACTAAATAAGAAATGATTCAAATACCATCAGAAAAGAGTCTTCAATGTAGTTTGAACTACACCAATCATTGCGTTTTTAAACAAATTTAGAATTGTGCTATTACATGAATCATAAAGTAATGAATAACGAACTCAATCTTTTATCTATATAATATATCATAAGCTTCTTATACGTAACTTAAAATTAAAGGGGCCTAAAATTGCTGGGGCTTTGGCTTTTAAACAGCCTCAAAAATTAGATTTAATGGAAGCAGCTTTAACATTGAAAATTATAATAGAAATATCTTAGATTTTTGATCGTGATAGAATGGTTGTTTCAAATCTACCTAAATATATATCTGAATTTGAAATTTTCAATTCCATGACTATACATGGACACATGAGCATATCCATTTACATAAACTTAGAAAGCTGATTATAACTGAAATTTAAGTTCATATAAACTTCAAATAGACGCTCGTCTGATGACATGAAGTAAAGATCGCTTACGACTTCTCTTCAAGATATATATCGTCTTTTTAATTAATAGTAACAAATCATATATATAGATGTATTTAGTTTTCATACTGGATAGATAACCAGAAGCTATATCATGCCCATATCTGTCTTTATTATTTACTGCTTCACAATTCACTTGTTCCAAATAGTCTAATTGAACATGGATGAACATTTTTTCTATGTTCTTTAATTCAAATGTCACCAGAAGCCAAGAAAACATTTCAGATCGACAACACCGGATTAAAGGGGATTTATCTCTGTCTCTTTCTTGTAGAGTCACATTAAACTATTCGGGTCTTAATCACAAAAGTTGCTAATAAATTTTGTGCTTTTCGTAGTTACTTTATCATGCCTGCATATTAATGATCCAAGCTTGAACTAATATATCCTTTCTTTTCAGTAAGACCTACCCAAGGCATCAGTTTCAGTGTTGTCAAGAATAAAACTTTATCAATTGTTATATGTTCTGAGATTACGCCAATTGATAAAATACCTATTATGCTTGCTTTGATGACTGTCGTATTTACAGTTGCATTTGTTCTGCATCCTACTGTTGGTGAAGAATTTTTACTATCTATGTTAGTTCAAAATGATTTTTTCACCTAGATCAATATCTTAAAAAAACTAGATACATTAAGTCACACTTCCTATTGTCGGGATTTTTTTACAGTAGTTGGAACTAGTATCCTGACTTTATTTCAAGTGAAAGAACCTTTCTCAATACAAGTTCGGTTATTAATATTAAATGGTATTAGAACAGGTTTCTTTTTGAAACCACCTTTTATAAATGTTCAACTTTTAGCCTTAAAAGTAGTAGGTGGATTAGTATTATCGATAACTTATCTTAAATTTTATCTTTATGTAGGCATACATTATTGAATGTAATATTTTATTCAAAAAAAAAAAACAGAAGTTTTATGAATAATTGAATGGTTCTATTTTTAAGGTGGATAGGAACTAGGCTATCAACGCAACGCGTCGCGTCGCGTCGCGTTGCGGTAGTTCGGTTTAAATGAAGGGACTACAAAAATGAACATACGTCGATAGTCTAATAAGGGTGTGCAATTTTCTTGAATCGAAGACACGCCAAACTTAAACAAAGATCAGTCACAATATTGCAATCCAACCATCCATCGTTTCATGAAACATTTAAAGAACTAACAAAAATGTCATATAAAAGACCAAGAGAATTGACACAACCAGAAAGAGAGCGTATCTTTTCTTTTAGAGATAAGTACTACTACTCCCCAAGATACTCGGACGACCAATACGAATACAGACATGTTTCCCTACCAAAAGAGATGCTAAAGTTCATTCCCGCTGATTACTTTACGGATAAGGGCACTTTTAAAATATTAGCTGAAGATGAATGGAGAGGTCAATTAGGTATAACACAATCCTTAGGCTGGGTTCATTATGATTGTCATGCTCCAGAGCCTCATATTTTGCTATTTAGAAGACCAAAAAATTGAAACAAATATTAAATAAATAAATCACAACCCACTAATAACTGTTAGACTTAGAATACTTTTTTGTTTTAAAGATGAACTATCAATTAATGTCTTCATAATTCATGGTTCTTCCTTTAATGGATTCTTTACAACCTGTCAATTATTTACAGAATTGTCTGGTTATATTCTAGTTTTAATGCATCCATTTCATCTCAATTTAATGATACCCCCTTGTGTTTTCGTCTCTATCTTTTTATACTTTTTCACCTTTTGTTATTACTTTTCTTTATAAATACTTGTACTTCAAAATGACCATAGACTCGTATCCTAAAAATCAATTTTATCAGCTTTGAAAAAATTGAATTAGATATTCGACCCTACGCGTGTGGACTGTACGTCGCTAGATCAACTTCAAACAATTTCGTAACAGATGGGTAATAACTACTGTTTCCTCTTCAATTTGTTTTCAAATCCAACTTTACCAACAACAAATAAATGGTCACATTGAACAATTAAACTGAAAAAATCAATGGATACTCAAACAAGACAACTCTCGGAGGTCTTGGATCAATTGTTACAACAAGAATCAGAAGGCCAAAGGCAAGACTCAACTTCATTAAATACATTATTATCAACTGTTTTGCCTGCTTATTCAAAGAGAAATTTGACTGTTTCAGAACAAGATGTTGTTATCAAGATATTCAAGGCTATACGTCTGCTGATATTGCGCTGTCCTCCCCTAATATTAGAGTGTTATGTTAAATTGATTGATTCTATTCAAGGGTTTTACAATTTGAAATTTAATTACTCTAAAAAATTGATTGATTACGTTAATCTGAGTTTTATCAGTGTTATTGTTGGATGTTTGGGTTATGGTTCAAAATTAAGAAATAATAGATATTGTCTAAAGATTAAAGAAAGAATTATTGAAATTATTAATGATAACCTAATATTTTTATTGAATTTTATAACAAGCAGTAAAAACAATAAGAAAGATGAATTATTGGATTTAGACCAAATATACAAACAAAATGAAATTAAATTTGAAAAACTGTGCGTATCAACTACCTTTTTGCAGATCTTATTAGATAATGAACTATATCATGCTTGGAATTTGGATTTACAAGAATCTATAATGATCGATGAATTCATCTTAAGACTTTGGTTTTGTTTGGATAATATAGTTATAAATTTCAAATTAGTAGACCAGGAAAAAGACGATGAAGAAGAAGAAGAAGAAGAAGAAGTTGATGATGATGTTGATAACGATGATGAATATGCTAGTAGCCAAGCCCTATATAGTATTAAAGATGCTGGTAACATCACTGAGAAGTTTGACAAATTGTATTCCACTTTGCTAACTTCAGTTATTGATTTTAGTCTTCGGTCTGGTGGATTAAATCATTTCAATTTAGTTTTAAGAAAATGTAAAGAATTATTGAATTGGTCTTTATTACCGAAGTTTAACCAATTACAAGTAAGTCTAGGTTTGTCATTAATGAAATTATTATATTACTGTTTTAAGAATGAAACATGCACCACTATTTGGAGTCAATTAGGTATATCATCTGATAGATCAATTAATTTTGGTGAATCAAGTCTTGAAGATAAAAATATTCATTATGATTTAAAAATTGTTATAAATTTATTACTGTTTGTTAATTTGAGATTATCCGATTCCAATGACTCAATTCCAGCTGAATTCCATAAAATTTATGAAAGCAAATTTATTAATAGTGCAATTCTAGATGAATATAGAGACAAGATACTTTCGGAACTCTTTGGAAACGATAAAGTAACAAGTGTGCTAAAGTTAACTGATTTTAAAACTTTAGTTAGTTGTATTGATCCTTCCATTAAATCATCTGAAAAGCAACTTCATGCCTGGATTTATAAATTGAAAAAGAAAATTGAAGATCCAGATTGCCATTTGCTAGATACTGATATTGGTAAAATTTATTTAGTCGATTCAATTGGAAGATTTGCTTGCATGATTTCTGGGGATTTTAATTTTGAAACAAAATTTTGTAATAGGTGTGATTTAGTCACAATGAATATAATTGATACAGTTGATGTTGACAGAAAACAATTATCTCAGTGTAGGTTAATGACTTTAGCGTTTGATATTTTATTAGATGTTATTAATGATAAAAATACTTTAAATAACGAGCACTTATTGATTAGAATTCTAGTTTCATTGGGAAGAATATTTAAATCTTTCAGATCACCAAATTTAAAAACTACTGGTGCTTCTCTTTGGAAATTGCTAAGCTATTGCTTTGTTAATGTGGTAAGAGAAATTAGGGTTTTAACTGTTAAAATATTGCCCTTGATCATACTAGGTCCAAAAGATGATCAATACAATTCCGATTTAGATATCATTTTAAAATTTGTGAAGTCATTTAAACCAGCGAATAAAACTTCGTATCTTTTTGAAGGTATTATAATGTCATATGGTGAATTAATCCCTGTTACTTACTTAGATTCATCAAGATATATAATGCTTGATCATTTAATCCAATTAATGGGTGATCAGGACCAATTTAGATCAAATCTAGCTTTACATGAATTAAAATTAGTTTCAAAAGCAATGAAAGTATCCCCTTGGAAGGTAGTTGAATCCTTTATACCATTAATCAGTTCCCAATTAGTTCAAGATTATAAAACCAGCCCTGGCCTATTAGAAAATTTTTGTGCTTTAATTGGTATGAATGTGTCTCAATTTTTAGAACGAACTGCTGAATACACTGTTTCAGGATTAGTTCAAACATTAAGTGGTAATGGCTTAACTTGGATGGCCACAACCATGGATAAGGATAAAGTCAAATTAATTGATAAACATATTGCCACAATCATTTCACGTTTATTAACAAGTGAAGATGAGATTAACCCCAGTAAGATTGTTAAATTGTTGGCCTTTCATAGTCAAAAATATAAGAATGTTGATCTAGCTACAATTATTGATGAGTATGGTGTTTTTACTATAGTATGGGAAACATTGTGCTTATTTAATGGTACTAATGAAGCACTGGAAAAGATTAAAAATGCTGTTATATTTGCTTGTAAATCAAGATATATTGAAAACTCAGAAGTTGAAATAGAAAATGAACAGGTTTTCATTGACGATGAAATTGCAATCATGATTTTAGGTGTTGCTCAATCATTTTCAGGTATAATCCATGATCATAAAGGATCAAAACCATTTTCAGTTAAAATTCAAGCAATTAGAGCTATTTCATGCGTTGTTCAGCTTACCGATTCTTTTAAAGCTTGCCTTTCGCAAATTATGACTTGTTTGCAAATTGCTTTAGAATCACGAGAGTTACAGTTGGAAAGCTTAAAGTGCTTGAAAGTAATTGTTTTACAAACTGAATATGATCATTTACGAATTATAATGGATTTATTGTTATCTTATCTTATTTTGAATTATGAAACCTTAGGGCATGAATGTAAGGTTTTAGCTAAAGAGATTCTAACTTTTGTTATTAGAAAGGATAAAAAGATATTCAGTGATTATGCTTCTTCCGTTTACTCAATTTCTGTTAACTCAAGCTTAAAAACTATAGTTACTAGTACTCCAAGAACTAGTGATATTATTGAAGGACTTTCTAATGGTTTATTAAGCGATAATAAATGGGTAGTACAACAAGCATTAAATGATTGTATAACATATTTTAATGTCAAAGAAGTTGAAGTTCAAAAGAGATGGTTAAAAGACGCAAAGTATAATAACATGTTTTCAAAATTACTTTCAAGTTTACTGGATGCTTCAAATAAGTTTTCAACAGCTAATTTAGAAATTTCAACTGGATGTGCTAAAGTAATTTCTATTATTGGTGCTCTAGATATGACTAAATTTGATTTATTTTACAATAAAAGGGTCAACAAAAGAATTGTTTTAATTTCAAACATGGAAAAAGACTCAGAAGTTGCAAAATTTTCGGCCTATTTTTTGAATGAAGTTTTGGTCAAATCATTTGTTGCTTCAATAGATCCTAGAAAACAGTTATTTTTAGCATATGCAATTCAAGAATATTTAAAGATTTTAGAATTAACATCTTCAAAAATTGCATTGAAAAATAGTTCTGAGTTTAAATTTTGGAATAAGTTAAATAAGCTATCACAAACTGTATTAAGGCCATTACTGGTTTCTAAATATTCTAAAAATTATACGGATGTGAAGAAAATGAATTATCCTATTTATTCAAACACAAAGAAACATGCAACTTGGATTAGAGAATTCACATCAGATTTAGTCAATCGTGTGTCAAAGTTGAAAAAAGTTCCAAAAACTGCTAAAAATATTTTTAATGATATTTCAGTAATTATTAAAGATCAGGACTTATCAATCTCTGAGTTTATCTTACCTTATGTTGCTTTAATGGCTATCGTTTATGGGAATGACCATCTAATCTCCGATATTGAAATTGAGTTTAATAAGATTTTAAATGAAGATTTAGATAAGTTGAGTAATGAATCAGTTATTGAATCTCTAAAAGCTTGCTATCAAACTGTTTTTTCGGTAATTGATTATTTCAGAGAATGGTCATCGGAAAGAAAAAGAGTTCATGATCAAAAGTCAAAAGATAAGACTGATTTATATCCAGTTGAAGAGCATAATCAAGTTGAAACTTTTTTAGACTCGTTACCAACTGAAATTTTAGCAATTAGAACTGCCCAATGTAATTCATATGAAAGAGCTATTTTTAATTTAGAACAAAGTTATTTGTGTGGAAACTTGGGTGAAGACAAATTCTCTTCAAATATTAGATCTATGTATTCTGAGATTGATGATTTAGATTCTCTACACGGTGTATTGAAGGCATTTTCCAATGATAGCCTAAATGACAAATTACTTCAATTTCGTTATAGTGAAGATTGGCAAGTTACGCATGAATGCTTGAGTGCATTAACAGAACTGGAGGAAAATATTGATGAAGAAATCAATAATGAAAAGAAATTAAATTCAATTACTTCATTTTTGAAATGTCTAGATGATCACTGTGAATATGACCAGGTTCTACTAAAACTAAAGAATTTTGAAGGTAATCATTCGAGTGGTTTCCGTCCAAGCAAGGACTGGGTCATTTGTGCTCTACAAGCAAGTATATTTAGTGGGAAGTTGGATGAATTGAATAAGTGGATTAGATATTCTCAAAATTTTCATTCTATTTCATCTTTGGGCTCTGATATGTCCATATATTATGAATTTGCAAGGGGTTTGATTACGCTTCATGAAAATGAATTAGAACTTTGCGGAAAACATATTGAAAGAGCCATTAAATCAATTGGGTTTGCCTTGAGTTTACCAAGAGAGATTTCACATATCAAGATTTCAAACTACACAGTCTTATTACATTGTCTCTATGATTTCCAATCTTTGATTAGTGTTGGAACTGAGACATTTGCCCCTGTTTTGGAGTCAATTAAAACCAGGTCTAGCAATACTATTAAGGATTACAAGATCAATTGGAAAATTCACTCATTAAGAAAATCGATTGAGAAATTGCATCCTTTGAAAAAAGTTAATGATCATTTAAGTGAGACTTTAGTGGAAAGCTCTGAAATATTGAGAGAAAGTGGTAGGCTCGATTTGGCTGCCAAAAATATCACGATTGCTTTAACTCTAGGAAATTCTTCTGAAAGTGCCGATTTGGAATATTCAAAGTTATTATGGGCCCAGGGTGAGCATGCTCAAGCCTTGAAACTTTTAAAATCATTACTAGATTCTGGTTTACCTGACTCTAAATTACATTCAATTGTTCAGTTGACTTATATTTCTTGGCTTGAAGAGTCTGCTGGTGGATCATTTGATGAAATCAAAGAAGGGTACGAACAAATTCTTGGACATGGTAGTGATATGTTAACAGGTGAAGCCCATTATTGTTTGGGTAAGTATTACGGTAAGATGTTGGATGCTCAAAGTGTTGAATCGCCAGGGCTGACTAGATCTGAGAAGGATTACTATGGTGATATCGAAGGGAAAGTTATAAGGTCTTATATTCGTTCAGCTGTCCATTCTGAAGAACATTTGTTCGAAGTATTGCCTAAAGCTGTTACTGTTTGGCTAGATTATAAATCAAAGTATACGAATGAAAGTGATTTTAAAGGTAACAATAATTATTCATTTGAAACAATTTTGATTCAAAGAAATCAGAATTATTCAGGTTTACTCAAATTCATTTCAGCTATTATAAGGAATATGGCTAACTATAAATGGTATTGCGTTTTATCTCAATTAGTCTCTCGGTTAACACATAAAGACAAGGACACTCTAAAACTTATTATTGACATTATCGTTGGACTAGGTAAAGACTACCCTGAAGTTATTTTGTATTCGATTTATTCTCAACACAGGTCGACTTCTAATGAAAGAGTTCTAAGAGGTAATCAAATTTTGGAAAAATTGAAGAATTCAGAAAGTATTGCTTCTGGTGTGAATTCCTCTTTGGATTTGCTCAAAGCCTTGTCTAAACTATGTGAGTTCAATCTTCCTAGAAATAAAAAGGCGAGAGTCGATTTATATGTTGACCTTAAATTTTCTTATCCCAGTGATACACCATGTCCTTCGTTAGCTTTGCCAATATCTCATAATTTTGATGCTTTACGTCAGTCTAACCTTAGTAGTCACGTGAAAAATAATTATAAAAGGTTCAAGTCGGAGAAATTTATCACTTATTTATCATTTGATAGGAAAGTTAATATTTTATCATCAATGCAAAAACCAAAAAGAGTTTTTATTAGAGGTTCCGATGGTAATAGATATAGTATTCTGTGCAAGAAAGATGATTTACGTAAAGATGCCAAGGTTTTAGAATTTACTACTGTAGTTAATAGATTATTACATAAAAATTTGGAATCTGAGAGAAGAAATTTATCTATTACAACATATGCCGCAATTCCATTGAATGAAACTATTGGTGTTATTGAATGGGTTGTTAATTCACGTACATTGAGAGATATTCTTATTGCTTATTATAGAAGAAACAATATTGAAATTGATTTTGGCAGGGTTAGAACGTCTATTCAAGGAACAAAAGGAGAGGAACAGTATAAGGGCTTTTTAGAATTGAAAAAGTATTATAGACCCGTTTTACCAGCTTGGTTTATTGACGAATTTGCTAATCCTGTTAATTGGTTTGCATGTAGAAATAATTTCGTTAGATCAAGTGCCGTTATGTCTTTTGTTGGATATTTAGTTGGTATGGGTGATCGTCATGGTGATAATATTATGTTAAGTGAGAAAACTGGTGGTGTTATGCATGTTGATTTTGACTGTTTATTTGATAAAGGTAAGTCGTTGGCTGTTCCAGAGATTGTCCCGTTTAGATTGACTCATAATATGGTCGCAGCTATGGGAGTTACTGGCATTGAGGGTATTTTCAGAAGAACAAGTGAAGTGACGATGGAATTGATAAGAAACAATGAAAATATTTTGATGAATGTTTTAGAAACGTTTTTATATGATCCAATTATGGATTGGAAAAGAATCAAAACAAGACATGGTAACTCTGATTCTGATGCTGACATGCGCCCCCAAGTTGTTATGGATTCAATTAGACGAAAAATTAAAGGAATTTTAGATCCAAAAGATTTAGATACAGGTTGCAAGAATTCTGGTGGGTTGGCTGTTTCAATTGGCTTCCAGGTTGATGCAGCTATTCAACAAGCTACAGATGACCATAACTTGGCTAAGATGTATATAGGTTGGATGCCTTTCGTCTAATTTATTTTGTTGTTTTTTTGCTACATAAAGCTTATAATATTTTAAGTTCAATCTTGAATTTTTGAAGTTTATGAGAATACAATAATAGATTAGAGTGTTTTCATAATTTTTGTATAAAATGTTGAGTAAAAGAACAGGAGTAAAGTTAAAAGTGACAAGAGCAGTACATAATAAACAGAATACAAAAAAAAAAGTTAGAATTCAGTAAGAGATTGTTCAGTCACTAAAATCTTCTTCCGAAACGTTATCACTATCTGCGACTTCATCGTCATCATCGCTATCATCTTCATCAGAGAAATTATCACTATCATCATCCTCTTCAGAGTATTCACTTTCAGGTTCATCTTCTGGCTCTTCATCAGACGGAGCAAATTCAGATTCTGGTTCACTCTCTTCGCTCTCATCATCAGATTCGCCGGAACCAGTTAAGAATGTCCAACCACCATCAATGAAGAATTGGTAAGGATCAGCTTGAATTGTTTTCATAATCGTACTCCAATTCAAGTTAACAGTACCTTCACTGTAAGGAATATCAACATCGGTTAACCAAGCTTTAACATCTTCAAGTAGTTCCATAGGAATAGTTGAAATGTGAACCACCGCTTTATTGAAATCTTTAAATACAAACACTAAATCAAAATTCTTTAGACCAAATTGAATTCTTTCTAAGTGGGCAACTTCAATTTCACTTAAAGTAATAACTAAGAATGGTAAATCGATCAATTGGATTAAACAGTCTCTAGTTGGTAAACAAGTAACAGCAGCTCTTGAAGGGACACCTTGAAAGCCTAATTCTTTAAATGGAATATCTAAATCAACAGCGCCATTTGAAGCATCAGAAATATGCTCCGCAAATGCTTTAAATTCTTTATCTAAAAGCGCCTTTCTTCTTCTTTCCTCTTGTTCTTGTTCTAATTCATCTTCATCACCATATCTATACTTTCTTTTTCTATTACCAGTCTCATCGACGGTTATATCTGATGCTTCTCTGTAGAATTGAACATCATATGTTTTCTTTTTACCAATCATAATTGGTGTTTTCAAATGACAATGAATAATAACCAACAATTCACCTTTACAAGATTGAAAAAATAAATGTTTCATATTTGAAAATAGCACATCCACTCTTTGATCACTTCTTGATATAGATTGATATCTGATACCATTTTGATGAATTGTGACCATACCTGGGTATCTTTTAGTATCTGGAGTTGGTCTAACAAACACATTATCCAGTCTTCTAGGCCTACTAACTTCAATTAGAGAGGCTTGTGTAACAATATCAGCTCTTTCTTTCTTTTCAGCTTCTCTCTTAACAGCATCCTTTTTCATCTCAGTAATCTTCTTTAAAACTTCAGCCATTCTTGCTCCATCCTTTGATCTGAATGTTAAATTTCTAATGAATTGCTTATCTTCACCAGGCTCGTAAGGTAATTCGGCTCTTTTATTGGAAGCAATACCAGGGGAATTGAAATTTAATCTTAAATGAGTATACTCACCTTCTTCAGTCTTAGAACCATTTTTATAAGCATTAATATGGAATGGAACTGGTCTACCACCTATTGGCAAAATAATAGTTTGATTTTTAGAATCGATATGAATTTTCAAGTCTCTGACATTACTTGGGATTTGTGATTCTCTAACATAGGATTCGTACTTTTTGAAAATAGCCCTTTGCTCGCCTCCTTCCTTAGCATCTTCTGGATTGAATCTATCCAAGCCTTCTTTTTGTCTTTTGGAATGTAGTTCCTTTTGAATTTCTTTCTGAATTTGAGTTTGGTCACCTTCCGATTCTCTTTGCTCAGACCTCATTTTGGCTTTCAAAACTCTAGTATTAACGCCACCACTAATTTTCACTTCTTTTGGTTTGGATTTTGAAGATTCTTTTTCAGACTTAATTTCCTTTATGGCAGCTGGATTCTTGTCCTTCTTCTTTTCATCTTCAATTTTAACATCATCTTCGGCACCATCCTCGTCATCGAAATAGAAAGCAATATCACGTCTGGCTTTTTGATAATCAGTTAAAATAATTGGTTCTTCGCCAGTAATTCTAATAGTATCAGATAACATTAAACCATAGGTGCCATCTTTTGGGTCTTTCAAATTTGAAAAACCAATAACAATGTTAATAACAGAGTTTTCATGAATTTTTCTTTCATTCTTATGATTCAAAACACCAGAAGAATCTCTAAAATCAATACCTATTAAAGAGCCTAAATTTTTAACAAAGTGATCCGCCAAGTCTGGTCTTTTTTCTTTAATGAATTCAACGGTTTGGTTAAAAACATCTTTGGTAATAGCGCCATCTCTAAGCAAACCGAAAATTTTATTTTCAACTTCCTGTAAGAAATCATAATTCTTTTCCATCTGTTTTGTAGGACTAATGAGAAAAGTTCTTGAAATGTTTGAACAGTAGTTTCTATAACGTAAACCAATTGAAGATAAGATAACAGATCCACCTAACTTTGCATTTGTTGATTCAACAGAAAACTTTAATTCATATTTACCATTTGATTGAACAATCGGTTTATAACACCAATCTAATTGAGATAAATCAAAATCAGCACCGAGTTTTTTGAACTTTTTATTCGAGTCCATTGACTGAAAGTATTTTTCATCATCAATTTTATTTTCAATTTTATTGACCAATTGAGCATTGGTAACATTAAGATCCTCATCGATAATTTTTGACATTTCGTCAGAAAAGTAAGTCATCAAATTAGTTGATGCCTTAGATGCAACTCTTAAAGACTTTTGTTCATCTTCATCTTTGAATTCTAAAACTGAAGAAACACCAACTGCGACATCAACCAAATCGAACTTGTCACTAGAAGAAATTTGTTCTTTAAATATTGGATCCCACTCTTTAATAAATTTACCTTCGTATTTATCTTTAGCCAAGATACCAATTTTTTTATTTGAATCCAATGTTGAATCTTCAATTTCTTTTAATAATTCGTCAAACAGTTTTTTATTGTGTTCAGCATCTTTAGTTCTTGATAAAATAGTGATATTATTATTTTGTCTGAGCAAAGGATTTAAATATTTGGTTTTACCAACAGAAGTTAAAAAGATGATTCTTTTGGAAGTGACATACAATACAGTTGCTGGAAATTCATAGCCCAGTAACCATGTGTGCAAAACAGTTGATTTTTGATAAGGGTTGGCTTCATCGGAAGAACCAACCACGACCAATAAACCGTTAACTTGCTTGAATGCGTCATTGGAGGCGACACCTCTTTGTAGGGCATGGAGTCTTTTGCGGAACGCAACAGAATCAATTTTAATTTCAGACATAGAGTGAGCTAAATTATCTGAACAGAGAGAGATGAATTGCTGAATTGTTCTTAAAGTCATACGTGAAGATAAATTAATTTGAATTTGTTTAACTAATTGAAATCGAAATCGACGCGTTTTATTAGTGGCGCATGAGCAAACAGCTGTGCCACACAAGGCACAAGGCAGGCGCTCGATCTGACCTGAATTTGATCGAGAAACGACAACTAAACAAAACAGCTACCACATTTGAGAACAAAGGACCCCCTCCTGCATACAAACCACCTCTCTTACAACCTCTCATCAATACTTCCTAAACATGTCAGATACTGCAGATGATTACTCATATGATTATGAATATCTATTCAAAAGTACGTATTTGCTTATATTTCTTATTCGAAACATGATAGATTGCAATTTAAATTTTTGGATTGACCATTCATGTTTTTGTTCTTTTTATTAAGGTAACAAGGCAATACTAATTATCTTTTTTATACTTTAGTTGTCTTGATTGGTGATTCTTCAGTTGGTAAAACTAACTTGCTTTCCAGATTCACGAGAGATGAATTTAATCCGGATTCAAGAGCAACAATTGGTGTCGAATTCGCAACCAGAACAGTGGAAATTGACGGTAAAAGAGTTAAAGCACAAATTTGGGATACTGCAGGTCAAGAAAGATATAGAGCTATTACAGCAGCATATTACAGAGGAGCCGTTGGTGCCCTCGTCGTTTACGATATTTCAAATTCTGATTCTTATGAATCCGTTTCAAGATGGTTAAGAGAAATGAAAGATCATGCCGATGCTAATATAGTGATAGCTTTAGTTGGTAATAAATCCGATTTGGAACATTTAAGAGCGGTCCCTACTGAAGAGGCTAAAAATTTTGCTGCTGAAAATAACTTATTATTTACTGAAGCTTCTGCCTTAAATGCCGAAAATGTCGAGTTAACTTTCCATCAATTAATTAAATCAATTTATGAAATGGTTTCTAAAAGAAAATTTGATATGGATGGTGCAGAAGGTAGCAATGGTAATAATAATAATTTGAAGGGTAATACCATTACTTTAACTCCAGCCCCAAAAGATCAAAAGATCTCGAAGGGTTCAAATTGTTGTTAAGTTAAATATTTTTTCCGAACGATACCTAAGTTTACTACAATCAAATAATCAAATAATCAATAATAATAATATATGAAACATTCTAAATTGACGCTATTTTTAATGATGTGTATATTTTATATGTTTTAAGTGTTGTGTTATTGTTTTTGCTATGCTATAACATTATCAGTTTTTGACAAAGGTTAAGTTTCTTATATATATATACAATTTCTTCATTTCGATTTTTAGTTTTTGTTACTCTTCCACTCTTTAGTTTCTTTATATATATTAAACTGTTTTTGTGTATCCTTGATTTTTTTTGTCTTTTTACTCCTTGTCTTGTGTGCTTTTTAATATTTGTTCTGTTATATTATAGGATTTTATTTAAATTACTTCATCGCTTACTTCGTACATTTTTACGTTTAGTTTCTATGTTCATTCTCAAGTTATTAGGTGTTTTAAAACCAAGTGTATAATATTCTTTGAAATTCAAAAGTTGGTCGTTATTGTAAAATTGCTGAAATACTAATGTAACAAAGGCCTTTTTTAAAAATACAGAAAAAAATGGAGGGAAAAACCAGTAAAAGTATATGTACCATAAATATTTTATTTCTGATCATCAAAATCAGCGTCGACATCTTCTTCATCATCGTTAGTTGAGCCTGTTTCATTTTTCAACTTTTCTTCGACTTTAGTATAATCAATAACCTTACCTCTGGTTCTTCTTCCAGTAGTGATAATATTAGCGGTGTCAATTTCTAATAAATCATCTTCCTCTTCTTCATCTTCAATTAATTTATCATCATCAATATATTTGTTGGCTTCATCATCGTCATCATCGGAAGAATCCTTGTCTTTTTCTGGTGGTGGCAAATCATCATACTTTCTACGTGGGTGCTTTCTTTTCTTCTTTTTTTCCTTTGGCTTTGTTTCTGTAGTAGTTGTTGATTCTTCTTCAGCTTTTCTTTTCTCACCAATACTAGCTTCTGGTTGTTCAGAGGTCGTCGTGGTTGTTGCGGTTGTTTCAGAAACGATTGTTTCAGCAGCAGTTGTTTCAGCAGCAGTTGTTTCAGCAGCAGTTTCTGAGACTGCTGGATGAATATCTATATTTACAGAATTTTTTTCAGACATTAAATTATATTGGTGGGTTAATTGATTGATTGAAGATATGAGTTAGGTAATAGATAGTTTGGTATTAGTAAATTAATGCTTTTTCAAGCTTCGAAGCTTATAATTTATCAGAGAAAACGCGTCTTCAAGTGACTTCAGCGCCTTCAAAGAGCATACCACAAATAATCTGTCGTATAATATTTTAATCTCCGGGTTACGAGTCGCTGTGTCGATCGACTCTTTTAGTGAAAACATTAACACACCACTTTTGGACAATAAACAAATCAAAAGAAGCCAGTACGTTGAGACACTGGCAATTCAAAAGGCGTCCAATCCTATCTATCTCAAGTCTCACTCTCCGACGCTAAACTTATACTTCATTTTACTGCTTCTGCTGGTCTCTTTCATACATCTCATAAGACATCTTAAAGCTTGCCCGAACAGTCTTATTCCATTCCTTTTCCTGGCATTCCTCAGAATATCTCATCCTCCTAAAATAGCATATACATTCATCTATTATAGCATAGCCGACCAAAAATAGCATATTATCATATTCAGCATATATTCATAGTGATAGTCACAGCTTAATCATAAAATGAAAATGGATAACGATTTACTTTTATATTCAGATCCTCTTATAACTCTGTTAAAAGATCCAAATCTAAATAAAGACAAAGAAAAGACGAAAGAATTGATTCAAATAATAAATGAAATAAATGACAATCAAATTAAATCCTGGTGTATTGAATCCTTTGAAATATTAAGAGATTTGGAGAAAATTGAACTGAAAATCAATAATTGGGAATTTCAAACTTTGGATTTTAATCTGTCTTTACAAATCACGCAAACATCTTCCTCCACAAAAAAGTCTCCAAAGGAAAAAGTAGACGAAATAGATAAAAGAAAAATAAATTCAGAGTTAGCCAAACGTGTGTCAAACCACTGTCTTGATTTACATAAAATCTTATCTGAACTAGCATTAGAGATCGATGAGTTAAATATCTTCAATAGGCAACTATCTCCTATGCAAAGAATTTCTGATCCTGGTACTATCCTAACTGAATTATCCTTACGTGTTATTAAGTTAAAGAACGTCCTTTCAGACGAAATTTCAATTCATTATTCAAAAGCAAGATTGGTTAATATTGGTATAGCTCTAGAAAAACTAATAGAGGAGGATAATCATCCTGATAATTCAGATGATAATGGTGATAGTATCATAACAGATGACACAGTTAGAAATTATAAAGCATTTATTAATAACTTGTTACTACAATTAAATGATTGTGTTTCTTCAAATGATACAATTGGTGCAATGGAATGTATATCTATTGTTAATGATGTTGAAAAAATGTTCGAATCCATGAAAATGCAAAAGCTACAAGCCAAACAACAAAAGAGAATTGTCTCTGCTCCTCCCCTAGAAAAGAATTTGACTGGTTCAGATACTCCATCTTCTTCAACTTTTGACGATACCCTTTATTCTGGTTTTGACGATGATGAAGAAGAAGTATATGATGAAGGACATATGGATAAGATGAATAAATCTTTGTCCACCATCAAGATTGATGAAAGAAGACAAAAAAGATTTAATAATTCAAGAATGATGGCTTTTGAACATTCCTCATTACATAGAAGTACAATCACAGAAGAATTACCGTATCTGATGTCTGCATTCGAAGATGCTAAGGCTGTTGAAGAAGAACTAAGAGAAGTCATGAAGCCTCCCCAAACTAGGCCCAAAAAGACAAAATCTAAAAAGGTCTCAACCAGTAAATTAAATGAAGCTGCTCTAAGAGAACATGATAGAAGACAAAATACTCCTATCCCTGTTGAAATGACTGAGTTAAAACGCACTTCAACCCATTCAACTTCAATGTCTTCTTCAACTCAAAATTCAAATACTATGGTGACTACACAAACAAATCATTTGCATTCTGACAATACTGTAACAAGTGTTAAACCTACACGTGAACAATTAACAATTCATGGGCCTGCACCTCTTCCTTCATTACAAAAAGATTTTCATTCTCAGCCACCTCCAAGGCTTCCTTCAGCATACATTCAAAAGACGTTTTTGTCTTCTTTCTTAAAGCCAACTTCAAAATCAATGTATATTGATGAATCATTACAATTAAGGATAGAACCGGAAGAAGAAATTAACTCTTCCGAAGAGGGTGCTTTGGTAATGAAAAAAGATGCTTCAGTGAGTTCTGTTAAAAAAGCTCAAGAAAAGTTTGCGAAATATAAAAGAGATGAAGAACTCAGAGAGTTAACATTATCCCCACAAAATGTTTCATCAATTCAAATAGGTGAAGGCAGAGTTAAATATACTGTTAATGATATTGAGCAACAGTTACCTAGAGATTTGGTTCCTCCAACTCCAGTCAAAGCTTTATCACAGCAAACCTCACCACAACATTCGCAATCTCCTCCAACTTCAAGAAATGGTTCCGTTTCGGCTAATGTTTTAGAAAATACCTTATCGAGAGTTAGCTCACCTGTTACACCAGCGGCTGCTTCTACTGTTGTATCTTCAAAAGTTTTCAGTCCTAATACGGTTAGTAACCCAACTCCTGCGCAAAATCCAATCGTTATTCCAGGTAAAATAAGTGGAATATTTGGTGGTTTGTGGGGTAAACCTGGTGTTGGACCTTCTGGAATGAGTTCTTCAATAACGAATAATAACATTAAACAAGAATCATTTGCATTGCAAGATATTGATAATTTGATTGATTAGGTTCTTAATTTTGTGTGTTCCTATTTTAATTTGTGTCTGTTTCTTTTTGTTTATGTCCATGATGATATATTCCTTTACATCGCTTATTTGATAGTTTTTTATATTTTTTTGTTTTCAGTGTTGTTGCTTGTTGTGCTGATAGTTTTAGATTTGACATTTATAATTGGATTGTTTTCAGTTATTTTATTACATTTTTTTTATGCAGTAGAAATACGACTTTATTCTACTTGTATTTTCCCTCTATCATATCTCTCACTCCTCTTCACTATTTTTCGGTTAATGATGTTTATTTTTTAATGATTTCAAGGTTGCATTTATTACATAATTTTTTTTATATATAATCTTTTCAGTTCTGTTACTTATATATTTATACGTTACTCTGCTTTTCTTTTGTTTCAGTCTTGCTATCTTTGTTTGTTTTTCATCACTATTTATGTTTTATCCAAACTACATTTTTACTTATGTGTTTTTTGCATTTTATTTTGCATATAAAAATCGGTCCCCTTCTAAGTTCAATTCTATTCTTTATTCTCTTTTGTCGTCTGACGATTTCTTTTGTTTGAATTAGAAGGGTATCTCAATATGATTCGAAATATATATATAAACATATATGGTCATTGATTAATTTCATTTTAGACTATACATTAAAACCCCAATTAATAAAAGATAGCATATATACAGGAAATGAATGAATGATACAATTGAAAGTTACATGATAACTTTCAAACTCTTTAATGCTCTATTGATAGACGAACCAGTATTGAAGTTAGTTGAATCATCAACTTTCAAAACATTAGCTCTGATAACTCTTGGATCATTTTTTAAAGATCTTAAAATTTCTCTTTGCACACCAATACTTGAATCAAACAACATCGTGAAATGAGAACCTTGGAAATGTTTTTCACTAGCCTTGGTGACTAGTTTAGGTAATGGTTTTGAACCCAAGCTGTTGATTTCTCTAACGACACCATTATTTCTTATGACTAATTTTCCTATTGTTGATGCTAGTCTGTTGTAATTATGACGAAAAGTTAGAGGGTTTTGGTTAGTATTTATTTTCCACTGGATGAATAGGGAAATATGCTTATTTGAATATATTGTGGAATTGGTTAAAATGGACATACTCTTTAGCTTCGGCATGAACAGCTTCTTGGGATGATATTCTTGCTATAGCTATAAGTTCGTATAACATGATGAAGTTAGAGGTTTATGTCTAAACGTAGTTGTACTTCTGATTATATTTCTACTATTAATATAGTAAGATGGTCTTTCGTCTTTGGATTGAGTGAGTTTGAAAAAAAAGTGGTGACTGCCAATTTTGTGAGCGTGTCAGTGCAGCAGGAAATTTAATTGCTTCTTGAATTTGGGTGATAAGAGGCAAGATGAACAAGTGGTCTGTGTTCTCAAACGGCTAGCATCAATTTCATTCGTTTCATTACGGTTTCACCGGAGATCAAGATGTTTGAATGGATGTTTGGTAAGAGGCTAACCCCTCAAGAACAAATGAGAAAAAATCAAAGACAACTAGAAAGAACTCAAAGAGAATTAGATAGAGAAAAGGTTAAGCTACAACAGCAAGAGAAGAAATTAATTCAAGATATTAAAAAATCAGCCAAGTTGAATCAATTAAAGACCATTAAGATTCAAGCTCGTGACTTGATTAGAACAAGAAAACAAATTGAGAAATTTGATAAGATGAAAACACAATTACAAGCGATTTCACTAAGACTTCAAACAATGAGATCATCTTCGCAAATGACAAATTCAATGAAGGATGCTACGAGATTATTGGGTGGATTAAACAAGAATATGAATTTGGGCCAATTAACTAAGATATCAATGGAATTTCAGAAATCAATGGATATAATGGATCAAAAACAAGAGATGGTTGATGATGTTATGGATGATTTAATGGATGACGAAATTGATGTTGATGATGAAAATGAAATTGATGAGGTCGTTAATAAGGTTTTGGATGAAATTGGAATTGATTTGAACAGTAAATTGGGTGACTCAAATATACCTGAAGGATTGAATATTGAATCTAAGCAGAGTAATACTGTTAAACAACCTCAATTAATTGGAGCAGAAGGTGGCGGACTGGATGATGATCTACAAGCTAGATTAGATAGTTTGAAAAGATAAAATATCGAAGTGAATAAATATACTTGTTTCTAGGTGTTTTGGAGTTGTGATTATTTCATTATTGTTTTGAGTGATATTTATGCTCATGTCTATGCTCATGTTTATACTCTTATCCGTTTGCTAATTTGTTTGTTTTCGTTTCTTTATTTCAATTTACTTTTTATTTATTTGTTTAATAAATTTATTTCTAGGTATTATAGTTGTTGTTTTTTTTAATTTGTAAGTATATGATAAATCAGGTTTCAAGAATATTGAAGTCACTTCGGTTATGAGTATATGAGATTAAATCCCAAAGTATAATTCTATATCTTTGTTTTCGGTGTTAGATACTTCTTGTTTCATTTGCTATAACAATAAAGACATGAATAGTAGTAAACTCAAAAATCTAGAAATACAATAAATAAATTATAGCAACAATCAGCTGAGCTTATTTTTCTTTAACCATTATCGGCCCGAATCGGGTATATTTTAAGCCTGACCTAAGATATTTCTAAGGTGGAAATAAGAAACGACAATGAGATGACTATTATCATTATTATGATCATTATAATCATTAATCATTAATCATTAATCATTATAATCATCGGTGTAAATTTGAAGTTTGTAGATGTTCGGGTTTAATTAGTAACTTTAAATTTAAATGACTTCAAAAAAGGAAAGAGGCACATTCGGGTATGATAGATAATACGGTAAAATCGGTTCTTTGTGTCTTTGTGGTTGCTTATATTTGTTGCCTATATTTCTTGCTTTTAATTACCTTGTACTATAAATTGGCTTTAATTCCCTAATCCTAACTTTCTCAATTCATCCTAATACCTGACTATCTGTTACCAGATTTAGCCACAAAGTTGCCGATATTTTTCCCATTGCCATTATTCCCATCGCCCTAAGCAAACTTGAATTTGAATTTGAACCTGTGATCATCTGATTATTTTCTTACGTTTTCACCTTTAAATTATTTCTACATAACTAAGTAGTTCTAGTATGTCAGAAGATCGAATCCAAGTTCCTACTGAAATAACTCAGATTTCAAATAGTTCAAATGTTAGCACTATAAGTACTACAAGCTCAAATTCAACCGGTTTTTCAAAGACGGATATCCAGTTGGTAGAATTTATGACTGCCACTTCGAAACTACATAAAGATCAAAGGCGTAAATCAATTCTAACTAGTGATGAATATGATTCTTCCTCAGATACAAACTCGAAAGAAGAGAAGTCTATTACTGAAAAAGAAGATGATTTGACTTTCAAAATTACACAATCAAAATTGAAACACCTAAGAAATATAAGATACAAGAAAGATGGCTCAATAAGATCCAAATTTTCGGATATTGAAACACAACCAAGATTTTCGATATTGGATTCTGAAGTTCATTTTGGTGCAAAGTTTTATGGCTTTGCTGTAGCATTCTGGTTTTGTGTCTTTGTCTTTGGCTTAAAAACATTAGTCGACTCACAACTGAAAGATGGTATTATTTTTAAATCTAGCATAATGAAAATCATGTTAAAAGACCTTTGGAAAGTTGGTTTAACGGATCTCTTAATGTATTGCTCAATCTATTTTTCTGTTTTTGTTCAATTGGCCGTTAGAAAAGGTTTAATCGATTGGTCAAAGGTTGGCATTAAGCTTATAAGTAGTTTTGAATTTGGGTTTGTCTTTTTCTTTTTATGGTTTGCTAATTATATGGATTTTCCATGGATTGCTAAAATTTTCTTAATGCTTCATTCAATTGTTCTCTTAATGAAAATGCATTCTTACAATTTTTATAATGGTTATCTGTGGAACATTTCTAAAGAGGTTGACTTTTCCGAAAGATTTTTGAAGAAGCATCAGCATGACATTGCTCCAGATATGAAGGAAGCTTTAAAGAATTCTATTGAATTTTGCAATTTTGAATTGTTTTCTCAATCAAAAACGGAACCTTTCCCAACTAACATTAATTTTAAAAATTTCTTTTGGTATTCAATGTTCCCAACTGTTGTTTATGAAATTGACTATCCAAGAAATGAACGTATTAGAAAACGTTATGTTATAGAGAAGGTTGCTGGTATATTTGGTGTTATACTATTAATGATTGCAATCTCTCAACACTATTTGTATCCTCTAGTTATCGAATTTATGGAATTGAGAGAAACTCAATCTTTATGGTATCGTATTAAGATTTATCCTTTAATTCTTTTAGACTTCATTCCTTCATTCTTGACCGTTTACATTCTAGTTTTCTTTCTCATCTGGGAATTAATTTTAAATGCAATTGCAGAGTTAACATGTTTTGCTGATAGAGAATTCTATAGTTACTGGTGGAACTCAGTTGATTGGAATGACTATGCTAGAGATTGGAATGTTCCAGTGCATAAGTTTTTATTGAGACATGTTTATCATTCTTCAATTTCCGCTTTTGAGGTCAAAAAAACAACTGCTACTTTGATTACTTTTTTCCTAAGTTCTATAATTCATGAACTAGCAATGTATGTGCTCTTTAATAAATTGAGAGGTTATTTATTGATGTTGCAAATGGCTCAGTTACCTTTGGTTTCTATTTCAAAAACAAAATTCTTCAAGGATAAACGTACACTAGGTAATATCTTTTTTTGGTTTGGTATTGTTTTCGGTCCAAGTTTAATGTGTACTATGTACTTAGTCTTCTAAATCTTTGCTCTCTTTTAACTTTGGTCTCAGGTATGCATATTCGTTAGTGTTTTGGGGAGATTTTTTGTTTTGCACAGGGCTTTACTTTTATTTATTTTATTTTAGTTTAGTTTAGTTTAGTTTAGTTTAGTTTAGTTTTTTTCTTACTGTTTTCATTTTCACTATTTTTATTTTTAATGTTTCTGTTAGTACTTTGTTCGTTTTTTTTCTCATTTATAAATACATTTATATACAAGTTACATATAAAAATTACAGATTTAAAATAATATATGTATTAACGATAGATCATTTCGAAAGGTCTAGTATCATTGAAACAGGATCTAAAAACCTCATCAACAACTTGCTTAGCCATCTCTTCATCTTTACAATTAGGATGTGCAAGAAGACTCAACACAGCTTTTCTTTTAACACAACTTTGATGACCTTTTGAAATTCTCATAAAGCCATAACGTCTCTTAAATTCAGTCATTATAGCGCATTCACCACTTAATGAAGCAGCTCTAACTTCCGAGCAAGCTTGATGTCTCAAATTTTCCCAATCAACATTGAATCTGGTATTATCAAACCAATGAACCAATTCATGAGATAACGTATCACCTAACACAAACTTGTTATTGTTGTAATTTGCACATAACTGAATACCATACTTGGAATTATAACCACCCATCTTAGGTTCTTCACAAAAATCACATTTGATTTTTTCTTTAGGAACAAAACCACCGAAGTTGTTGATTTGTTGAATCATGAAAATAACAGTTGGGGCGTAGTTTAAATTGAAATCTAGGTATTCTTCACATTTTTTACAGCTTTCGATCTTGTTTTTTTCTTGAGCTAATTTTTCATACTGGGTTTTTTCTTCCTCTGTTAGGCCTAGCCCGGTTTTGTACCTCAAGGTCTGTGTCCACCATGTGAACCCACTTTGTAAGTCTTTTTGTGTTATGGTTTTATCTATTTGTTCAGTTTTATCATCGCTTGGATTTGCCGGTATCATGATAACTGTATAATAGTCTCCTTAAGTGGTTTTAGGTATGGTCGTATGATTCAAGAAAGCTATTGTTTAACAGCACCTCAAGTAATTAAGTAAATCTTGAATCTGAGTTGTTAAAGCAGAGAGAGTTTTCAACAACTGTGCGATTTTTTTTTATTATTTGATTTTTTTTGGCATAATCAAATTTACTAGCTTTCTCTTCAACTTTACTGCACAAAATAAACTGAAATCAATACTATTAACTTGAATCCAATTATGGCATCAATGAATATCTGGACTGCATCAGCAGACAATAAAATAGAAATAGTTAAAAATCTAATAGAATCAGGAAGTTTCACTGCAAATTCACCAGATCCAAACGGCTACACACCAATTCATGCCTGTGCATCATACAGTAACATTGAATTATTGAAATATTTAATATCAAAAGGAGGCGATATAAACGTTCAAGATTTAGATGGTGATACTCCATTACATCATGCTGAAGATTTAAACACAGTAAAAATATTAATTACAGAATTCAATGCAAATTACAAAATAAAAAACAATGATGGTTTAACACCAGGTAAATATCAAGAAGAAGAAGGTGAGTTTCCTGAATTAACTAAGTATTTATTGAATTTGGAAAAATATGGCAATGATATTACTGATACCAAGGGTAGCAGCAAAGCAATTGGTGAAGAATTATTAAGTTTGCCTAATGGTGAGCAAATTCAATATATTTTATCAAATGAACAAGATGACCTTCTATTAGATGATGATATTAAAGAGAAGAGAAAACAACTAGAAAAAATACTTGCAGAAAGTAAATCGGAAGAAGAGAAGAATATGAAATTAAGAGAATATGTTATGGGTGTGGTCGCCGATAATATGCAGAATCTCAAAGATGATGAACATGAACAAGATTCAAAAAGAAGAAAGTAATACATTTATTTTGATACTTTGTTTAATAAATATAAATTTTGATCATCATTATTCTATTGTAATAAACTAGTATTAAAACTTAATCTGCAACCCATACACTTGTAACCAGACAAGGCAACCTGTACATAATTACAATCTTCTTAATGTCAAAAAAAAAAAAAAATTAAAAAAAACTTACACATTAAAGTAAAGGTGGAAAAACCTTTTCATAACTCATCATAATCATTCATCATCGCTGCTGTCTTCTTCAATTGATTCAATAAGTAATGAACCATTAGGCCAAAGGGCTTTTATTTCCTCTAAATAGCAATCTTTTTGAGCCTCTAATTTTAATCTAGGCATTGGCGATATCAGGTCAAATAAAAATTTATGTTCATATGAATCAAGAGTAACCTTGCTATTACTTTTAATTTCCTCTATCATTTCTTGTTCAGTTTGTCCATTCTCTAAAGTCATATTATCGATAAATTGTTTGCATTCAACAAACCAAAAAATATCAAATGTAGATTCATGTTTAAGAAACTTTTTCACTATCCTTTGGCCTTGGTGGTCTCGTAATTGAATCATAGTATAATCACCTTTAATCCATAATTTATCGTCTCTATTGATAAACTTGTTATAACCTTCAGCTATGAATAATTTCCTTTGTTGTTCTTTTAGCTGTCTCTGTTTTTCTTCCCTCTCCTTCTGTTCTTTCTTTTCTCTTTCTTCAGCTTGTTTTCTCTTCTTCTCTTCTTGTTTCAATTTATCCTTCAATAACGACTGTTCGTAAGCAGCATCTTGCTGTTGTCTTATTGCTCTTGCTAATTCAGTTTCTTGTTTATCCAATCGGTGAGCCACTAATTGAGGTTCATATTTATCAACTATTCTTCCTAATCTTTTCACAAGTTTCTTGCATGTATCTTTATTTCCATTTAAGCTTTCAAAATTTTGAAATTTAGTAACAACAGACATCGAAGGAAGCGTGGTTCCATTAGCAGATACTTCGGCAATCAAATTAATGTATGGCAATGAATAAACCCTATACGATTTACCAACTTCAAATGCTTCGGGATAGGAGACATCACCAATGTATAAAATAATATTGTTCTCCTTGACAAAATTTAAAAGGATTTCATTATTCAAGAAAGTTTTAACAAATTTTGATGAAGATTCAACTTGTAAATTCACTAGTATACACATTAACCATTTTAGTTCATCCTTTGCCTTTTGGAAAGCAACATTAAATTCACCATCAAAGATTTGTAAATCCGATGGTTCGCCAATTATCTCTTCAATTGCTTTCTTGATGTTGAAGTTTTGAACTTCTTCCTTAGTGTTGAAAGTTGGTTTATCGGGAAAATCATTTGGGCTTGGTCTAAAGCCTAATATTCTAAATAAATTTGGAAACAATGAGCCTAAAACTTTGTTTAAACCAAATCCAACAACCCATAACAATCTTGGAAATAACATTAAAATGAATACTATTGGTCCTAATAGACCAGCATTTGTGGATTTGGCTTTCCTTGCTGAGCCTAAGCCAAGTTGAGATTTCCAACGATTTTGAATTGCACCAGCTCTAGGAAGTTTAGGGATCAAATCCAAATAAGGATGGTCAAATGCAATTGCTTGTGGTTGAGATCCAGAAGATCCTTCTGAAGTAAGAGGTGTATTAACTGAGGATCTAATAGCAGCTTGTAAAGAAGGACTTGATGCAGAAGAGTTTGGGATAGGCGGGCTATCATCAATTAAAGTAGGAAAATCATTATCAAAATATCTTGCAACAGCAACTTGTAAATTCCAGTTGCATACATTTAAAAGTCTTAATACCTTTTCTTGATCCGTTTCTTCATTGTATCCGGTGAATTCTTTAAACTGTGTTAATTGAGCCTCTTGTTCAGCTGATAGATCGTGCATGTTCTAAGTTTTTAAATCAGATAAAGCAATATTAGTTCAAATGAAAGCACAGATGATATCAAAAATTTAATTGAAGAGGAATTTACAATGGGCAGGAGTAAATATGGATAAGTGAATAACCAAAGTAACAGATAATCCATCCCAAGCGTACCAGCTTTGCCACCAAATCTCGATATCGGTGGATCGAAAAAGATTAGTTATTCGGTGCGCGACGGGTCGATTTTACTTAATCATTAGCTCAATTGGATTTGTTTACTTTTCGTCTTGGGGTTTGACTTTTAGGTCTTCTCTAAGTTCTTTTAACCAGTCATTCAACCCCTTCAAGTAGAAATAGACGAGTTCAAAACTATGACATCTATCTCTTTTAATAAAAGACAGGTACTCGGAGATACCATTTTGAACAGTCCTGTAAAAACCACTTTACTTGAAAAGCATAATCCAATGAAACCAAAGATCAAAACTGCCTCCACAGCTCAGCGTCAAGAAGAAAGTGCTACAAATATAGAGGTAGTAATTAGAGTTCGACCATTACTAGAAAGGGAAATTCAAATTGACGCAACTTGTCTAATTGAAGAACCATCGAATAATGATTTCCAAACAATAGCCCTTACACCTAAAGCTAACTCACCACAAGCTAGAAAATATAGAGAAGCTCCTACATTCCAATTTGACAGATGCTATTGGTCATTTGATCCAACATCAAAATATCATTCTAATCAATTTGATGTTTTCAAAAATACGGGTGAATCTATGGTGAATAATACATTATCTGGTTTTAATAGTTGTATTCTAGCTTATGGACAAACTGGATCGGGTAAAACATATTCAATGATGGGTACAGATTCTGAACCTGGATTAATTCCACATATTTGCGAAGATTTATTTAATAAACTAAGCCAGCTAGTAGACACAAAATTTGAATTGAAACTTACGTTTTTTGAGATATATCAAGAAACTGTCTATGACCTATTAAATGATTCGAATGGCAATAATCACCTAAAATTAAGAATTAGAGAAGGTGCAGATAAAATACCATTTGTTGAAAATCTTTCTGAATTTGTTGTTAATAGTATTGATGATGTTAAACAATGGATTACAAAAGGTGTTAAGAATAGAACTACTGCGTCAACAAATCTAAATAAACATTCATCAAGATCTCATTCAATATTAACATTAAGTTTAGTTCAAGAGAAATTCAATACCGAACAAAACTCAATTGTTAAAATTACTTCAAATTTGAGACTCGTTGATTTAGCGGGATCTGAGAAGTCAATAGCCAATGATGGTCTGGATATCCAAAGGCAGAAAGAAGGTAGTAAGATTAATAAATCATTAACGACGCTGGGAAGAATTTTAACAATGTTATCAGAGTCAAGTACTTCACATTCTGCAAAACTTCCATTGGTGCCATATAGAGAATCAACTTTAACTTGGTTATTGAAAGATAATATTGGTGGTAATTCGAACACAACAATGGTTGCGTGCATTTCTCCAGTGGATTTCGATGAAAGTTTAAGCACTTTAAGATTTGCAACCATAACTTCAAAGATTAGAAACCACGCCAAATTGAACGAGGAATCACAAACTGACTTAAATGACTTAGTTAAAAAATATGAAACCGAAAGACAAGAATTACTGGCATATATTGAAAACTTAGAAGCGTCTCTGCCCAGCAAGAGAGAAACAGAAGAATCGAATCATACAAAGAAAAGTTTGGAAGACGAATTATCACAGAAGGAAGAATTCATAAGAAAGTTAAACAACTATGTTGCATGGCAAAATAAATATATCGAGACCACAACATTTTCATCAAAGATTAAAGAAAGTAAATTGAGATTAACATGCCGAAATCTACAGGCAATGCATGATAAATTAGTTTCAACGGTAATATTGGCTCAGCAAAATGATAACATTACAGAGAAAATATTAAGTGATGTTAAGAACCAACTCCTACAAAACACTAATTCTGAAATTATTTCTAGAATTGATGAATTGATATTACAAGTTGAAAAACTAGATATTCTAAGTCAATTGGATAAATTACAAGTTGACTTACAAGATGTTGAAAAATTGTACGAGGTTTACATGTCGGATGATGAGAGTGATTTGTGTGATATTTGGGACATTTGAATTCTCAATTGATGCTGTTTGGGGAGTTAGTTAAGGGATCTTTCTGTCTTTTCTTTTTTCCGTTTGTAAAGTTTGGTGTAAATATAAAATATAATTTAATCGATATCATTCTGGAAATAGTCGAAAATGAATGAGACGAATCGAATTGTAGTTAATGATAAAGACCTATGTTTTCTTTAATTTTACAACTTGAAATCAACATTTAACTCAATTTCAAAACTTCGGACGTGATGTAATAGTAATACAACATGGAAATAAATTGATATATAGGTCCAAAATTGAAGTATTTTTTTTTCAAAAGGATAATTTTACAGATAAGCTAAAAGTAGAAATAAAAAGAGAAAATCAAAGTGTGGAATATTATACATTTTTTTTTAATTAATTGTTTTTGCATCAATTGATCAGTTGATCTTTCTTTTCACACATTCAATTCAAGCAAAATGATAACTCCCCAAAATGTCCCCAATGTAAAAAAAATGTTCTTTAAATAAAGCATTGAACACAAATTGTAACCAAATTTTCAAAAGCTTGTACCAGTTGGATGTTTCAAAGAAAAAGTAGTGAAAATATGCCAAAAAATTTATAGTATGATGTTGATAATCCATAAATGATAGAAAACAAAAGTGAGTCAGTGGTGTAACCAAAGAAACTAAAACAAGAAAATAGCAAAAGTATAGAATAGAGATCAGATCTAATATCTAGTTGGAGATCTGTCTCTACCGTAATCTCTTTCTGGGAATGATTGTTCAGCATCCCTAGAAGTTCTATAATCATCTCTTGGAGGTGGAGGGCCATCTCTGAAACCTCTATCTTGAGGAGGACCATCTCTAAAACCTCTTTCTTGGTAGCCACCTCTTGGAGGGTAATTTCCTCTAGGAGCATAACCACCTCTTGGGATGAAACCACCTCTGCTACCTCTTGGGGCAAAGCCGCCTCTTGGTTGGTACTCTCTGTAGCCACCTCTTGATGGACCACCATATGGTGCACCGTAAGGTGGAGCACCACCATAATAGCCACCTCTTGGTGCATAACCACCTCTAGGAATATAACCACCCCTAGGAGCATAGCCACCTCTTGGAGCATAACCACCTCTACCTCCTCTGAAGAAGCCACCTCTACCACCAAAACCACCTCTGTGTCTGAAATTGTTTTGTCTTGAAGCAGAAGCAATATAAGGAGACAAATCTTCTTCAGCCGTAAGTTGAACGTCTTTGTAAGTAACGCCATTCAATTGAGAAACAGCAGAGTCTAAATCTTCTCTTGAAGCAAATTCTAAGTGACAAATAGTAGGTTCTTCTTGTGGGATTCTAACAAAAGTAGGAGTTAATCTGACTTCTTCTCTGATGAAATCTTTAAAGTCTTGCCATGCAGTACCTGGTGGTAAGTTTGAAACTTTAACTCTGTTTTCACCCTTTTTAGCGTAATCTGGTTTTTGTTTAGCGTATTCAATTTGTAAAGTTTCACCAGCAAAAGGTTTATCTAAAAATTCACTGAAAGCCTTAGAAGCAAATTCTGGAGATTCATATTCAACAAAAGCATAACCTGGCATTAATCTTAATTCCTTTAAAGTACCAGCTTGGGAGAAGAATTCTTCAACATCTTCGTGTTTAACTTGAGGACCAATAGGTCTAATAAATAACTGAACATCGGAATATTCGGCAGACATTTTTGACAATGTAAATGTTTGACAAAAATTAAGTGGACGTGATCTGACTAGCCGAGTTGGAGTATAAAGATACAGATACCCTCAAGAGTTAAATTCTTTCAAATTAGAGAATTGCCATCGTCAATTTAGAAGAAATACAGGATCAACGCGCAGTGTCAAGAGGCCGGGTAACAAACTATCGACTTGAAATCGACTTGAAATCATTTTGCCGTCGAGCCGTGTTTCCTTCTTATGCCTAGATCTATGATATAATTGAAAATAATTTATAGTATTTCCTAAACAAGCACGAAATATCATAGAAAATCAACTTATCGCTTATCTCATACTGAAAATCAAGAAAAACATAATTACGATGATTTTGAAAACCGAAATTGTTAAATATGACACTATATCTTCTCGTCAGGTTTTCAAACACTATAAATTATCAATTCCAAGAATTAATAAGCCAATTAAGCCAATAGTTTTCATTCATGGTGGAGCATGGAGAGATGCAACAAATACATACTTAGATTACGATAAACTGGTTGAATATATGTATATTCAGCTGAATAGTACGAAAGACAATAATTTCAATGATTTTATAAATGTTGATATGTTTTCAATTGATTATAGATTATCCCCAGAGTTCAAGCATCCTGATCATTTATTTGATGTTTTGAATGGTCTTGAGTTGATAAAAAAGAAATTTAAACTTAATGATGGGGTTTCTTTAGTTGGACATTCAGTTGGTTCTACTTTGATTACTCAGATATTAGATTATAAATTAATTTTAAATTCATTTGGTTTTGCTAAAGAATTTAGTATTCCGGATATTTCATCTGTTGTGTTTCTAGAAGGTATTTACGATATTTCAGATATGTTAGATGAATATCCTGATTATAGTTTTTTTGTTGATGAAGCATTTCAAACAAAGGAAGATTCATTGTATAAATGTAGTTTCGTGCAATTGAAATTACTAAAAAGTAATCAAAGAGAAAATTACAGAAAAATATTTGATGACTTTGAGAAAGTAATTATCATTCATAGCACCAAAGATGAATTATTGTCTGCAAGGCAACCTATTCATTTCAAAAATTGGTTAGTTGACTCCCTAGGTTATTCTGAAAAAAATATGGTATACATCTACGATGATTTCGGAGTTCATAATGACGTTTATCAACATCCAAAGGTTGCTGAAATCTTAATCAAAGAACTTTGTATATAAACATGATATGACTTTTTACTAGTAGAAAAAAAAACAGAATGCTAATTAAAACATAGTAATAAACGATACATAAAATAAAAAAAGATTTGAAAAAGCGTAGATCATAAATGAATTGAATTATTCCTTAGATTTTGGCTTTGACCAATCGACACTCATAATCATATTCATGAAACCCTTACCATCCAACGATCTTGCCATCTCAGCGGATCTAATCGAATCCATTTCAACGAAAGCGATACCTCTTGATTCTCTGGTTTCTCTATTTCTAACAATAGTAACTCTATTAACACCACCAAATCTTGAAAAGACTTCTCTTAATTGATCTTCAACTGCATTTTGATTCAAATTCATAATCTTTAATGTTGTTGAATCATCACGCTCTCTTCTACCATCTGAATGTAATGGAGGAGCACCTGCAACTCTATTTCTCATATGTGGAGGAACATAAGAAGAAGCACCAGAGCCAGGTATTGCGGCAGATGTGGTAGATGTGTCAGGTAAACCTGATGCAGGAGGCTTCTTTTCAGCACCAAGAGTATCTTTGTAAGGACATTTTGAAGTAAAATGGTCACCTTGACAAATTCTACATTTAATAGTCTGTTGTGATGAAACTTTAATATCTCTTTTCTTTTCTTCTGCTTCTTGTTTAATATCCTTAGCCCAAGACACTGAAAGATGTAATTTAACCTCTTCACCAAATTGTGTTGTTCTTGCATCTGGTCCAATTGTTTTATTATTTTTCTCTTCTCCATATCTCTTCCATTTTCTTCTAGCAGCAACAGAAGGATCCACACTTTCTGTAACTGTAACTAATTTGATTTTTTGTGTATGTTTGACTTTTTTACCATTATCATTTATTTTGTAAGAGATAATTGTTTTCGTTCCATCTTGATTTTCAATAATTTCAGTTGGAGGTAAATCGATCTCAGCATCAGCCCAAGACTTTGATTCTGTAGACATTTTCTGTAATAAATATAACTTGATTCTATCGTATTAATTTAAATCTTATTCATACCTAATATCAAAAGTTAATAATTTGATTTAATTAATTTGTGTGAGAATCCAAACATTGAAAAATTTGAGTGGGTCGTGTATATGACACACCAGTACACCTTAAATTTTAAAATTTGTGGAGGTGCATTAATACGCCACTTGTTGCTGAATAACAAACACCCGTACATTTGTAAATTTATAAATTTAACCGACAAACCGGTCGGTCCCATGATTATTAAGTAATATATCCCGAAAGCTAAGCTTATCCGAATTTTTTTAACCCGAGTTCCGCATTTACTATTCCGAAAAATACATCCCTAAAGGAAATTATAGTTTTACATTTTTGATTATGATTAATATATATAAAATGAATTTTATATTGAAATAGGTTTAGATTAATGATATTCATGAAGAGATTATAAGATAATCATTTATTTCATTAGTTTTTTAAATGACGGATATTGTATTCATAGTAAGGCTGAGTATAAATAAATCTTAATTGAAGGGGGAACGACAATAGCCGAGGATTCTTTTTCGGTTAATATGTATAGATAGATATAATATATATATATATTATATATATATATTAGTTGCGAATCTTTTGTTTTTTTAATTTATAAAAGTACAAATAAAAACAATTAGAAACTTATATTAAGTAATACTATATAAATTCATTAAATTCTATCAATTCGTTCCAAATTCACATAATTATAAACTAAAACAGTAATTAAATTTTGCATCTACTCATCATTTAAAACCCGATTCTATTCCATAACATCAGCTCACACTCAAACAAAGCAAATTTCGGGCTATCTCTCACAAACTACAAATGCTGCCCCCCCAACACAATTAATTTCAAATAATCAATTTCTAGTACTCATGTTTCTTACTCCTATAACCAATTCAAATAAAAATTTAGACATACAAGATTATTCAAAAGATTCTTCAATGACAATTACTTCAAATTCAAATGTCAGCAGTGCTGCTACTGCTGCTCCTTACTTTGCCCATCTGCCTATTACAACTAATAGTTTGTTGCCATCTAATAGTTTGTTGGCAACTGATGACTCAAATATTCAGTTATCAAGATTATCAAAAGATTTAAAATATAGAGAATTTTTCAGAAAAAGTCCGAAATCCTCTTTCAAAGGCTTCGCTCATTTCTTCTTAGCTCAAGAATTAGATTCTTCTGAAACAGTGGATGTCGATTCAATTTCTGAAGATAATTCAAGTACTTTAACTGATGAGTTTGATAAGAATTCAATTAGAAGATCGAACGCTTCGAAACCTCATGTAGTTCCAAATAATTCTATGGGTAGACATGCTAATTTCAATTTAAAATTTTCCCATGATGGTAAATATCTGGCGTCTGCTGGTGATGATGGTATAATAAGAATATGGCAGGTTATCACTTCAGGTACCGAAAGAGCTTTATATGACCTGGAGAAAAAAGTATCTTATTCTAGCCCTCTTGTAGGTGTAAGTAATGGAAACACTTTTGATGATTTTGATGGCCATGAAACTGGTTTTGGAGGTACAATAGATTCAAATCTTGCAAACACTAAGTTAGGTAGGTCCGATAGAAGAAAAAAGAAACAACATGCCTCTTTATTTGCTCCCGTTTTTAAATCAAAGCCGGTTAAACAATTCTATCACTCTGATACTGTTATTGATTTAGACTGGTCACCAAATAATTTCCTAATTTCATCTTCTGAGGATCATACAGTTAAACTATGGCATGTTGATAGGGAAGAGTGTTTGAAAACTTTTAAATTTAACTCTTTTGTGAGTGCTGTTAGGTTTTATAGAAACGATGATCGTTTTTTTGTAAGCGGTGAATACGATGGTTCAATTAAATTCTGGTCAATTTTGGATGAAAATGTTATTTATCAAAAAAAACTGGATAGTTCAATCACTTGTTTAGAATTCTCTCCGAATTCTGAAGAAATATTTGTTGGTTGTGATGATGGTCGTTTTTTCGCTTTCTCAACTACTGATTTGAATCAAATTGCAACTTTTCAAATTAAAGCGAAAAATAAAGCTTCAAGATTAGCTGGTATTGAATCTTTTAAACATAATAATGATACAAAGATTTTGATCACTTCAAATGATTCAAAAGTTAGACTGTTTAGTTATAATAATAAGGCACTTGAAGCAAAATTCTCTGGTTTAGATAATAACTATTCAACTATAAAGGCCTCAATAAATGAGGATCACAATTATGTTATATCAGGTTCAGAAGATGGCTGGTCATATCTTTGGTCTGTTAATTTTGACAATTTGGAAAAGTTATCACATGAAAAGCATAAGAAGTTTAATTGGGATATAAAATCCATTTTCAAAGAAGATTCATGTTTATATAAAAACAAAAACTATGGTTCTTTCCATTCTCATTCATCGCGTTGTAATGCTGCTTTGTTTGCTCCTAGAGCTACTTTAAAGTTATTAGAACTAAGTAATGATCCAATATTTGATTTGAAAAGTAAATATGCTAGTTACGTTGAAACTCCAAATTCAAAAACTATAACTGATGATGATTTAGATGATTTATCTACAGCAATTATTGTTTCAACTGATAATCATGGTCTGATTGATGTTTTCAGAAGAGACTTATCATATACTGTTAGAAAACAATTGCAAGGTAAGAAAATCACGCTCAAACCAGATAACAAAATGAGATCATTTTCAATGGGTAGAAATAGAAGTTATTCAATTGGTGCAAATTCGTCAATTAGAGGCGGTTTACATACACCTGACATAACATCTTTTGGAGAGTCAGATGAAAGGGGTAGAGATGATTTTAATAAGGAATCATCACTTGCTACAAAGTTTTCTGTGGAAAATTCTAAAACAAATGTACCATTACCCGTTGCTTTAACTAATAAAGGGTCAACAATGAAAACTTCATATTCTGATTTAAGATCTATTGATTCTGCTTTAAAAGATATGTTAAAGAAGGAGAAATCTGAATTGGCAGAGTCTGAAAAGGTAGTGAATGAAAAATTAGAAGAAGAAAAATTAGAAGAAAAATTAGAAGAAGAAAAATTAGAAGAAGAAAAATTAGAAAAAGAAAAATTAGAAGAAGAAAAATTAGAAGAAGAAAAATTAGAAGAAAAATTAAAAGAAGAAAAATTAAAAGAAGGAAATGAAAAGATAGTGGATGAAAAATCAGAAGAAAAAAATGAAAAGGTAGTAAATGAAAAGGTAGTGAATGAAAAATTAGAAGAAGAAAATGAAGAATCTGCTGGTAAAGATGTAGAACAAGATGATAATTATACTTTAAATTCCAAAAATTTGGCTAGCCCAGTAAAAGCTATCCAAAAATGACCATCTTGTGATGAGGATAAATTTACTGCAAACTAATAGATGGATCGAGCCACAACCAAATTGATTTTGTTTGTGATAATTGTAGTCGTCTTGTTCCTTGCTAATATTTATTTTTGTTTTATAAGTCAATGTTTCTTTTGCATTAATATACTTTAATATATATATATTCTAATCTATAGCATAGTATCAAAGGATATACGATTCCTCCTCTGGCATATTGTCTAAACTGTGCCGCAAATAATCTCAGGTATTAATTTTCACTTTCGAGCATCTTTTTTGCTTAACATAATTCCAATTCAAAGAACACCGCATCCACTTCTCTAATCTGATCTTTTCGTACTTTCTCTTATTCTGTTAAACATCTGTTCAACCTCTGTTGGGCCTTTATAATCATAGTCATGGATCTATATACCCCTCTTAATATTCAGGATCGGACCCTGGAGTTCCAGCAGTGTGTTACCACTTTTTCAAAGCAATCACACTCAAACAAATACAAACCATTACCTAGTCAACAAGACCAACAATCAAAGCCAAAAATATCGAAAAGTGAATTCACACAAAAGGCATCATTAGTAGCAAAAGATATAGTCAGAGTTACTAGTTCGTTAACTAAATTAGCTCAGCTTGCTAAAAGAAAACAGATTTTTAATGATAAGCCAACCGATATGATTGAACTGACTTATGTTATCAAACAAGATATTTTTAAAATTGAAAAAAGTCTAAAGGCCTTACAACAATCTTCAAACTCCAAAACAAATAATGATTCACAAATAATTAAATATAATAAAAACGTTGTCCAGCTATTAAACACTAAAACTAAAAATATAAGTGAAACTTTTAAAAATGTTTTGCAAACTAGACAACGTAATGAACTAGCTCAAAAATCAAGACAGGAACAATTAATGGCTACTGTTTCAAGTGGATCTTTGATGACGTCTAATTCTACACCTAACGATACTAATAGCAACAGTATGTTGCCTTATTCAATGAGGACCAAACCAATTGTGGCATCTGGTTCAGATAACCCATTTCTGGCGTCATTAACTGACCCAAAAAAAATGAACGTATATCCAGACCCAGATGGACCCGATATCTCAAGCTTGTCTGGTAATGGTGTTGGTCCGGATTTATTATCTATACCAGATCAATCGCAACAATTGTTGTTACTGGAAGAACAAAATAATGAATATCTCCAAGATAGAAATAGAGCAGTCGAAGCTATTGAGTCCACTATCAATGAGGTTGGTGGTTTGTTCCAACAATTAGCTACTATGGTCCAAGAACAGGGTGAGGTGATACAAAGAATTGACACAAATGTTGAAGATATTAGTTTGAACATTGGCGGTGCGCATAGAGAACTATTGAAATATTATAATACTGTGAGTAGTAATAGATGGTTAATGGTTAAAATTTTTAGTGTATTGATTGTATTTTTCTTACTTTGGGTCTTAGTTAGTTAGTGCTAGTCCGTATAAGAGTTCTAAAAATCGCATTAGGTTTTTACTCATACGTGTATTATTTTGTTATAACTCGTGTTATACTCTCCTTATTACTAATTAATCAGTTTATTTTACTACTCTTTTTTTGATGTATGTATATACCTGTGGACAACTATACTAGATCTGTTGAATAATTTTTTTATTATTTTATTTTATTTCCATCGTTGTTTCTCATTCTATTGTTTTTTGTAACCCTTTTCCATTCTGTCTTTCTGACTTTATTTGCATTAATTATTATAAATTCTGAATAAATATGGTTTTTTGAGTGCAAGTAACGTGAAAAATCAACTAAGTTCACAATATGGAAGTATATGTCACAAGGACGAAAAAGCACCCTTAATTAGTTTTTGGAACATAACTCCAATATCCTTTAACTTGAACTCTTGAACCAGATCTATTTTCTTCATATCATTAAATCAAATGTGGATAATTTTTTTTAATGGATATCACATATCAAGTTTTTATTAAAAGCTGGATTCAAACTACCTGGATGCGTTGAATGTGAGGATATAATCAGATAAGTTATTGAAAACATTCAAATAAGGACAATCTCTATAAAAGAATGCATGAGCGCTTATGAAAGCTAAATATAAAAGTCCGTGGAAATTAAAAAAACGGTAAGAGAAAGGTAACTTTGTTAGAAATCATTATCTGATTTGAATATCGAATTTAAACTATTAGAAATGACTAGAAACTGAAAACTAATGAGAATTAAAATAAGGAAATAATATGAGATCATTCATTGTGGTAAAATATATTTAGTACTTTTGAAAGTGAGTATATAAATCTATTAATTTGTTTTCATTACTTTGTTTAGCTTAAACTTGAAAAATAAAAAATGACTTACAGATAGAAACTTTCAGAATAAAAATATAAATACGACAAAGAACTGGCAAAATTTTAAACCATTATCTAAAATTTTTTCCTCTCAAGCATATAATATATCACTCTAACTCTATAGTTACTTAAAAAAATGGTTAATAAAGGCTTTGTTTCATTTCATATTGTTTTTATATCTTCAGTGATAGACTCAAGGACTGAAAAGCAAATTAAGAAATATAGGAGTCAATGTAAATAAACATTAAGACTACTGAATAAGAAATATATAAAATCAATCTTTCATCAAGATCTTTAAAAATTGGAGGGTTGGCCGAGTGGTCTAAGGCGGTAGACTTAAGATCTACTGGACGCATGTCCGCGCGAGTTCGAACCTCGCATCCTTCATTTTTTAATTTTAGTGTTTCTCAAGCCGTCGTCATAAATTCTAAAAATGAGGGGAAGCAAGAATCAAAAAATGGTTCAAATGAGATTTATTTAAAATACTCCCTAAACAGTATCTCTGTACAATATATTAAGAACGGAAACGATGCTTTCAAATCAAGGATTAAGGGCAGGATTAAGGGCAGGATTACGTTTAACTAACCCTATATTAACCAAGAGATCAATTCATTTAACTTGTTCAAAATTAAACGCCAATCCTACTTTAGCTAAGATTATTGAAGAAAGTACAGCAAACAAAGAAATAGTCAGTGGAGCACCAAGTGAATTATCTGAAGCAAATAACAGATTAGTTAGAATTTACAAAGAGTCCAAATATGCTACTCAATCATCTTCTCTGAACTCCAAATATTGGAAAATCGAATGGGATGTTTTAAGTAAAGGAAATAGATGGGAAAATGATTTAATGGGTTATCAAGGAACTTCAGACTATATGCATGCTACGAGATTGAATTTTGATAGTAAAGAACAAGCTGTTAGTTTTGCAAAGGGTCATGGTTGGGATTACTATATACAAGAACCAAAAGTTAGAAAATTTAAGCCTAAAGAATATTCTTCTAATTTCTATCATGTTAAAGGTCCTCTGAAGCATATTAGAACTAAATAGATCGCTTTATTTTTATATACTTGCATACCTATGTGCTGAAGCTAGTATTGTTAAAAATGATTATCCGTATTTATTCTCTTATTTATTTATTTTTATGTGTTGCACATTATTACGTACAACCTTTTTTGAATTTACTTTCTGTCTATATACTTTCATCACATAATCTAGTAGAATCCTACAACTTAATTCGTTCTCTTGGGAAGTTGAAAGAATCGAAAAGAAATAACGAACGGAAAACTCAAAGTGGGAAAGATGTAGGGAATGGATATATGAATAGTATATACATGAAAGGGATGTAAAAAACTAAAAAACTAAATATATGTCAAAGGAAGTAGAGAAAAACAAAAGAACAATCATATAATTATTAATATGAGAAGACATCGTAAACGTTACAACATTACAATTAACAACAAATCATTCTTTAGAAAGGCAAAGAATAAAAAAGCATATTAAAAAAATAAAAGAATGAGAATAAATTTTAGTTCAAGTTTTCTTTTATGAGAAACCACCAGCCTGCATTTGAGCCTGTCTTATTATTTCATCAACTTTAGCAGATAAAATTGGGTCTTCTTTGATCTTTAATTGCATTTTTGAAGCTTCCATTAATGAAATACATTGGGTTCTTTCTTCAGGAGATCTTGATAATTTACAAGCTTCTTCAAATAATTTAATAGCTTCCTCAACCTTTTGTAATTGTAAGTAGATTTGACCCAATGTAGATCTAGCAACATCAGATTTTGGGTCCAATTCACAAGCTCTTGATAAAGTTTCAACACATTTATCAACATTACCTTCTCTTTGATAAATAGCAGATTTGTTAATTAATGGTAAACAACCAATGTTAAAAGTTGGTAAGGCTTCTTGCAATCTAGCTGCAGTGTCGAATTGTTTTTCAGCACTTTGGAAATTTTGTCTGTCAAATAAAATTTCACCATAGTAATTTGGGACTTCTGGAGAAGTTGGGAATTTCAACTTAGCTTCTTTGAACAATTTATCACAGGTATCTGAATCTCCTTGTCTGTAAGCAATACAAGCTAATTGAATGAAAGCATAAACATTATTTGGGTTTAACACTTTAGCAGTTTCGAAATTAGTTTGAGCCGAGGCTAAATCACCAACTAAATAGAACATTTGACCGAAATGGTAATAAATATCAGGATCTTCAGAGTTTAATTTAACAGCAGATTCAAATTCTTCATTGGCACCGTTAGCATCACCTTTATCAGCTCTAATTAAACCTAGGATAACATGCGCTCTTGGTCTTGGTAAAATTTCTAGAGATTTGTTCAAAGCAGTAACACCGGATTCGGAATCAGTCTTCAAGAAATCAAATGCACCTTTATATTCCAAAGCTAAGGCATAAAACTTTGGATCAGCTTCAGGATCAGCTTCAAACTTAGCAATGGCTTGATTGAACAAAACATCAGCTTCATCGTAAGCTTCAATAGTATCTAAATCAACTTTGTTCAAACCTCTAACTAAAAATTGAGCACCAGAATTTTCAGGATAACTAGATTCATCCATATCAATAGAAACAGCAGAGAAAGCACCAAAAAATGATGACATTGAAGAGGCTGATGGTAATTCTTTTGGCAAATTCGCATATTCTTCTTCATTAATTTTGGTAGAATGCTTTCTCAAAACTCTTTCCAGCATGGCTTCATTAGTATGATCATTCATACCACCATGTATAGTTAATGCAGTCAAATCAAACATAGCTTGAGGATATTTTTCTAAGTTTTCGTAAGCATGAGCTCTTCTCAATAAGCATTTAGTGTAAGCTGGGTTAATTTTCAATGCTTCAGAAGTATCGTCGATAACTTGCTCATCTTTATTTAACGCAGCATAACATGCAGATCTGTTAGCATAAAAAACAGGGTCAGTTTTACATTTCAAAGCACTTGAATAATAAGCAATAGCAGTATCGAAATCCTTCTTTTTGAAGTATTCATTACCGGACTCCTTTAATGATAAGGCCCATTTGTCTTTTTCTTCTTCAGATAAAGCATCAACTATTTCTTCAGTTAATTCAGGCAAACCTTGATCATTTACAGGATATGGATAGCTTTTAGACTCTGATTGGGAAGAAGTTGACCTCTTCTTCTTCTTCTTGTTCTTGTTCTTCTTTTTTGGTGTTGGCTGAGTAGTTGAAGCTTGTTGATTTAAATAATAAGCAGTACCAGCAATGGCGGCAGTACCGACAACAGCAGTAGCTAGCAAAGCGGTCTTGTGTTGGGAGACAAATCTTGAAAAATCAGTCATTCTTGAATTATTTGCCGTTAGTTATTGATGACCTGCTGATATGAAATTTTATAGGAAAAGTATATACAAGTGATGTTTGTTCGGGCAAAATCTTTGAGATGGAACCTCGCAAAGGTAATTTATACGACTTAGTTTCAATTGTAACCTAAGAGAAGCAGTGAAATTGTTTGATTCACCATATGATCTTGTCACTTTTCACTTTCTTTCTCCTTTTCATTGAAAGAACTCACTCACTCCCCTTCCGTGTTTTCAGCATAACTATCATATACCTCACTATCATTTAATACTTATGCCAAAAGTTAAGTGGACGCGTCGATAAGACGATATTTATTTAATTATTGCCTCACAAGGCTTGTTTTTCTCGAGAGTGCAGCAAAGCGGCTCACCCAACATCGAATCAGGTTTAACAAATGAAATGTTGAATTACCCCAGACTTGCGACCAACAATTTGAATATAACACAGCTACAAGCACCATAACATATACACTTTATACAGCTGTTTATTTTGTCAGAAAGGATACCTGTCTTCCATTCGCTGAGTCCTATAAATAGTTCAAAAGACATCATTTTGTTGTTCTTATAATGGCTCAACTTCTAACAGTGTATTATATTTGAAGAATCAGATCAAACGATACAACCAATAAAATAGACAAATCCAATATGAATCATAGAATTATCCATAGGATAACTAAATCACAAACCAGCTATCCATTACGTACTTCTTTATTGATAAGTCGTTGTTATACTAGTACAACCAAAACATCTTCAGCAAATGCACCGAAAAGTCCTGCTTCAGTTATTGGCCTTGACGATGAATCAAACAAGTTCAGAGCATCAACTCCACCATCAGGAGTACCACTTTCCAAGATTCTAAGCAATACGTTTCCCTTACCAGTTAAAGAATCGTTTAAACATTATCTGAAAAGAAAGGAATTAGATGAAATCCAAAATGATTTGTTGTCAATACTACCATTTTTCCCTAATTCGTCAGCTACACATACATCTCGAATCGTGAAAACCATAATCGACGATAAAGGGAACTACATCAACGAACTCCATATATCTCCGTGCAATCCATCTGCAGATGCTAAACATTTAATTGTGATTCATGGCTATGGAGCGGGATTAGGCTTTTTTGTGAAAAATTTAGAAATATTAGCTGAATCGAAGCCAGACTGGCATATCCATGCAATAGACCTACCAGGCTATGGCTGTTCCTCTCGTTTTACATTCCCTCATTATATTCCTTACGAAGACAACATTACCGTTGAGAATATGTTCACCGATGCATTATACCAATGGTTTAAGAAAAGAGAACTAATTAACACACATAATCTAGTTGCTGCTCATTCGATGGGTGCGTACTTATCAGCAATTCTCAACTTCACTCAACCTACATTATTCCAGAAATTGATTTTTATCAGTCCAGGAGGAATCCACCAGTCATACGAAGTCAATGTTCCTTCTTGGTTTGCTAAACTGTGGAATATGAATTATTCTCCATTCGCATTGGTTCGTAATTCTGGTCCATTTGGATCAATGTTGGTGTCAGGCTGGACTTCTCGTCGATTGACTAAAAACAACCAATTCTTAAATGTGGCAGAACAAAAAAAATTGCATCTTTATTCCTATGCTATTTTCAATGCAAAAGGCTCAGGCGAGTACATGTTGAATTATTTGCTAGCTCCTGGTGGAGCTCCAAGAAAACCATTATTGGAAAGAATCACCAATTTAAAGTGTGATTCTAGTTGGCTGTATGGGGAAAATGACTGGATGGATAAAGCTGGTGGGTTGGAGAGTTGTAAGAAGTTGATTTCGAGAGGGTTGAGTGCTAGGTTTGTTATTGTTCCTAACAGTGGCCATCAGATATTTTTAGATAATTTTAAGGAGTTTAACAAGTTGATCATTAATGAGATGAGTCAGTTTGAGAAATACTAGAAAAAAATGATCACAAAAATAGATTATATATATACTCTCAAGGCATTACTCTTGAATTTTATATTATTTACATTGATTTCAAAAGTTATTTGAATATTTATATTAAATCATTATACAAGTATACGAGTAAATCATTGTAAAAAACAAGGTAAAAAAAAGTAAAATATGAGAGAGAACTAACAAAAAAATAAGAAGAAAAATAAGTAGAGAGCCAAATTAAAAAATTTCAACCAAAAAGTTGACAAAAAAACTAATATTGTGATATACAAAACAAGTCAATTTCAAAAAAATGACAGAAAGAAAATGTGTACAGTGTGAATGCTTTAGATATACTAAGTGATTAAATCAAACATGAAGTAGTGCGACGGGCGACCGGAAAATTGAATTAACAAGGTGAAAATAAAATGCCTGATTGATTGGTTTGTTGACCTAATTAGTTCATCCAATTAGTTTTCAGCGTATAACTTATCAACCCTGTCTTGAACAGAGGCTAAAATCTTCTTTCTTTGTAATTTTTGAGCCGATGTGACAAAACCAGATTCTGGAGTCCATTCTTCATCAAACAACACGACACCCAAAACTAATTCAATACCAGTTAAGCCACTTTCTTTACCAACATCTAAAATTTGTTTTGTAATAGCAGCTGCTAATTTCTTGTTTTCCACGAAATCAGCTATATGGATTTCATCATCCTTCTTGGCCAAGCCTAATTCAACAATCATAGATTTAGCAGCTGCTTCTATTGGAACAACAACAGCTATTGGCTTGACTTTAGTCTCATCAGCATAACAACAGATATTATTGACAACTGGTGCAGATCTGTAGATTGATTCCAACTTTTCTAAAGCAATATATTCACCATTTTGAGTCTTAACTAAATTCTTTTTTCTATCAATCAATTTCAATTGACCATTTGGTAGCCATTGACCAACATCACCAGTTGAGAACCAACCAGGTTCATATTCAAATGCGAGTTTGGTTTCCTTTTCATTTTTGTAGTATTCTTTAGTAATTGATAAACCATTTAATAAAACTTCACCTTGATTATTTTTAGCGAAATAGCCAGCTTCTGGGATATCAATTAACTTAGCTGTAATTGAACCAACTAATGTACCAGCACAGCCATATTCAAAATGATCAGGATCCATAACACATGCATTTGCAGTGGTTTCAGTTAAACCATAACCTATTAACAATGGGGCATCCATGACAGTTGTAATAAATCTTTGAGTAGCTTCAGATATTGGAGAACCACCATTTAACATATATCTTAATTGACCACCAGTTGCGGCTTTAATTTTCTTAAATATTAAGGAATCAATCAAACCAGGTAAGAATGGGATACGGTATTTCTTACAAGAAATCTTTGTGTTGTAAGCGGTCCAAAAGGCTTTTTGGGTTGTTGAAGATAAGTTTGCAACTTGACCCATAACACCTTTTTTAACGGATTCCCAAACGGCAGCAACACCAACCATAATTGTTGGCTTGAAAGCTATCATATCACCTTCACAGTTCTTACATGAAGCAGAGGTTAAAGTTTTAACACTGGCATAACCAGCAACACCACCCCAATGGAAACAAATTAATTCAAAGACCAATTCAAAAATATGAGCTAAAGGTAAAAATGCAATAACACGATCTTTTTTAGTAACAAGAGTGTTTGGAACATTGTAAGAGATACCACCAACTGAGGCGATGATATTTTGATGAGTTAGAACAACACCTTTTGGAGGACCAGTGGAACCAGAAGTGTACATGATACAAGCAACATCCTCAGGCTTTGGAACGAATGGTTCAATTTCAGTAGCCTTTTCACCCAACGCAATTACTTCATCGTAAGAATAGAATTTAATGTCAGGTCTAACTTCTTTGATTTTTGCAATAGCTTCTTTAGCAGTTTTGTATAATCTACCGTCACCCCTTTTGTCCGATTCAACAATTGGATCAGAATGAATAATATATCTAATATCGGTTGCCTTCTTTAATGGGTTAACCAATTTAATTAATAAATCATTATCAGTAAAGATACCAACAGAGCTAGTTTGAGTCAACGAATGGATTAAACCATCTTCACCCAAAGAATCATATGCGGTAACAACTGGGATTGTTTGAGTTTGAGCAGCTAAGAACGTTCTCATCCATTTAGCAGAAGTTGAGGCAAATATATGTAATTTTTCCTTATTACCAGGAAGAACACCAATCTTATTAAAACCTTTACCATAATTGATAAGTAAAGGTTGTAATTGCCCATAGTTCATGTATTTGTAATCAGATTTCTCATAATAGATCCACTCTTTTTCAACTTCAACTGATTCACCATTAATGATTTTCTTAACTAATTTTTTTTCATAGTGAACATCAATAAGTTCTCTCCAACCTTGACAATTTGAGTTAGCACCATGAATCTGTGCACACTCGTTGATGTACTCATAGACAGTGCTACACTTCATGCCTTTTGGTCTAGAAACAGAGCCTTCTTTAGTTTTAAAGTATCTTCTTGGAGCAGTTTCATTCGGCTTAGCCGGTTCACCGACAGGGACATTGACTTGAAAGACCATGACTAGTTATTTGTTATGGTAATATGTTGTCTAGAGAGAGTAAAGTAAAAGGAATTGAGTAGGGTGGCAAAAAGGGAAAAACGTGTAAGGAAGAACAACAGTCAGTAATAAACAGTAAAATTAAATTTGATGATCATTTCTTACTCACGTCGAGCGCATATACTTATTTTTATTAATATAGAAGAAATTACCTAATACCGATCCAGCGGAGAGATTTTCTGTGAATTTCAGGAAGATAAGGAAAATCATATAATAATTGACAATTGAGATAAGGCTGAGTTCTTTCATTTAAATAATCTGTTTAATCTATAAATTACTAAGATCTTGTTACAAATTCGAGTTAAAGTAGGATTTACATCAATTAATGTTTTCTAGGAAGTATGCGGGGTATATCCATTTTATTTTGTTTGGCTCTTCCTATATCACAAAAACTTCTAACAAATTGTTACCAACTTTAAAATGGAAATAGACCGTCTTAATAGTGAATAATTTTTAGTGTTCTGATGGTCTGATTTTTTACAGTCATTGGACTAATTCATCATAACATTCATTGTCTTAACCAAGCGAGATTTGTGACCGAAAAGAAAGATTCAAAATATGTTGGATTTTCGCTAATCTTGTTGGGAAATTCTGCAATAATTTCGGCTCTTTCTCATCTAACTCACTTATAGTTAACTGTGTTTTCACATTTAATTTGAACACGTTAAACCTTAAAATTGTGAACAGCTCGTTAAATACAGAAATACTACCAACAATTAATAGAAATTAATAGAAATTAACAGAGACTAACAGCACAAATCAACTGGAAATAACTTGATTAAATGAATTATCTATAACTTCAAGAATCCTATATTGTTATACAAATATGCTAAGATAATGTAATTAATCACACATAGGTTTATGCCTAATAATTCACTTATTATTCTTCTTGAAATAAATTAACTTCTCTTAAATTTCATAATCTTGAAGATTGCAAGATTACATATCCCTTACGTTTTTCGTTTACTATAAACAATTTTTTTTGTCTAATTATGTTAAAATGTATGTGTATGTATAAATAAAAAGAATGTCTACATTCTTATCTGACACGCTGGTCAGAAACTTTCAATTGTGCTCCCAGGTGTTTAGTGCATCCAAACAACTCAATGGTCCCGTCCTTGACATTCTTCTTGTTGACATCAACAACTGTTAAGCTGGTATTATAAGGAACTCGCAAATCTCCTTCAACAAGTTCTTTTCCCAATTTATATTCCTTTTCTTTGTACAAATGGTTAATATAATTAGTGATAACACCACCATGTGTACAGATTAGAACGTTTTTATAATTGTGTGCAATTGAATCATTCAAAATAATATTCCATTCTGTATTCAACCTATTCAACAAATCTTTCTTCTTTTCTCCTAAGTCCCTGAAATTAGGTCCATATTTCTCTAATGCATCTTTCAAATACATTCCTTCAACATCACCCATTTGTCTTTCTCTCAAATTATTAGTGGTTCTCGACTTAAATCCTTCTTTGCTATCATGCTTATCTTCAATGATTTTCCCAACAGTTTGCAAGCATCTGGTTAGATCACTACTAATGAATTCATCAATTTCGAAATCTTTTAGCCTTTCTGAAATTAATTCAGCTTGCTTTAATCCTTCTTCGTTTAACGAAACGTTAACATGTCCTTGTAATCGTTTTTCGATGTTCCAGTTGGTTTGTCCGTGTCTTACTATCAAAATTCTGACTTTGGATTCATCTGTGTTTAATAATTCTTCAACTGTCATATTATACCTCTCTATTTATTTGGCTTGATTTAATATACCTAGTGCCTGATAGTTCATAAAGTACAACACACTTAGGAGAAGAAGAGCTCGATGGTAATACTGACCAATATTTGTGAATAATACTACACACACGCTCAATTTGATTTCCAGCCATTAATTACAGCCAGCGACCCGAACCCGTGACCCGATTCTCTCGTGTTGTTCTTTATCTGTTTTTTATTTTTTCTTTTAAATACTATCTTACTCTTTCAGTTACTTGTAAATTGAACAATATCTATCAAATTATATATTAATCGTAAAATCCAGTTACATTAGATCACCTAAAATCTCAATCTCAATCTCAATTCTGATATGAAGAAGACATAATCAAATAATAAAAAACGAATATGTCGACTTTAGCCTACCCTAATTCTCACCTAATCGACGCGTCGCTGAACCAATCATCTTTAAAAGGCTGTGCAAAAGCAAGACAATTACCCTGCCTAGGTCGACATCCTTCTCAAATTTTTCCAGATGGAGAAGGCATTTAATAGTTGGTTGATCTATAGAGAGAAAGAGGAAGAGAGAAAAATAGATGGAAACATTGAAAATAAAAACCATCCCGACGAACAAACTTAGATAAACATGTTACAAAGATCATCATTAAGACTAACGTCGCAAATATCTACTTTGTCTTCATCTCGTTCATTTTCATCCACTTCTAAATCGTTAGGTATTTTAGATTATTTCAAATTCTACAATAAAAAACCAACAACACCAACGGGTGAACAAAAGGCAATTCCTACTAAGAAGACTCAAGATGTGATAGAAGAAATTGAAGCTAAAGAAGAACCAGTTCAATTAAAGCCAAAGATTGAAATTTTGGGTAGATCTGGGGCAAGAAAGCAAGACAAACAAGCTATCATGGAAAGATTGAATGGGTTTACTGTCAATAGATGGATACCTAAACAGTCAAGATATACCAAAGAGCTCCAAAATGCAGCTAACACAGATGTTGACTACACCACTGTTATCAGCACACTCTTGCAATCTATAGCCACCTCTAGATTCCCAGAACAAAAAAAATACACCGAGATTCAATTAACTAACCTATATCAAAGATTTGAGATTTTGAAAAACGTTCAAATTAACTTTGGCTTAGAAATCCCAGATATTAAACTCTCACAGTTGGATACGTTTAGCAAAATTGAAGACTACTTGAAGATTGAATTGAACCCATCCAAAATCACAAAGGATGAATTGTTACCTGTTGATCAAATCCAGTTAACTTCAACGCAATTCGAAGGCTCTAATATCTCAGTTGGTGAATGGGTTTTTGATAAGGAAAAGTCAAAGAATTTGAAGAAGTTATTAAAGAGAGCCAATAAGTTGGAAAAGAAACAATTCCAGGAACATCAAAAGGCCAATACTATCCAGTCGGCTAATGCTTAAATGTATTTAAACAAATCTGTGACTAGCAAGCTAGTTTATATTATCCTTTTATTTTAATTTTTTTGTATTCAAGCAACGCCTGTAAATATTCATTCTACCTGTGCATTCATTCTAATATATTCGTATCACATTTACTCTTGATTGAATTTATTAAGATGTTTTTAATTTATTATTTTATTAAGTACTGAGGGGTATAACAAAAAAGAATCTGAGTAAGCTGAGATGAGTTTACTAGATGAATATCAAATAGTACAAACAAAAGAAGTACTAAAACAAAATATAAAGGAAAGACCGTTTGTTGAACAAGACATTATTCAGGATCTTGATTTAGATAATGTGAACACAACAATGATCGAGGTAGCTAATGCAAACAATGCACATGGTAAGACTAGCTCTTGAATTAAACTATCACTTGGTTTACCAGCATTGCTGTCGGAATGAACAGAATTATTCAAAGTGTTGATATCTACATTTGGATGATGGATATGCAAATCAATTCTATTCTTTTGAATGAATTTCATTAAATGAACACAATCTCTTAAATCTTGATCTGATGTAATAGCAACAACGTCATTCTCATCATCAATATATGAAATAGCAAATTCCATAGTAGTACTATCATCTCCAGCTTGTGTATCAGTTGGATCATTTATTGTTGTTGGCTTTGTTAACATTACTAATTCTTTTTTAGTTAGTTTCGATTCAATTAAATCTTTCAAGGCTTGAACACCATCGTTTGGTCTACTGCTAATTCTATGAGATCTTCCTAATGGACTTCTAAATTTGAAATATGTAACTTCATCAAAATTACAGTTGAAACTATGAATGCTTGAATTATTAACTGGATCCATTTTAAATGCACCTGCTGAGGATGATGATGCATCAGGAATACCAACATAAGAAATTGAATCTGATGGCTTGACCATATCAGGTGATTCTATGTCAAATGGAGTTAAATCAGAATGAGTGGTTGTTGTGGTGTTGATATCAACAGCACCAGTCGTACGTAAAACATGCGAAGAACTTGTGACTGATTCAGTGTCATTATCTAATGAAGTCCAAAATTTGTTCCATGCTGGCCCTTCTTTTTCTTCTAAACTTTCATTTTCAGATCCATTACCGCTCATTGATTGCATAGTTTGTATTTGATTCAATGTATGATGTGTTAGCTTTAAAACATCAACTATACCGATAATATCATTAACATTTTCATTATCAACGACTGGTAAGTTTAAATATCTACCTTCAAACATCTGTCTTAAAGCATGATGGATGGAGTCAGTGGCTGATGCAAATGATGGCTTTGGTGTCATAACTCTAATAACCGAACAACTCTTTGGTGATAATCCCGTAGCAATAACTCTTAAAACAATGTCTTTAGAAGTGAAAATACCAGTAACATCTTCACTGCTCTTAGTATCTCTAATTAAAACAGCAGTTGTTCTGTGTTCTTTCATTAAAATAGACGCTTCATAAACAGAGGTTTTAATATCACAATAAATGGGACTTGAGTCTTCGTCTAAAACAGAATCTAAAGTTGGTCCACTCAGTAAGGACTTCAAATTTTCAAAATACTTAACCACATGAAGAGGTTGACTAGAGCCACCTAATTCAGCATTAACACCTTCCATTGCATCATATAACTTCTTTGATGATTCATACATTCTTTCTAATTTAGTCATTGCTTCATTGTAACATTTAGTAATATCTAGAACACCAACAATTTGATTCAAATCATCAACAACAGGTAAATGTCTGAAGCCTTTTGAAACCATTAAGGTTAATGCATCGGAAGCCAGAGTGCTTGTTTTAGCGCATAATGGATTTGGTGTCATAATTTGATTAATAGTAGTTTGATTTGCATTTAAATTTGATCCGACAACACGGAATGCTAAGTCTTTCGCAGTAAAAATTCCAGATAATTCATCTAAATCACTAACAACTAGAACACAATTGACTTTGGTAACAGACATTAATTGAGCTGCTTCATAAACTGTATTTGAAGGTTTGCAAATAACAGGATCAGATGGCTTCAGAGACATAACAGTGCCAGATTGGTTACCACTAGTAGTATGCTTGTGCTGATGTTTCTTACTTGGCGAGCTATTTAAGTTGGCACTAATGTACATACTACTCTTCTTTTTCAAATCATGTTGAATTTTTCTTCTGATTTGATCATCCTTCTTGGACTGTCTCTTTCTAGTTGAATCTAAGACATTCGGCTCAACACCACTGTTAGAGTTTGAATTTGATAAAGAAGATTGTGCTCTTCTTGGAGTCCTCAATACGGAACTATCCATTTTCAATTGTTATTAATAACTACTACTGCTGTTGTTGTTGGTGAGTTCTTTAAAAGAAGAATTAGATGAGTTCATCCCTTTAGTTTGATGCATAAACCCTTTTACGTTTTTTAAGCGAAACTTAAACAACAAAAACAAAAACAAAAGGCGGTGTAACCTTATTTCGACGCGTCGATATATAATTCTGCGCCGATGGCAAAGCAATTTCATTCGGTGAAATTTTGACCGTAATATGCCGTGAGCGCTGTAGGTGATATTCAGCCTGTCAAGTTGTACGTATTATTGGCTATATAAATCCACCTTTTCTGTGTTTCATGCAATAACAAACTTTCATAATGGATGATGCTAACAGAATAAAAAGAACACCCAAAGCATGTGATTATTGTAGAACCAAAAAAATCAAATGCGATGGCAATTCCGAGTGTGCTAACTGCAAAAATCACGGTGTTAGTTGTACTTACAATTATATAGCCAAAAAAAGAACATTCACAAAGAAAAGAAAAAGTTACAACACTTCAAAAGAACCAAGGAAAAAACTAAAGAAAAAAATTGTGAGACTAACACCCACAACTATTGACAATATTGATAATAATGTGTCTAATCAGGATCGTATAGAGAATAGACTTTCCAAAATGGAATCGATGATGGAATTGTTAGTTAATTCTTTGGGTATGGAAAATAGAAATGGTCGTTCTTTTGTAGGTAATTCTGCTTCATTATTATCAGATTCAGGAATGAATGCTACTTCAAGTTCAGCAGATTCAACAGATGAAGACCAGGTAGAGAGTGAGCAAAGTCAAACAAATTTTTTTGAGTCGAGGCTAGCTACCTCTACAAAGAACTCTGTTTCAAGTTCAATTCAGGATCTAAAGATAACTGAAGAAATAGCGGAAGATATGTTTGAGAAACCATTTATTGGGAATCATTCATCAATTTCATTGTTTTCAGTGTCTGGTATGAGATGGATGTCTAGTCGTCTTAAAGATCCAAGCGTTTTGTATCCTTTGAAGAATTTATTATCTAATTTTGTTAGATTAGAGCATCGATTGCTAACTGTTTGGGTTGATCCAATTGACAAATCCAGGTTATCTTCGTTGCCTCAAAGAGAAGTTATTGAAGCTTTATATGATTCAATTATTCCAGTTGTCATAGTTGATACTTCATTTTTAGAGGAGGCTAAAAAGTTAGGTAACTTATATTGCGATTATAGAGATGGCCTAATTCCTGAACCAAAATTCACTTACGGTGAATTATTATTGTTAAATTCAACTTTGTTGGTTGGATGTGCATTAAGAGCAGAAAAACTTAAACTAAAACTTATTTCTGACGATATATCTCTTGAAACCTTAAAAACTTTTGAGTCATATTTGTTGGATAATGCGTTGTTTTACTTTCATAGAGTTGCTTTGGTTTCTGATGGCATGTCCGGAATAGCAGGTATTATTCTATTGTCAATTTATGCGGATGGTGTTTCGTTATCACATGCTGGATACTTATTAGTGTCTATTGCTGCAAGACAAGCGCAAGATCTTGGATTAAACAGAGCCGAACGATATAGGGAAAATCTTTCGGAGGTTAGCAGAAAAAGGATGTTAAGTATTTGGTGGATTTGTTATCTGTTAGATCAAGACATATCACTAAAAACTGGTAAGCCTCCAATTATTAATGACAATGATGTTACTGCTCCACCTTTATTTGATAAATCTAACATATATGAGATATCTGATGTTTTAGGATCTAAAACAAGAAAAAATAGTATAGCTGAGAAGATTTCTAAATATTATAGTCACTTGTTGACACAGCCTAAAGGGATTTCAAGTTTTTATTTAATTGCACAAGTTGATTTGTCTAATATTATATCAAAGATGCACAGGATCTTGTTTTCACCAGGGGCAGGTAATGAAAAAAATGAAAGTGAAATAATTGAATCTGTCCAAGAGTTATTGAATGATTTGCATCACTGGAAGAATTGTTTACCTAATGAGTTTAAAATTGTGAAAACACCATTTGAAAATTGCACCTTTTTTAAAACAAACGACGAAAAATCATGGAAATGGTTTGTGGCACTCGATTTAGCCTTGAAATATCATTATGTATTTATGGTTGGAACAGTTTTTGCTAGTAGGGCTACAAAAGGGGCATCACAGAAGCACTTTCTTTCACTGGGTATGGACTCAGCCAGAGAAATACTAAGATTTGCCGGAATGTTTGATAGTAAATATCTTCAAGCTGTGGGTTTCACATTATTCTATGCTTTTAGTGCATTTTTGACTATAGCTGGATATTATTTACAGTATCCAACTTCACAAAGTGTTAAAGATGATATCAATTTATTAATTTCAACCTCAAAAAAATATTTCAGTTCATTTTCTCCTTCTTCCAAAGCAGTTTATAAATGGATGATTGTTGATTCATTGGTTAAGTGTGTATTATTTATTGTTATTCATGTTGTTAAGGATACTTATCCAGAAATGCAATTTCAAGTTGGTGATTCATTGGATGAGATTACAGAGGTTGCAGAAGCAGCCAAAACAAGAACAATAATGTCCAACCAGATGAAGGTTATTAATTCAGTTAAAGAGGCTCTAGATCAATCAGGCCATAGAGACAGTGCATTTTGCAATATGCCCATTGCTTCATTAATTGTTCCTCCACCTTTTAAAATGACACCGACTAATAAGTCTTCCTCAGTTTCAGTCAATAACTCTAATGAATTTCCATCAACAAATCAACCAAGACAAGAGCATTCACAACAACAATCGTTAAGTAATGAGTGTGATTTCAACAATTTACTTGGATTCTTGAAGGAAGAAACCACACCTTTGGAAAGTACAAATGGAATATTAACTAATGATATTTTTGCAAATGATGGAGATTCTTTATTCCAAACGATGTTCAATATTCCAAATTATCATTTAGACACAGATGTGTTTTCTGAGAGGTTATCTCAGATGTCATCACCTTAGTTATTGTATTTTTAGATATAAATAAAAAATGTATGAATAATTTTATTTTGTAAATCATGCATTTCAAGTAGACTATGTGGCGCTCGCAGGCTCGCCTAGACTATGTGGCGCTCGCAGGCTCGCCTAGACTAGCTACCAACGCTACCAAAGCCTAAATCCGGCTGTTTCTGGGTAGCAGAAACCTTAATAAAAATCAAATAGCCTCTCTTCACTCTTTGCGGGGACAGTCTGGGGCGCACTACTCTAAAATGACTCAACATTTCTTTTAACTGTGTATAATATCTCGAGCATATATAAGTCAGGTTTTGCCACGATAAATTATAATATAATCATGTTGAAATTGATAATCTAATCATAGTTATAGTTATAGTCATACTCACAATCTACAAATAATGTCTTCTCTAGACACCCTTTCCGGCCTTCCTGAAAATGTATTGCAACAAATTATTTCTCTGCTCAGCTTTAAATCAGATTTGGTGAATTTAAGTTCTGTTAATAAGCTTCTCAACCATTTTGCTAATCAAAAATTATACTCCAATATCATGATAATGGATAAATCTCACACGTTGTTCTCAAATGATCCAAAGGTATCTATTTTGTCTCCAGCGCATCTTACTTCGTTCATTAATAACTTGAAAGCTAATAAGCAACTACCAAAGTATGTTCAAAACGTTTTGATTGGCGAAAAGTTCTCATCGCTAATCCAATTACAAGATTTGGTTGATGTGCTACTTGAGTTTAAGACATCTAAAGCTGAATTTCAATTACAAGGTTTAAAAAAGTTTGCCTTCTTAGAAAATGATCACAGTTTCTTAGAAATGAATCAAGATTTCTTACGTTCCTATAACTTTAAAAATAAAATAATGGGATTAACACCCCTCTACGAAAATGATGAAGATGACTTCACTAATTATAGTTTTTCTAGTAAGAAAGGTTCTGAAACCAGTGCTTTGATGAGCTATCAAATATTTGATTTCAATGATTTAAAGATACTTAATGATGGCTTTACTTCTTTGATTGTTAGTGTATTTCGTCATACTCCTAATGATATACCTATTTATGATCAATCTGTTGCTAATAATATGAAAAACTTACAAGAACTTGAAGTATCAAATCCTCATTCATTTGTTGATTTTTTCAGTATTATGAATAAAAACAGCATTTCATTTGAAAATTTACGTTCGTTATCGTTGACTTTAATGAACATGAGTCTTTTCCCATTAATGGTTAATTCTATTAACTTTAACACTATTGAAAACTTGGACTTGAAGTTAAATCAGCCATTGATTCAAGGAGACGATGATGAAATTAATTCCGATTTGAAATCTTTTTTCAATGATAATTTAGGCTCCTTAAAGAAATTATCTATTATTAACCTTGGTCCTGATCAACTGAATAATCGTTCATTACAAAGAAAATTTCAATTCACTCACTCTAATTTTTTCTATTGCTTGTTGACCGAATCTACGTTGTTTAATGGTGATAACGTTCCGGAGGTTAAGTATTTGAATCTTAGTATGAATAGCTTTCCTTTATTGAAAACTATAAGCACTGATATGCTCGATGAAAATAATTCGTTAATTGTCGATGATGATTATCTTTCTAATAAGATCATGCTCTTTGAAAAACTGTTAAGATTTAAGAACTTAGAAACTTTAATTATTCCAGATTACCTTTTCAATTGGAAGCCTTTTCTTAAATTTAGTCCAATGGGTGAAGTTTCAATTAGTGATTCATTAGATGCAACAAAATACCTTTTAAATACTTGTCATTGTCACAATTGTGGTGTTACAAGAATTTTATTTGAACAATATTCAAAGCAATTTCAAAGAATATATAATGGTCCTTCGTATTTTTATTTGTACAACTTTATTGTTGGTGTCTTGTTTAAAAGAATTCCAGATTTAGGCAAGAGATCAGGATTAGATATCAATAAACTACCATTCATGGACTCAATTGTCGTTTCTCATTATAAGTATTTAAATATGGAATTTGAAAAGTTATTTATCTTGGTTTTGCATAACTTGAAAGATGATTTCAAATTTTTCTTTACCAATTTTCCAAATTTACACGAGTTGTGCTTAGGAGGTTTAGTAGTTAAAGGTGAACAAACTAATAATGGGGGTATACTTTTAAAAGCAGTTTACGATGACTGGTCCAATGAGATTTCACTTTAATTCATATATTTTGCATTTCAAACTTCTTCCCGGTGTTTCAAAAGTTTTTTTATTATTATGTTTTACATGACATCTTACATTTTGAATTTTTTTACAGGTTATATATATATATATATTTTTTAAAAATCGAGATTAAGAGAAGGTCTAATCAGATCAGATACGCATTGTTTACACAATGCCCGATTTGGAAGCCGCCGCACACTGGCTCGAAAAGGTTGCAGTCGTCTTGTAGTTAGTACAAGTCTTATTTTTAAGACTTCTATAAACTGAATCTTTTCTTTCCTGTTGTGACAAACTCTTCAGACCAGATATCCAGAATATTGAAGACTTAACCCGTTTTTTTTGTCGTTTAGAGAGTCATGTCTCACTGCAATAGCACAATCCCTGGTTCGTTCCCAGTTCCTGTGCTCCAGCCCCTTGAGAATAATCAAATGGATGTTTTCACTTCAAATCTTAACAATTCTTCAATGATAATGGCCACCCCTACAAAGACTGAAAATTCAAGAAAGCCAATTACTCCATCTTCTGATTCATTTAAATTTACTCCAACAAAAGGAAGGAGATTATATCCTCCTTTCGGCTCATCACCTTCAAATTACAGCAATAACAATCGTATCTTCTCCCCTCAAACTAATATCCTAGATGAAAATATATGCGACAAAAGTTACGTGGAAAAAGATAATCCTCAATTTATAAATGAGATGGAACTATTACAAAACAGACTTTTCTCTTCTAATATTCGAAATAATGTGCTTGGTGAATTGGGAGATAGATACGAGAAGGTTAGGCAAGAAGAACTACAAAATATTCAAAAACTAAATTCTAGCTCAAATGATAACGATATGAAAAGAAGAAATTCTCACAGATACTCTTGGATTCACAGAAATAGATTTAGTAAGATGGACTCAGTTTCAAGTCACTATGCTGCAAAAAAGGCAAGACAATCGATAACTCCAAGTGCTTCGAAGCAAACAACCCCAAAACAAAGAAAACTTGTTACCCGTGTGATACCATATATGGATGAAGAGTTGGATACCCAAGGCTATAAAAGAATGGTTAATCCACGTTTAGAAAGTGCAACCAAGAGATTGAAAATGCCAACTGGTAACTTCAGAGAAGTTAATAGTCCAACTAGATCCCATGATGAAAAAGTAAAAATTAAAGAACAACAGTTGAATAAATTACAAAATCAGCGAATATCTCCTCCCATTACAACTAGACTTTTTACTTCTATTCCTAATCCTTCTAATAATAGAGACTTATATCCTGATTTAAAAAATAAGAAATCTTCAGTTTCATTATCTAGGAAGGCTTCTTCTCAAACTTTAAACAAGAAAAACTCATCCATGAATTTATCCTCCACTAAGGTTCCAACTCCTAACAATTTAATTCGAAAAAAATCTTCCATGGATTTATCAGCTAGAGCTCTTGTCAATCCATCCCTTCTTATAAAAAAGTCTTCAATAGATCTATCAGCAAGAACGTCAGGTACATCTCTGCTTAGAAAAAAAGTATCCATGGATTTATCAACAAGTAGAAATGGTGCATCTCAACTTAGAAGCAAACCTTCGATGGACTTCTCAAAACCCCACATTCCAACATTAAGTAAGAGAAAATCATCAATGGAGTTATCAAAGCCTAATCCTCTAGCTCACTCTATCTCCAGAAAATCATCCTTACAAACACCATCTAAAAAACCGTCCTCAATGACATTAAAAAGGAAGCAACCTACGTTACCTCTGGCAGAATATATAACGTTCAAGGAATCACCGACAAAACCATTAGATAGTTCACATCGTATCCCTTCTTACTTGTTACCCACAAAGGCCTCACTACAGAAATCTGCAACGTTTAGTAAGGAAAAAGAGAAAAATGGAATTTATAGAAGTCCCTCACGTACTAATATATCCAAACATATAAATGAGCCAAACAACAAGATATCACCTTCAAGGTCGTGTGTAAACTTAGCATCATATTTAAGCCCAGGGTCTCTTAAAATTCCACCTGATGACCATATCTATTTTGACAAATCACCAGGTTCAGCACGAAGAATTCCAAAATCAAAAACAATGTCGAACATTTCTATGTCACCAAGCAATTCATTGAGAGATTTGTCGTCACCTGTTGCTCCTTCTAATATTCCAAGACTCGTGAAACCTTTGACTTTAGAAAAGTTGTCGAATTATGACGATTTTACTGATGATGTCTTTACTAGACTTGATAAGCCTGCTAGACCATGGCGTTAACTATTACTTATTTATTGATTTATTCATTCAATCCGCTTTCTTTATGAAGTTTTCAATGATATTTTCTAAACTTCTATGTTATTATTCTATCCCTCTCATTTTATTATGTTTTTTAATCCATTTTGTTGAACGGCCTAATGTCTCTTTTTTGTTCTGTATTGTATACGATTTGTTCCTTTCTGCATTTTCTTTATATGCTCCTTCTTTTAAACATCACATAATAAATAATCATTTTTGATTCCGTGCGATAGATCACTTTAAATGGTTCTCACTAATTGTTATGATTATTCCAAAACTTTTATGTGATCAGTCAGTTTAAAGAAAACACCGTCGCCCACTTTGGCAGAGCTTTTGATCCCCGGAAGTTGATTTATGCGATGGATGTTGAGGCATTAGGCACCACACTTTTGTGAGAAACTTTTTACTTACATTTAACCACTCTAAACCTCTACTGGATAAAGTTTGATGAAACTATACTCACCACAAAATGGGAGATGGCAATGTGAAACATCATGCAGATTACAGTAATTTCCAAGAAGACATTGCAAAAGAAGAAGCATTGAACCTACTACTTGATTCATACACTGCATTGACAGACTCGCAAACTAACTGGGTTTGTAATTTATCCAATTGCAGTTCGTTATTATGGTATACTTACAACGATGCTTTGAAAAACGAAGTGAATTGGGCAGGGTTTTATTTATTAGATCCAAAAGATACTACCCAATTGATTTTAGGACCATTTCATGGTAAAGTTGCTTGTCAAACGATTAAGATTGGTAAAGGTGTTTGTGGCACTGCTGCTTCAACTAAACTAACTCAATTGGTTAAAGATGTTGAAAAGTTCCCAGGGCATATTGCTTGTGATGGAGAGACTAAAAGTGAAATTGTTGTGCCAATTATTGTCAATGGCGAAATTAAAGGTGTTTTGGATATCGATTGCCTACAGTTGAATAGGTTTGATGAAAAGGATCAAGAAAGCTTAGAGAAACTGTGTAACTTGATTTCGAAGAGCTGTGAATGGTGATCTGGCCTTTCCAATAATTACAGTTACGTTGTGGTATCTACATTGGTAGAAAAGAATCTATTATAAAGCAAACAAAATAAATTAAAGTAAAATATATAAAAAATGAAATGAAGTATTATTATCATATAACTAGTGGTTATGGGTAATCATTCTTTATAATTATTTGGAAGTAGAGAATCATCTACCGTATTATCTTTTTGTTTATTATCGATAAAACTTTCTTCATCATCAGCACGGGGATCGGAGAATGGTGAAGTTGAATCTGTAGAAATTTGATTACCTGCAAGTTGACTGTCAATAACAGAGGTACCATCCAACTCAATTTCTTCAGCATCTAAAGTAAAAGTACTATCAATATCTGTACTGTTACTTGATTCGGACAGATATGATTCTATATCAATGGCTGTTCTTCGTATTCTATACTTACGGTGTTGCTTAAGCATATGAGAATGATAAAAATTTGAACCAATAACAGCTAACACCGATCCAGAAACGTTAGCCAATATATCATAAACGTCAAAAGTCCTCTTTGGAGCTATTATATGTTGAAAAAATTCACTTCCAACACCTCCGATTAATGTGCAAATTATAAAAGTAATATTTCTGATTGTTCTCATTGAGTTTGAATCTAAAATCCAATAAAATAAAAAGCTCATAACAAAAAACATGGTAAAATGGATCCACTTATCATGTGGTAACGAAATATCAGCAAAACCAAGATAAGCAGCTAACATAATAGATGATATGAAGCCTAATTATAAAGGAGTTAAAATCATTATTTGATTGTTAGTAAATATGTCTTCAACACTCTTGGAAATTTGAGAGCATATAACATAATGAATGCAAACATACCAAATAGCACTGATTTTCTGATCCTCATCTTGATTTCTGAAATATTTTCGGATTGTGATAGATTTGACCTAGTGGCATGTTCTGTGCAAGTGAAACACAAGAATAGTTTAAATTATCCTCGAAAAGTATCACTACACCAGCTTTGCCTCATGTGCACCATCCTATTCAGCCACCAGTGGCGGTACATCATTAACGTCTCTAAATATCTAGGTTTATCATGCATTTAGTTATCTGTGTGTATCTAGCAAAGGCAAATTTCCTTTCTATGTTCGCTTTAACATATTGGCATCAATAATAACACTTAAAATTAGACCATATTTGGCATGTCAAGAGAATGGATGAATTAAACAGTCCTTCACAATGTGGGGTTTGCTTAAAAGGAACTCACTCTTACAACACACTTCATAATAGGACCAAGTTTTATTGTCAATCTTGTATGCATTTCAAAATACTTAAGCTTAAATTAGGCCAAATAAATCTTGAATTCTTTAATGGTAGAGCCAAATCTGAAATTGATCAGGTGTTAGAGAATTGTATTAATGGAAGTGCTTCCACTTTCTTGACTAATTTCCTGGGTACCGATGAACCAAAACAAAATGTAAATCATGAAAATAAAGATAGACTGCAAACTTTAGTTCCATCTAACAAGTCTATTGCCAAGTTGGCTCATATGTTGCTTAATGTTGAATTGGTTCAATATAAGAAAATGTTGGGGTTATTAGAATTTAAGGTTAAAGAAAATGATGCATATAACCATATGCTAGAAGATAAAATAAAATCTCTGGGTGACCGCCTTAAACAACAAAGACAGAAATTGACAGGAACTGAAAATCAATTATCTGAAGACCATCAAAACATGATGAGGAATGTTGAAACTTCTAAAAAAGAATTAAAAGATGTCAAATTAAGAAATATAGAGAAGCATTTAACTAATCTCCGAACCCGAAAGATTCAAAATGTTATAAGAATTTTAGATGTTATGGTAATTGAAAATTATAATACTGATAAGAATGAACTAAGTGTGTTGATGCCTTCAACAATTCTAAAGCATGGTGAGTCTAGTTTTAATGGTACCCCCCTTTTAACAAGAACACTTCAACCTAGTTCACTATTTAAAGTGTTGCCTAAGACAAATGACATTTGCTTGTCTATTCAATTTGTTCCAATTATTCCCCTCACAAAATATTTGAATTATTCAGTTAAATTAATTAATGAGTCTTTAGAAAAAATTTGTGTTTTGATCAGTTTGATCGTTTCATATATAAGTGTCTGTCTTCCTTACCCATTAATTAAAAGTAACAGCGATGATAGTGTAACATACTGCTGTAATGGTTACATTATTCAGAGCTGTGCGACAGGTGAATCATTTCCATTATTCATTAAATCTAAAAACGAAAAGACAGATCCTGTTGAAGCGCTATTGGATCTAAATAGCACTCAAATCAACAATTTCAGCGCTGCCATTTCACGTTTAATAATCAATATAGCTTATCTCTCTCAAAAGATTAGTAAACCTTTAGATATTGATGAGATTAAGTTTAATGACTTATTAAGAATTGATCAGCTGCTTGTGGAAATGGTTCTTACGTTTGGTACTTCAAAAGATGTTAACGAAAGGCAAAGTGTTTCCGATAATACTATTAATAACAAGACATCTTCATTTAGTCAATTTTTGTATAAATTAAGAGGTCTGAATAGCACGTCAATAGAGGAAAAGAAAGAAGATCAGAACAAGCAAAAAGAAGCGGAAATTAGAGATCTTGAGGCAAGGACTTATAGCGAAAGACTTATTTTTCTAAGTGAATATATGAAAACTGAGACTGTTAGTATGAATTCTAGAATTATTAATGGAAATCTATTATCATCTTCTACATCATCGGCTTCAACAGTTCAAGTTCCCACTGTACATTCAAGTAACATTAGTACACCAATTAATCCGGTTACAACTGGCAGACCATTTCTTCAGGATGTTAATAAACTAAGCCAAAAGATTGAAGATTATTTCAAAAATGAAATTCAAAAGTTATATGAAGTCAATAACATGTCAAATACTACCAATACTATTGATTCATCTACCTTCCAGCAAGTTACGATATCTAATCTCGCTGCAGGGGCCAACTCAATAATTGCAGCCAGATCAATGTCAGACTCGCCTAGATTCAAACCTATGAATACCCTCTCATTTGAAGGTAGTTCTGGAAGCGCTAATTTGGTTTTGAATGGAAACGGTTGGAAGAAAAACCATAGACCTTTGGCAATGACTCAGCACAGCACTGGTAGGTTACCTAAAGCTGGATTGTCTACATATAATAAGAAAACTTCTTTAGATAATTGGGAAATGATATAGGGTGTATATATTTGATTAATTTATACTCGTAATCTGAATATGCCGTGGTATACAGCATTTGTTCAACAAGCATATAAATCATTTACAAAATGAAGATTTGTATTCTGATCTGAGCCTTTGAGATATCAAACCTCTAATTGTCTTGTGCACGTGAGGTTTTTTCTTAATTTTTATTGCGACGCGTCAATCGATCTATATTGTTACCCGGCTGGAAGGTCCAATCCTGTAAAATTGCAGCTTACGATATGGCTGCTTCAGGTGTACAATACAACGAGCTGGAATGAACTATTACTGGTGGGAACACAACTTTACAACTACTCTCGATAAGCTATTCTTGTCTTTTATAGACTTTTTTTGTCATTCACATTTAAATATCATATAGAATCTGTGGTTTTTAGTTTCAATTGATTCTTTGTGATTACTTAAGTTTCAACTTGTCAAATTTAGTTTTATCTATAGATTAAATATCAAATATCTATCAAAATGCTTTCTGATAAAGAATTATGTATGTGCTTTTTTTGCAATTGATTTAAGCTTGATTGATTAAGCTTATACTAACCTTATTTCCGTCGTTGTCTCAATTTAGTCGAATTAAACAAACAAGCAGTTACTGAAGGCTTCAAAATTCAACCACGTATCAATTATAATACTGTTGGTGGTGTGAATGGTCCTTTAGTTATTTTAGAAAATGTTAAGTTTCCAAGATATAATGAAATTGTCAACTTAACCTTACCAGATGGTACTTCCAGAGCTGGTCAGGTTTTAGAAGTTAAAGGTGATAGAGCCATTGTCCAAGTTTTTGAAGGTACCTCGGGTATCGATGTTAAAAAGACAAGAGTTGAATTCACTGGTCAAAATTTAAAGATTCCAGTTTCTGAAGATATGTTAGGTAGAGTTTTCGATGGTTCTGGTAGACCGATTGATAATGGTCCAAGAGTTTTTGCTGAGGATTACTTAGATATCAATGGTTCTCCAATCAATCCTTTTGCTCGTATTTATCCTGAAGAAATGATTTCCACTGGTATTTCTGCCATTGATACCATGAACTCTATTGCTAGAGGTCAAAAGATTCCAATTTTCTCCGCTTCTGGTCTACCACATAATGAAATTGCAGCCCAAATTTGTAGACAGGCTGGTCTAGTTAGACCAACCAAAGATGTCCATGATGGTCATGAAGAAAATTTCTCTATTGTTTTTGCCGCTATGGGTGTTAATTTAGAAACATCCAGATTTTTTAAACAGGATTTTGAAGAAAATGGTTCTTTAGAAAGAACTTCCTTATTCTTGAATTTAGCTAACGATCCAACTATTGAAAGAATTATTACTCCAAGATTGGCCTTAACTACCGCTGAATATCTAGCTTATCAAACTGAAAGACACGTTTTAACCATTTTAACTGATATGTCCTCTTACGCTGATGCTTTGAGAGAAGTCTCTGCTGCTAGAGAGGAAGTTCCAGGTAGAAGAGGTTATCCAGGTTATATGTATACCGATTTATCCACTATTTATGAAAGAGCTGGTAGAGTTGAAGGTAGAAATGGTTCCATTACTCAAATCCCTATTTTAACTATGCCTAATGATGATATTACTCATCCAATTCCTGATTTAACTGGTTATATTACCGAAGGTCAAATTTCAGTTGATAGACAATTACATAACAGAGGTGTTTACCCACCAATTAATGTTTTACCATCTCTTTCTAGACTAATGAAGTCAGCTATTGGTGAAGGTATGACAAGAAAGGATCATGGTGATGTTTCCAATCAATTGTACGCTAAATATGCTATTGGTAGGGATGCCGCTGCTATGAAAGCTGTTGTTGGTGAAGAAGCTTTATCCATTGAAGATAAATTATCCTTAGAATTCTTAGAAAAATTTGAGAAGACCTTTATTTCCCAAGGTGCATATGAAAATAGAACTGTTTTTGAATCATTAGATCAAGCATGGTCATTATTGAGAATTTATCCAAAGGAAATGTTAAACAGAATTTCACCAAAAATCTTAAACGAATTCTACGACCGTGAAAGAACTGAAACTGAAGAAGCTCCGCTAATTGAAACATGATTTATATATACTTGGCTATATAAAAAAATTAAGTTATATAAACTGTTTAAAAATTACATTATTTCCATCTCTCTTTTTTCGTTTTGTTTTGTTTTGTCTCTTAACTAAGTCTATAATATGGTATAGTATACTTTTGTTCTTATCGCAACTGTATTTCTGTGTTGTTCCTTCTTATATTTGGTTTTTCTGACTTATCTTTTCTTCTGTTAAACGCATTATTTTATTCACATCTTATTCTTTTTAATCTAAGTCAATCGCGACAGGGAAATGACATCATAGGCCTGAGGTCGTATGAGCAGATTGCTAATCAGTAAAACAAGATGGACAAAACCCTCAAAAAAGACGAATCTCCCTCACTAGAAAGCCCTCCATTTCACCCAATTCCAAGCTCAATAAGGATTAACGAGCCACGAAATTGCAAATGGAATTCAAAACCACATTTTATTTTACCCCAAGGGATTGTGATTCAAATAACACCAAAAAAACTAATTCGATCCAAGACTTACCACTGGAAATTCAATTGTCTATCTTCAGACTGGTTCCTCGTGAGCTTAAGTCAACTTGTAAGCAATACTTCATCTTCTATAACTCTTACTACTATGATAAGCTCATAAAAGAAATGGGCCCTGGTATTATCTACAATATAGCAATTCACGATCTTCCTTATCTCATCAACTACATTAAATCATTTGATTATTGGAGAAAATCAACTAGAAAAATCATTGCAGATACTGAAGAATTATGTGACTATATTCCAAATATAAAAGAGAGAAGAAAATCTGACCCAGGGGTGGTCATAAAATGCAAATACATAGCTGATTCATGGCACTTAATTTATGGTATCTATAAAAATAGGAGATTGTTTCTTGAGTATCAAGATTATCAAGTTGATGAGCCAAAATCAAATTTAAGGGGTGGTATGCTCTACATCGATCAAAGTTATATACTAAAGTATAAAAAAACCATTAAACTTTCGCCTGGTCTCTACAATCTGGCTTGTGGGGTAATCATTAAAAATGCTCGTGGATTTAGTGGAACAGAATTCAAAGTTCATAGATCATCAACTCAAGATTTGCTTCTAAGATTCTTTCCACCCCAAAATTTTGCTGAACTTATTCCACAAGAAAAATTCACACTTTTAAATATTGGTTATTTTGAAGTTAAGGAAAAAACTCAAGACGAGAAAGATAAACAATATTATGATTCTCCTTTAGTTGATGTTGATATTACCCTTGAAGAATCTGGGCTATATTTAAAGTCTGGCTTTACTATTTGTTATATTGATATCAATGCATACCCCTTGTCTAATCAAACCACTAATAAGCAAGGCGAGCTTCGACCAATTGATTCATGTGATTGGATTGCCTGGTGGGCTGAAAATATGGTTCCAAGATCTGAACTACTCATTAATAAACTACTCAAGGATTTATACAAGTCAATTAATAGATCTTTGTCAATTGTCATACCAAAAAGCAATGAATCGCCTTATCAGAGGATTGGAAGTTTTGCTGAACTCACTACTAATGTGACTAATACATTAGAGTTAATTCAAAAACCTAAAATTGAAGCAATCGATGAAGATTCTGAATATCAACATGACAATGAAACTGAAACTTTAAGGTTCGAACACGATGAAGATAATATTTCAAACATTAATATTGATACTTATAACGAAAAATATTTTTTTCCTTTTAATGATGAAGGTGAGCCACTAGTTAGATGTTTCAGGTATTGTAACAATTATGGTAGAAGAACATATGAGAGAAGAACTTCGATGACTAAAGAAAAACTGATCTTTCCACGAAGAAATGAACCACTCAAATGGAAACTGACCAGTTGGCTTGATGAATGAATTTTATCAACTGTTTTATGATTTTATGTTTTTGTTTAGCTTTAAACTCTTCATTATGTGTTTCAGCTTTTTTAATGTTCCGTTTTATTTCAAGAAATTCATTACCTCGTTTTCACTAACACTATAGCGCTATACCATTCTAATCGTTAATTTCCTTTACAGTTTTTGGTTTTTAATTTTCTTTACTGCTTTTGAAAGATTTTTTAATGACATTACGATTTACTTTGTTTCTCATTCTTTAATATTACGATTTTTAAAGAGGATTAAACTTCTCTGTGGTTGGACTGTAAATCTAGCATAATTTTCTTTTCTCAATTGTTATTTAATAGATAATATCTCCTTTTATGCTAATTTATAGTCAGAAACATACGAGTTAAATATTATACTGAAAAGAACCTTTGAGTTTTGGTACCAGAATGGTAGTATTCAAGAGGTTAGTTTAATGAGGAATTTTGAGAACCAGGTTTTACTATCAAGAGAACAGCAGAAAGATGTAACTAAGATATAAGGAATTAAATTTATTTAATGTTGAATTTGTTAGTAATTTTGAGTTGGAATAATTTGAAACTTTCAGTTTTAAGTTAATTTTTCTTTCACGATGAAAAAAAAAGAATGGATGCTTCAAGTTCTACCATAGCAAAACCAAATATCACACCTTCCATTATTGAATTTACTGTCTTAATATCCGCATCACAGTACATGGTCTTGTGGATATGTGTGATTGTGGAGTTGGTAGTAATTAAATAAATACATAAAACATAACATCTGGCAAAACTTTCCGTATTAAAACCTAACTTCTTACAATTAATACATGGTCACTTTACCTTATGTTCTTGACAACATTATTGTACACTTGTCCAAAATTTAGATCTTTATTGTGGCATTCACTTGAGTAGTTGTTATTGTGAGGAAAGAAATGAGATTTAAGCTAAGCTAAGCTTATACCTTAGAATTAGTAACAATAGTAACAATAATAATATAATGTATTTGAGTATCATCTTAAGCACTTGAACCCTCAGATTTGTTTAAATTTGTACAGTTATTTATGTTGGAGTTATTTCAATATATAAAGTTCTACAAAGTATCAAGTGATATGAAATTACATGAAAGCTAACATAGCATTTTCTTTATAAAATTTATTTTTAATTAAGCTACTACAAACAACGTAGCAATTATAGATTGGTCGAATGGTCTAGTTGGTTATGGCATCTGCTTAACACGCAGAAAGTCCCCAGTTCAATCCTGGGTTTGATCAATACTTTGTTTTTAATTTTTATGTGAGATATCCAGTGACCCAGCCATTTTGGATATGTAAAGGCATACCGACACAACGAATTTCCATAAAGTGTTGATTGGTGTTGCTATTATCAAAGATAATTCAAGTTGCTGAAAATAAATACGATTTCTGTTAATTAGTTGGTAAATACTTTTTAGAGGTGGTAAGCTTTAACAATTAACCTGCTAAAAGAAGTAAATCGACCCAAAACTAGAGGATACAAAACCGATAGACGCAAACCGCACAAATAAATTTTTTGTTTCGTGTCCTCGATTCTCAGTAGACATTCTATTACTGGTATTTGAACTTTTCAAGACGACAATCAGTGCTGGTTCTTAGACTACTGCTAATACACACCACTATCCAAATCATTGTGTTCCCCTTTTATCTTTCTCAAGCAAAGTAATCCAGAATTACACAGAATCATTCATCACAATCAGATATACGACTCCTTTGAAGCTCATCTCATCTTTTATCTCTTAGTCCCATCATCATCCGTCTTCATAACTACATTATTGATCTCCCTTCTTAAAGCCTCTCATTGTTCATTATAAAGCAAATTAGAGTTTTTTACTATTAATTTTGATCTACTCCCCAACACATTTATTTAACAAACATAATCATATCCTTCCACTCTCCGTCTTATTAAATAATGGCTTCTGAATCTTTATTTGATAACAACCTCTCATCAGAGACCTCTGAAACTAATACTGCCCCAAATTCTTCTGATGATTTAATTCCAAATGATGTTAATTTTGGAAACACTTTAATCACATATAGAGTTTTAGTCTCTAGAAGAGAAGCTGGTGCTATCATCGGTAAAAATGGTGATTCCATCGCAAATGTTAGAGATTCCACTGACATTAAGGCAGCTGTTTCTAAGGTTGTAGATGGCTGTATGGATCGTATTTTAACTGTCACTGGTGTAGTTGATAATGTTCCAAAGGCTTTAGGCTCTTTTGCTCAGTCTGTCACCGACGCCAACGTCTCAACTGTTGCCGAAGCTAAGGAAAATAATACTGATCCAACTTCTTTAATTTCTTACAACTTTTTTCCACTAAGAGCTTTAAACCCTCAACCCCCTTATGATGATAAATTATATGGTGAAACCTTAACCCTAAGATTGTTGATTCCTCATTCTCAAATGGGTACTTTAATTGGTAAAGCTGGTGCTAGAATTAAGGCTATCCAAGAACAATTCCAAGTTAAGATGGTTGCCTCAAAAGAATATTTAAAAAATTCAACTGAAAGAGTTGTTGAAATTCAAGGTCCAAGAGAAAATTTAGAAGACTCAATTTCTGCTATTTCAAAATGTTTATTGCGTGACTATCATGGTGTCGCTACTACGCTTTATTATGTCCCATCCCCACGTCAATCTCCATCATCAAGAGGACCAAATGGTAGATCTCTGAGAAATGGTAATGGTGTTAGAGATGTTACCGAAACTGTAAGCTTTCCAGGTGATTACGTTGGTGCTTTGATTGGTAAGAAAGGTTTAAGAATCCAAGAAGTTAGAAGATCTACTAACTGTACTGTTAATATTGATCCAGAAGATGATGAGAATGGTGATAGAATCTTCACCTTAACTGGTACTAGATCAAACATCGAAAGAGCGTTATCTTACTTGTACTCATTTTATGACAAGGAGAAACAAAAGAGAGATCATGATCACGACAGAGAATAGATCAAGCTTCCGTTCTTTTGAAGTTTGGAAAAATCTTCGCTTTTAACTTTTTCCATCACTGTTTTTCATATATTAGCTTTGTCTCGTTGCTCTTTTTATTGTTTGCTGTATATTTTTTAGGATATGTAATTTTGAAGAAAACTTAGCTTACTTTTTTTTTGAAACTCTGTATGAATTTGACCTTTATAAAAGACATTATAGGTTTCTTGATTAGACTATTGATCTGATTATAGATACAGAGAATTCATGTTAAAATAAGTTCAGGGGATAGGAACTAAATTTCAAATTTTAACCGCTTATTTGACAAACTTTTGAACATTTACAATGAGTTCCCTCTAGGTCTAGGTAGCTAGTACATATTCACACAGGTACGTATATTTATATGATCCCGACAGTATATCCCTTGTTAATTAAATTACAATAAGTGTTGCAACACTCAAAGAAAATCCCAATTTCATTTGTAGAAAAGGTAATACCAGTTTTCGTCTAGACGTTAAAAAAACACAAAAATTCCACTGGAAACTAGCTGATAATCAAGTGGACAAATTAGAAAATCCCAAACAGGTCTATAATTATCATTATCTATATTGAGATAAAAAAACCTTTCTCTTCAACTTTGAGGTTTCTTTTTGCACCTATATTTCGTGTCTCGTTCTTTACAACCACACCTATGAACGAAAAGTACTCTTTTGCCAACACATTCTATAGGTAACGGCTTGTAGTTTTCCATGATTCCTTTCAAATATGCTTTTGACCTGATATATTTTAAATAATAGACTCAGTTGAGTTGAATTTCATTGAGTATGTACTCACGTACCCTTGTATCTAATATTTAACAACTTTAAAGATACTTCGGCTAGCTGTTCCGATTTCCGTTACACAGGGTGCCAAGAACACGGAATAACTCGTGGCAGCGCTGCACCAGCCGCCCTTCAATAATAAGCGATTAAAAGGTTTTTACATCTATTGATCGATCCATATAAACCACACTTTCCAGTTGTATCGGATATTACAAGCAGATAGTAATATTATAGGAACATTAATTCCAGATGAAGAGTGCATCAATTCTGAATTTTAGAAAGTTTTTTTAGATTCTTAGCTGGAGAAACATGGCAATCGGAAGTTTTTTGTGCATAACCGATAGGAAAGCACATCTCCTCTACCAACCATACAATGATTCAACTCCGGCCACCACCCCAGCCCTTGTAAATTTTCAGGGATCTGTCAGTTGCTTTATGGTCGTATAGATATGCTGAACTCTATCTGTTTCGGCTAACTGAAACCCAAGAGCCTGTTGAGGTATTTAAATAGAGGTATCTGCTCTTTATTTTATACCCTTCTTGTTCATACCTTTAATTATATTTATTTTTTTAGTATAATTTTATTCAAATACGTTTGCTACTATATGAAATTAAAGACAGTAGTTACAATGAGTGAAGAAAAACTTCAGAGTACAAATACAACCGATATTGAATCATTGAACAGCAGCAGAAGTAGTTCTTCTATCGATTCAACAAAAGATTTAAATTGTTTTATACCGCAATCTATGGCTCCTAACAATTTATCAACAAGAATAAGTCGTAGGGACTCAGAACTAGAATTGGGAAGAAGGAATAGTATCCACAGTTTATATCCTGATCAATTAATTGTCGATAAACTTGAACACTCCAGATCAAAAAGTAGCTTGGGTGCTAATAATAATACCTCTCAATATTCTTCAGATAGTGAAAAATATGATCCAAATGAGGTTTACATAGAGCCTGGTGATAAATGGGATGTGTATAAACTACCGTCTTGGAGAAAAGGTTTAATCGTTGCTACTTTATCTTTAATTGGTTTAGATATTTGCTTATTATCTTCTTGTTGGTCCTTAAGTACTGATCTTCTAACAGAATACAATATTTCTCATGAAGTTTTTGTTCTTGGTATTTCACTTTACATCTTTGGTATGGCATGTGGTCCTTTATTTTTATCTCCTATCAGTGAGTTATTCTATGGTAGACGTTCAACATACATTTTTGGTTTCATTCTGTGTATGTGTTTTCAAACTATTACTGCATTTTCAAAGAACTATGGTGCTATGCTATTTGGTAGATATATGACTGGTTTATTTGGTTCTGTTTTTTTAAGTGTTGCTCCAGGTACTATATCTGATATCTTTCCAAAGGAAACTATCGGTGTTCCATTATCAATTTATTCTTTAACTCCATTTTTAGGTCCAACTTTGGCTCCAGCCCTAGCAGGTGGTATTACAATTTCACCAATAGATTCTATGTGGACATTTTATATTCTACTAATATTTACTGGCTTTTTATTTATTCTTTTACTTATTACAGTTCCTGAAACATATAAACCGGTTCTATTAAAATGGAAAGCACAACAATTGAGAAAAGAAACTGGAAATAAAGATATTTATGCTCCTATTGAAAGAACGTCCCAAAACTTACTCATTTGCATCATTACTGCTCCAAAGAGACCACTGAGTGTTTTGTTTTTGGATCCAATGATGACCGTTCTTTGTTTTTATTCTGGTGTTATTTTGGGTATTGTTTATCTTTTCTTTGTTTCAATTCCTTACACTTTTAAAACTGTTTATGATTTCAATGTTTTCCAACAGGGTTTGGCATTCTTAGGAATAGCTGTTGGTATGTACTTTTCATCTATCTGTTCTCATTTTTTCAGTAAGTTATATTTGAAATTGTGTGAGAAGAATGGTAAACCTGAACCAGAATACAGATTTCCATCATTAATGGCTGGTGGTATATCAGCCCCCTTCTCCTTGATTATATTAGCTTTTACAACATATAAACAATGTCACTGGATTATTCCCATCATTGCCTCTGGAATTTATGGTTTCTCAACTGGTTTGATTATCACTTCAATTTTTACATATACTGTTGATGCTTATAAGAAATATGCTGCTTCCGGAGCGGCAGCCAATACATTTACTAGATGTACTATGGCTGCTATCTTTCCATTATTTGGTTTACAAATGTATGAAGGTCTAGGCGTTCATTATGCTACTCTTCTTTTGGCTTGTATTGCTTTCTTATTAGCACCGGTTCCATTTATCTTCTATAAGTTTGGTAAGAAGTTAAGAGAAAAGAGTCCATATGCTTGGGATGATGATAGTTAGGCAGCATTTGGTAAAGGTTTAAAATTTTAAAGGTTTATAGAGACTACACAGTGTGTTTTTGGGGTGTTTTTGTTAGGATTAGAAATTGCATGGGCATTAAATTATCAGTTCACATAAAGGTCTTTTGGTTTATAGTCCCACGGCCAATGCTCATTAGAATTCGGATAAACCGTACAGCGTTATAGTCTGCAGAGCTGACTAAATATGAAATCTATCATCGATAGTCTGTAGTTAAACTTCTGATAAACATTTGCTTTTACTTTTCTTTATATATATTAATGATTCGATTAATGATTAATAATTAAATAAACATATTGTCATAGAAGAAGAAAATAAAAATATAATTTATTTCTGACCGGAGGTAGCACCTGATAAACCAGTTTCAGAATAAGAATCGATTATGTAGTTTAACATAGCTAACCACAATATTGGTTAATCAACTTTTAATAAATTACTAGCAATTATTGGTGACCAATCACTAACCTTACCATTTGAAATAAAAGTAAACCAGAATAAGGAAATCCGGAAACTCCAAACTGTAACCAAAGATAGTGCAAATCTAGCATCAGGTCTTGGAATACCACCATTCTTCAATCTATCCCTTTTAAATAAATAAGTTTAGATTGAAGCACTACAAATAACAAATGATACACCAACAACGAAATTCAAAAAAGTATATTCTGCAGTCATTGTTGATAATTCATTGTCAATAACAAAAACATCCCAAATACCATCTAAGTACAAGAATAACAAACCGTAATTTAAACCGTTAAATAAACTTAAGAAAATAATTATTGATTCAGTGAATATCATTTGAAACGCTTTTACCTTCAACAGACATTCTCTTGGGAATGATATTACTTGGGCCAAGAATTAAGAACCAATAACTTCAAGAGAACAACAAAATGGCTCGAGTGGTTGATTAGGGTCTCATCCGCGTTGTAACGATCCCAACTATACCTATATATTAAGTAAGAGTCACATTATTCTGATTTATACATTATATTAATTTTTTAATCTAAAATTTACAAGTATTTAAAACTCAGTGAACCCAATAGTTACTAAATATATATATTGCTAAATCCTAATTGAATCAAGTAACAGTAATATTGGTTTATTTTATTTCATTATTCAGAATGGATAGAAAAAAATGTTATTGAAGAGTAACAGCATATAATGATATGATTACAGGAGGTATGATTTACAATCTTTTTATTTAACTGATTTGAGGGGCATATGTATTGTATAGGCTTTACTAGTGGCCTATAAAATCAATTTAGTACAATTACAGGATTAATGACTTTGGAGCAAGAAGAAAGGCAAGAAATACTATACTTATGGTGTTAAAACAACTTTACACCACTTCATTTGAGTATAACCTCCTTCAACAATCTTCTACAAAACTACTTTAAGTAACATACATAAGATCAAACAAATTAACATTTATTTTTGAAATCCCAAAACCGTAAAAATATTTTTAAAAGAGCTTGAAAGACATAAATATTAAATTAAATTAAATTAAAACATAACAAAATATTAAACTTAAGCTTCAACTGGAGCAGCTTCTTCAACAGCAGCCTCAGATTCAACTGGAGTAGCCTCTTCAGTAGCAGCAGTGGTCTTGTAAACTCTAGCGTATGGTTCAGCAACTGGTTCATCATCCTTTGGTTCAATAATCTTGACGAAATCTGGTAAGGATTTTGGACCGGTTCTTTGAGCAGCTGGGTCCTTCATAATCTTAACCTTGATACCCAAAACACCCTGTCTTAATAAGACGTGTCTGGTAGCAACATCAATGAAATCTCTGACTGGTTGACCAGAGTGGATCATGAAACCGTCAGCGAATTTCATAGCCTTGGCTCTAGCACCCTTGGATTTACCAGAGATAACAACTTCAACACCCTTAGCACCAGATTCCATAACATATCTGATAACACCATAAGCAGCTCTTCTAATAGCTAAACCGTTTAATAACTTGTACTTTAAAGATTCACATTGAGTAACAGCAGATAAACCTCTGTCTTGAACCTTTTCAGCGTATAAGACAATAGAACCTGGAGCTAACTTAAATCTCTTTTGGATTAAAGAAGTTAATTCCTTGATTCTTCTACCTCTTTCACCTAAAACTTTTTGGGTGTTGGTAGCTCTGATAATAACTTCAGTCTTGGTTGGAGTAATTCTAACTTCGACACCAGCGTAACCTTCTTCTGGTAATTCTCTAGTGAAGAATTCATTTAATTCGGCGTAGAAGACACCATCAGAAACTAACTTTCTCTTTTTGGAAATGTTGGAAACCATTGTTTAATATGATTAGGAGTATGATATGTTTTGTAAAGAATAAATGGTGTGAATATTAGGTGTGGTTCTTGAAGTGTATCACACATCTTTGAGGTAGAATATTAGAGGGACAATGAAAAATTTCCAGCGCCGCAGAATACAAAGGGTTGATAACCCTAATATACAACACGTGATAACGATACAATATTTTTAAAAAGTTTTAGTTGATACATTTGCCCCATTGCGCCACCTTTTTATCTAGACAGAATCCATATGTTATCGACAAGCCACATTGAATATGCGCGCTAAGGGGGGGAGGAGAATATTATGGATTAGAGATTTTTATTATCAGTCTTTTGCACAGGACAGTTAATTGAATATTTGACTAAACCTTTGATACAAATTACCAGTTTCTCTACTAATATATAATCGTTGATTTAATATATCCAAAAGTTATATGTAGATTTATAATCAGTTGGAAGAGTGTTTGAGAAGTAAAGATAGCCAGCTAGCCGGTACTTAAGCTAAACTGAGCTGTCATTTGAAACGCCTCTTTATTTTTGTTTTATCCCGAAGTTGTTTTATCTTGCAATGCATCCACCAAATGAGTTCATTGTTGTCTTTCTTCTTCTGCTTAATTCCCACCACCAATCCATAGCTGTAATACCTTTAATTTGGCTATTATATACCTCACAACTTCCTGTTTCATTGCCGACCTATCTGGCTTCAACACGACTCGCTTCCTCAATACATCCATACTCACAACAGAAAGCTCAGCTTCTATTTATCACGATATCTCTAAAGAATTAAATCTCTTTTCCCTTGAAAGATCTGTTTTCCCTTAAATACCTTCTTAATCAGGACACATTTCCTGTCATATAACAGTTCTAACAATTACCAACTACTTATCCATTCCTTCTATATTTATACCACTGTTTTTGAGACATTCACTGTTCATGCAAATCTCTCTTTAGCTATTTTATGATACATTGCTTATAAATTCCATCAATCATAATCTTGTTATAAAATTACTCTAATTTTCTTCTTATTTTTATTTTGAAAATACTTGATTAATTCATTTTATTATTTAACTGAAGTCACTCCTTACCCACCCCCCCTTTGCTACTAAATAGATTTAACAACAACAACAATATGAATCAAACACAAATTACTTTTAATGTTAGTGACTATTATGAAATTAAAGATATAGTCGGAGAAGGTGCTTATGGTATCGTTTGTTCTGCAATCTATAAACCTTCCCAACAAAAAGTTGCAATTAAAAAAATTCAACCTTTCGAAAGAACCATGTTTTGTTTAAGAACTTTACGTGAACTAAAACTATTAAAACATTTTAATCATGAAAATATTATCGGTATATTGGATATTCAAATCCCCTATGATTTTGATTCATTTAACGAAGTTTACCTGATTCAGGAATTAATGGAGACCGATTTACATAGAGTCATTAGAACACAAAAACTATCAGATAACCATTGTCAATATTTTATTTATCAAACATTAAGAGCCCTGAAAGCTTTACATTCGGCCAACGTTTTGCATAGAGATTTGAAACCCTCAAACTTATTATTGAATTCAAACTGTGATTTGAAAATTTGTGATTTTGGTTTAGCTAGATCAATTGCTTCTCAAGATGATAATTTCGGTTTTATGACTGAGTATGTGGCAACAAGATGGTACAGAGCACCGGAAATCATGTTAACTTTCCAAGAATATACGTCTGCAATTGATGTTTGGTCTGTTGGGTGCATTTTAGCTGAAATGCTATCAGGTAGACCCTTGTTTCCAGGCACAGATTATCATAATCAATTATGGCTTATAATAGATGTGCTAGGTACTCCACTGTCTGAAGATTACAACTCAATCAAATCTAGAAGAGCAAAAGAATATATAAGAACTTTGCCATTTAGGCAAAAGAGATCGTTCAGTGACTTGTTCCCAAACGCAAGCCCTGACGCTATTGACCTATTAGAAAAATTGTTAACTTTTAACCCCAAAAGAAGATTAACAGTTGAACAAGCCTTAGAACACCCTTATCTTTCATTTTATCATGAGCCTAACGATGAGCCAGTTGCTGAAAAAATTCCTGAAGATTTTTTCGATTTCGATAAACACAAGGATGACTTAACTTTAATGGAATTGAAAAAAATGCTTTATGATGAAATTATGAAACCACTTTCGTAAGAAAAGCTTTTTTCTTTTTTACTTTTATCGTTGATACTTGTTTTTCCCAGCTAAACTTCTACCCTCTCTTTTCTTTTATGTCATTTACTTCCTTCCTGTGGGTTTGTTTTTCCTATTATAGTTTCCTTTTCCTTTTGCCATTTGTCATTATAATTTACGTTTTATATATGAACTAACTTGTTGTATTACTATTATTACTATATCTTCCTCCACCTTAATTATTTAAATTGTAGAGCAGTAGTAATAACTATAGTTGACAGAAAATACTGTTTTATGCATAACTTTTAAAGCCCTCCCTCGCGGCGCTGTTATTATTTGTTTTTCTTTTCTGCATACTTCTTCCTCAACAAGTAAGCAATACCCATACTCCTTTACACAAACACACCACTGACTGGACTATAAAATAGTTATGCAGATTTAGTTATAGTAATGACCAGAACAACGTCTGTGACACACTTATCAGACTTTCCTATGGAAGTGTGGCTGTTGATTACGAATCATTTAGAACCTACAGAGGTTTTCAAGTTAATGATGATTGATAAATCAACTTATTTCAAATTGAGTTCTAATTATATATGGGGGCATATTGTTCACCAGAAGTGGTTTAATAATTGTTATTCATCTAAGGTGATGCGAGCGTCTGTGCAGAAAATTGATGGTGTTAATGGCTTTTTAAAGTATTTTGGGTATCGACAACTGCTTGACAACCAGGTTTTGAAATTGCTTGATTTGGTTGGATGCCATAATGGTGGTGATATAAGTGATGAAGAAGTTCAGGATAAGATAATTCCTATGATTCTTAAAATATCAGAAGATCCTGACTTATATATTCCTAATTTAATTAAGCTATCTCAACATTTAAATGAATCTATGAAGGTTAACCATGCATATTATGATTATAAAACAGTTATTGATCATCTTCAAAAACGACAACTCAAACAAAATATGAAATTGATTAATGTTGCTTCTAGCTTATTGGAGTCTATTAGGATCTTAAAATTGTTCAATACTATTTATGAAGCTATCTTGAACGATACTTACCCCAAGAATCTAGAAAATTTATTGTTGGATTTGAATTTGATTGATCCACATTATTTTGATTTATTAAGTATTAGAGAAAGAGTCATCAAAAATGTTATATCCGGATTTAAAACAATTGATATTAATTGTAATACGTATACATCAACTCAGAAATTATTGTGCTTGATCAATTTGTTAAGAGAGACATTAAAGAAAGAAAGTATGATGACCACTGATCTTGAATCTGAAGAATTAGATAAGGAGCCATTTTTTGAAGATTTACTGATACTAAGATGCTACGCTGGCGATTCTGAAGGCTGCCAATTAGTATTCATAGCAATGCTTGAAAACATAGTCAAGAGTGAAGCATTAAAAGGAAAATTCAATATAAGAATAACAAAACGGTGTATTATTAATTATGACCCAGTATTAGTTGGTGGAAAAGTATTTATTTTTTTCGATAGACATGGATTGGAAATTAAAACAGAAAAACATGTGCCGATGATATATAAGAATATTCCAACTAGTAAGGAACTAATGAAGGAGTTTTTAAATAAATGGATTGAGATGAGTTTTGAATCAAGGAAATATAATTATTCGATTCGTGAGAAGTCAACGAATTGTTTCCATCCTTTTGTGAATACTAATAGTGGGGATGATATATATCACAACAACAACGTCAACAGTGATAGACTAGTCATTTCAAGACCCATTGATAACAATGGTAAAGAAAGGTTCAGTGGACAGATAATATGCCTGAATTATTCAAATTCAATAGATCAAGGTACTATTCTTTTGTTTTCAGATTTAATTTCCTGTTTTTGGTACGGCGCCACATCATCATATGAACTCGAAGACAATTCAGCTAATTTTATTGAATGGTTGAATTATTATAACTCACCGTTTCTTTTGATTATGTGCAATAAGTTTTTCCACTTAAAAAATAGGAAGCTGATATTGAATTATTTTGATGATGCTTTAAAGAATAAAATTAACTTCAACAATATTACAATTGATGCACCTAATTTGGTGTCTAGAGATGATTTATATGATCAATCCAGTCTTACAAAGTTTGGAAAAGGTGAGGTTATTGCAGTAAATGGTAAATACCATATCATTCTCGGGTTTTTGATGGAGGGCGAATCTGAATATTCTCTCTGTTTTGATGATCAGGGTGATTTGACTATTTCAAGGGGGATAAGTAGAGATTCTAATTTTTTGAAGAAAGTTAATGATAGTGACGAGATTATTAGAAGATTTGGATTTTATGATCAGTTAGGTAAGTTTTTCACTTACTTTGATTCAGATACGGGGAAGTTTGTGTGAGCTTTGCGTTTCTTATTTGCAATAACATTTCTCATTTTTTATATATTTACATGTTATATTTGTCATTTATTTTTTTTCTAACCTAATTACTAATTATTATTTAATAGTGCATTATATATATATGTATGCAAGTAAATACTTACAAGGATGACTTCTTAATATTTAATCAAAGGTGTAGCATCTTTACTAACCTTAGCAGAGGAATTAGAAAATCTACTGTAAGGAGTATATTTCATAGGCAAATATTTATCCAACAATAAATTCTGACACAATGAGAAAGAGTTCGAACTAATCCAATACAAAACCAAAGCGGAAGGAGCCTGAGTGGCCATCACCATCAAGAAAACAACAGAACCTCTTGAGATATTCATAATGGAGTCAAAAAAAGTCGGTCTGGTTGTGTTTTTGATACCTCTTGAAGTCAAATACATTAAATCTGCATTCTTGAAATTCCATTCAGTGTTTGTCAATGCGATTAAACCTAGTGTTATTGGTAAGATATAATACGGATCACATATGGTTAAATCAGTTAGATACGAAAAACCTTCAGTTGTCAAAGACATATCAATTGGTCTGTGGGCTAATGTTGACCATCCTGTTAAAGATCTGAAGTTAAATGATAAGAAAACCCAAAGAGGTATTTGGATAGCAGGTAGTAAAGCCAATTTCCATCGCTGACACCCATATAACCTAAATAATTCTTTACGTCTTTTCATGGTTTCCTTGGTTGCTATTAAATGTATTTTGTCAGCCGTTAGGTTTTCAATTTGTGACTTGATAGGTGGTAATGAATTTGGATTTGATGATCTTTTTAGTTGTTCTGTTTGAGCGTTTGATGCAAGTTTTAAAGATAGGATTGGTTTCATTGCGTTTGTTATTGGTATTAGCTCATTTTGCTTTTGAATTACCTTTCTTTGATATATAGCAAGTGGAAATGTAAATATGGATCTGAAAGAGAATGTTATAATAGGAATGAATGCCCACCATGGCAATCCTGAAGTTGAATGAAGAACTTGTAAAGTGGTTGTACCAACATCTAGTAGAGGTATGAACAAATCAGTTGAGAAGTGTCTTTTAGATAATAAATTTTGCTTTGCAAATGGGAATCCTATAAAAGAAGGCCTTAGCAGTGTGCTATGATGAATCATTGTGCTATTGTGTCTTGGAATCCAGAAATTCTAAGATAATTTGATATTTTAATGTTACCTACTTGTAAAAATCAAGATAAAAATCTAGTGAGCGAGCGAACTTGAAAATTAAGAATTGAAAATTCAAATTCAGTACATTAACTAGACCAGAACCGTACTTTCTTAACCAGTACTTTTATATATTCTCCCAACTACACAATACTATACAATGTCAGGAGTTAAAAGAGGAAGAACAGCACCTAAACTTAACAGGGCTTGCATGCTTTGCGGTATGGTTCAGTCCATGAGTGTACGTTTTAATTCTCCATATCTTAACCTTCAAACACACCAGAAATACTAACTCTTACACTACTATAGCACTTCAGAAATGAAGGATGTCCCAACTGTGAGTCGGTTCTACATTTAGCAGATAATGAGGATCAAGCTAGAGAATGTACTTCTCCAACTTTTGAAGGGTTAGTGGCTGTAAATGGGGCCGAATCGTCTTGGGTGGCAAGATGGTTAAGAATCGAGCATTTTGTTCCTGGTTTGTATGCCGTGAGAGTAGTGGGCAAACTTCCAGAAGAAGTTCAAAGTGACTTGGGCTCTCAAGGAATTGTGTACAGACCGAGAGATGGATCTGTACAGGATTAGTTTTGTATATTTAGTTAGTTTAATAGTATTTAGTTAGTTAATTGTATTTAGTGTTCTATATTTAATGTTCTAGTAAAGTTACTTACAGAGCACGTTCGCTCGTATAAATTTGCTTTGCTTTGCATGTGACGAAACGAGCACCTGAAAAATAAAAAATTTGTTGAATTTTCTTTCAGAGATATAAAAACCAGCAGGTTTCCCGTTTTCTTTGCTCCTGCCTGATTAGTGTTTCCTTCTTCCTCCGAATTACGCTCGTTATTCACCACTGTCCTAATAATGTCTTCTCCAGCTCAAAACTACAAAGTCTCAGACATCTCTTTAGCTGCCTTTGGTAGAAAAGATATTGAATTATCTGAAAATGAAATGCCAGGTTTAATGTACATCAGAAAGAAGTACGGTGCTGCTCAACCTTTGAAAGGAGCCAGAATTGCAGGTTGTTTACACATGACTATTCAAACTGCTGTTTTAATTGAAACTTTAGTTGCTTTAGGTGCTGAAGTTACCTGGTCTTCTTGTAACATCTACTCTACTCAAGATCACGCTGCTGCCGCTATTGCTGCTTCTGGTGTCCCAGTTTTCGCTTGGAAAGGTGAAACTGAAGAAGAATACTTATGGTGTATTGAACAACAATTATTTGCTTTCAAAGATGGTAAGAAATTAAACTTGATTTTAGATGATGGTGGTGATTTAACTTCTTTAGTTCATGAAAAATACCCAGAAATGTTGAAGGATTGTTATGGTTTATCTGAAGAAACCACTACTGGTGTCCATCATTTATACAAGATGGTTAGAGATGCTGCCTTAAAGGTCCCAGCTATTAACGTTAATGATTCTGTTACTAAATCCAAATTTGATAACTTATATGGTTGTAGAGAATCTTTAATCGATGGTATTAAGAGAGCCACCGATGTTATGATTGCTGGTAAGGTTGCTGTTGTTGCTGGTTTTGGTGATGTTGGTAAGGGTTGTGCTATGGCTTTGAGAGGTATGGGTGCTAGAGTCATTGTTACCGAAATTGATCCAATTAACGCTTTACAAGCTGCAGTTTCTGGTTACCAAGTTGCTCCATTAGAAGAAGTTGCTTCTATTGGTCAAATCTTTGTTACCACTACTGGTTGTAGAGACATCATCACCAAAGAACATTTCTTACAAATGCCAGAAGATGCTATTGTTTGTAACATTGGTCATTTCGATATCGAAATTGATGTTGCTTGGTTAAACGCCAACGCTAAGGATGTTGTTAACATTAAGCCACAAGTTGACAGATACTTATTATCATCCGGTAAGCACATTATCTTATTAGCTGCTGGTAGATTAGTCAACTTAGGTTGTGCTACTGGTCATGCTTCTTTTGTTATGTCTTGTTCTTTTTCTAATCAAGTTTTAGCTCAAATTGCTTTATTCAAGTCTGGTGATGAAAAATTCAGAAAGGAGTTCGTTGAATTTGAAAAGACTGGTCCATTCACTGTTGGTGTTCACACTTTACCAAAGATTTTAGATGAAACTGTTGCTAGATGTCACTTGGCTCACTTAGGTGTTAGATTATCTAAATTAACTCCAGTTCAAGCTGAATACTTGGATATTCCAGAACAAGGTCCATACAAGCCTGAAAACTACAGATACTAAACAATATTCTCGTTTTAGGGCACTCCTAAAAATTGATACAATCTAATTTCCTTTGCTTTTATAACTAATATAGATAATTTTGCATCAACTGCATCTTATTATTATTAAAAACTATTAATGATATTATGAAAATTTTTTTTACATTACTCATATATACACACACAATATTCTTCTCATATTGATTGTTACTAATCTTTTTATTTACTTGTTCATTGATTGTACAATAGATCGAGCTTCAATTGCCGCTATTAGCGATTGATTCTCTGGATTCCCTGGGTTGCTTGTTTCTCTTTTGTTTATCTCCTTCTTCTAGATGTTTTCTATTTAATATAAATCTTTCCTCAACGGATACTTTGTTTGAAATTTTTGTTTTATCCTGTAATTTGTAAAAGCTTGAATAGTAAAATTTGGGTAGGAGAGGCATTAGCTGCAAGTGATAGTTAGATCAAGATTGAGGAAACTGCCCTTACTATATGCGAAATGGCCGATATTCTGCTTACGTAGAGGCTTACGTAGCTCCAATTTAGGAGAGTAAAGTGTTACTTTGAACGACACTTTGCCTTCTTTTCTTTCTTTCCTGATACAAACCAGGAAATTCACCATCCATCAAGAAGAGGTAGATAATTGAAAATGACACTGGATACAAAACCCGACCTGTTGTCATTTCACTCTACTCGAAAAGTGAATGAATTGTCAACATCACAATCAATTCAAATGCCTTCTTATCTGCGTAAGACCAGACTAGGATCCATGCTAAACAAACAGTTCGAAAAAGCGAAAATGCAACAATCGTTATCCAAAGAAGAAATTAGATCTAATTTGATAACCCAATTCTCATTGAAAGGTATATTGGGTTCCAATCCAGGTTTATGTATAAGCAATAAAGAATATATAGATGATTTAATTAAGAAGTTCGAAAAGAAGGCCATAGCGAAATCTATACTAAATGGAGAAAGTTCAGATACATCAGGTTGTGGAATTACCATAACCAATAAATCTATGGATAATGGTGATGATGGGAACACGCAGGATTCTTTTAATGAAGATAATGGTAGTAGCGGCGGTAGTATTAGTGGCCAACAGATACATACGAAATTAGAGAATGAAACACCATTTAATTTATCAGATTTACAGTTTTATTCCAATTCTCCATTATCCACTGGATTACCGATTCCCTCTAAGTGGATCAAACCACCAGAATGCAAATTTGATGTTTCATCAGATGGATTAGAAATATCCACCAAAGATTTAATCAAACCACAGAATAGGGCCCCTGGCTATCCAGCCCCATCCTCAAGCAATAGAAACAATACATTCTCTACTAGGTCAAATCATAAGATATCAAGATCATTTGCTGTTTATTATTTTGAAGTGGAGATTCTGTTTGGGTTGAATTCAGGTGCTGATGTGTCTATCGGGTTTATTGATTTTGATAAAATCGGTAACAATAATGGTGATGATGATGAAGATGAGCAAGATGACAGTAGTTTGGAAACCTTCAATATTGATTTAAGAGGCCATGATGAAAATTGTTGGGGATATTGTGGTAAAGAAGGTAAACTATTAAGTTATGATAAGGGCCGAGTTGTTTCTAGGTCCACCTTGAAGTTCTGTAATGGGGACATAATTGGATGTGGTGTCAACTTTATCGATAATGTAATTTTCATAACTAAAAATGGATCATACATTGGAGAGGCTTTTAAAATTCCGAATAAAGTTTCCGCTGTAGTTCCTGCTATTAGTTTGGCTCAGTGGAATGCGGTAAAGACTAACTTTGGATTAGATATCAATGAAAAATTTAAGTTTAACATTGACGGTTATGTTCAAGCTTTTAAAAATGTTCAATTTAACAAAATTGAAAAGTTTACGACACCAAATAACTTAAAATTAAAGGATATTGATGATTCGTCGGATTTGAAGAAATTGATTAATAATATTGTTAAGAATTATTTCATTCACATGGGATTTGCAGATTCTTTGAAATCTTTTAAAAAAGATTTAGAATTAGAAGGAATTAGTATTAAGACAACAAGTAGTGATGAACAGGAACAAGAAGATAGTTTAATGAGCAGTACTGTGTTTAAGAAACAAATTAAAAGTGCAATCATGAATGATCACATAGACCAAGTATTTGAAACTATCAACCTTAAATACCCATTTATTTTAGAAAACAGTGAAATAATAAGATTTCGATTATCTTGCTTGAAATTAGTTATATTGATTAAAAATGAATTAATTGATGAAAGTTTAGAACTAGCATCACAAATTAAAAGTCAATTCAAAGAGAATAAGAACTTTCAAGAATACTTAAGCTTGATTTTACAGTTATTGTCATTTAAGGATGTTACAAAATATAAGTACTTTAATATATTCTATCACTACGAAAAGGATAAACTAATTGATATTTTGATTAGTTGTATCAACTATAAAATTGGATTGCCTATCGAATCGAACCTGAATAGAATTGTTTTGAAGATAGATTCAAATCTAGGTCGGGACGATCAAGGGTTTGAGTTAATTGATTTAATTGAGGATTTTATTACTTTATAACAGGATGGGAGATTTAAATATTATATTATTTTATATCATATAAGAAACTTTCTATAAAATTGAATGAATATGTAAACTATATAACCTTTTTAAGCTCATCAAGCATGAAATCACTTAGGGTTATTATACCCTGCAAACCACACAATCTATAAACTTGATTCTCTTCATAGGAGCCTTCAACAATTTCTCCAGTCTCATTAACATGTACAAAGCCAAATGTATCTTCTAAGTCAGCCCTTTGGTTCATGTATTGTAAATTTGACCTTAGATCAGGAACAGGCATGTAACTCGAAGGATAATTCAAAGCATCCAACTGATACACTATGTCTTGATGGGTTTTCAAACGAAATAAATCATTCAGAAACTTTTGAAAGTCAGCATTAGGGCTGAAATTATATGGACTTATGGATAGTTTGTTCAAGTCTGTAGTTGTTGTGGACTTGATTGATCCTATGTGCAAAGAATCTGGATCTTTTGAAAAAGACACTTTTGTATTGATGTTAGAGATGAAATGGAGGTATATTTGTGGCTGTTGTTTGTATATCCGGGTGAGAACTAGACCTCTGTTAATTTGATTGGAAATGGGACTGAACTTCTTCATCTTTTAGAGACTTTTATGGTTAACATTGTCTTTGAACTGTGTTAAACGTCTGTAACAAATCCAGAATCATGAAGAACCCCGCTTTATCCCTCCATTGATGAGGTCAGCGTGTACGTCAGCGGTGATTATCTTTTTCTTGAGTTTTATCAACTTTCATTAACTAATTTACACAATTAAATACATATACTACAAGTACTTCACCAAATCTCCAACCACAGCGTTTACGTATTCTTCCCTACTCTTATCATCACTTATTTTAGTCACGTCAAGTTTGGCCTGTCTTAATTTCTGCACTATGATCGCCAGATCATCAACTTCAGCAGACCTGTCTTTTTCTTCTTCTTCTTCTAACAAAGGCATAGTTAACTCTTTCCTTGTAGCTTCAGTTTTCTTCCGTCTCTCTTCTGGGTCCTTTTGATCCCTCTTAATCATATCAACATCTCTCCAGTCGTTGTTTGCTATGATTTCCAGCAATCGTTGTTTTCCAAACACATCTCCATATTCATTGGGTTTTCTGTTATCATAATAATTCACAAACTCAAACCCACTCCTTAGTATCAGATCTTCAACTTCCAGTAAGTGTTCAGTGTTTGTATCGTTTTCACTTGCTTTTCTATTCACTCCAACAACAACTTTAAACCCATCCCATTGATAAACATCATTTTTATTTGCTAATTCAATGTATTCATCATCAAGTTGGTTTGAAATTTCTTCTAAATTCTTGCTGAGTTGCTCAATTTCATTAATATCCATGTTGAGATCAATAGTGAAGATTAATCCTTGGATGTAGTCCCTTAATTCTTTAATATCTTCACTTTTAAACTCGCTAAACCATTGTTCAAAATTTTCTATGTTATTACCTTCTACTTCATCTATGAAAAGACCTATCTGTGTTTTGTAGTACTTGCAACTGAAATTAACTTCGTCTATTGTAATTCCGGAGTGATTAGTGGCTTGGTTGTCTATATAGTCTGCAACATGTACTTTAAATACCTCCTTGGCTATAGTCAGTTTTCCTGTCTTGGTTGCACCCACAATCAGTACTTGATTTCTCATTCTTGTAGTTTTTATTAGTCTTGGGACTTTTGTCGTAGATGTTGAAGTATAAGATAAGTATGCTGAAATTGGATCTCAGTCTCGAAATGCTCGGTCGGGATCTGCCTGGTCAGAAACAACTCAGCACATTTAAACGCATAACCAGTGTTTCGTTTATTCTGTGTCATATCAAGTTTTCCAAATTTACCTCAAATTACACTGTGTTTTTGGTTGAAACCTAGATAATTATGTCATTATCCAACCAAGGCATCCTTGATTCTAAAGACAACCAGTCTTTCGATGCATTGATTGAGCTTTCGTTAACTTCCAATGATTACGTGGATCAATTCATACCCTACATTAAATCAGAACTAGCCTCAAGAGAATCACTTACTGACTTAATCGCAAAACTAGAGAAATCTTCAACCGAAAAGCAGAATAGACTAGATGATGTCTCTTTAGAATCAATAGATGATTTAGAAAGTTCTTTATCTACAATTAAAAGAATTGCTGAAACTTCAAAAGATATTAGTGGTCAAGTCATAACAATCAATAAGCAGTACTCTAAAACAGGTTTAAATCTAATAAAGATCAAGAAAGATGCTTTGAAATATGATCAACTACAATCCACTATCAACAATACTTCTTCAACGTTAAGTAATTGCCTTGATATATTGGATAAAACAAATAGAGTTTTCGATTTATCCGAAGCTGGCCAATACTATAAAGCTTTAGTCAATTTGGAATTAATTACAAAAATGCAAGTTGAAGAGACAGATCAGTATGACTTTATCAAACATATATACAGTTCGTTGCCAGCAATTAAAAAAATGATTGTTGAAAGAACCTTAGGACAACTAAGACGATCTTTAGCCATAGTTGAGAAAAAAGAGATTGGTGAGTCAATATTTAATAATTTTGATAAAATTAATGAAGTGTGGTTTAATATTCAAGCTAATGATCATTCTGTCACTAAATATAAAGTTAATTCTCCGGTAGAATTAGCTATGCGAGATCCAGCATTAGCTTCTTATGACCCTTTGAGTTCTTCAAATTTAGATCTTCAAGATTCAGATAGATTAACTAAACTTTATAATTGTTTACTAGTTTTCCAGTCCTTGAATGATTTTGAAAGGTTGAGATTAGAGTTCGGTAATGAGTTAACTAGAAGAAGAGATAGAATCATTGGTAATATTAAAAATAATTTAGACTCAAATAATTTGGATATTTATCACAGCAATGAATCCTTAAAGGATGATATTTATTTATTTGTTACTTTTTTCATTTTGGATAGAATATTCACAACAACCATAGAATATCAAATTAGAACCCCTAAACAAACCGACGATTTATATAGCTCTGTTTTAACAAAATTTTTACCTGTTTTGAAACATTATGTCAAGAAGCATTCCTCAAATATTAATGAATTGAAGGAATTGAATTATTTGTTGGGCACATTTTGTCAAGTTTTAGATTATTGGAAATTTGATAATAATGCAATTTACGATGTTTTATTAGATGTTTTTAAGTCATATATTGATTTACTTATTAAGGAGTTTTCAAATAGCTATATTTCTCTATCTGAAAAAGATAGTTTGCAGGCTTTTGTTGTTGAAAGTGAAAATATTTATAATGGTTTAAAAGAGAAATGTTTTTATTTATTCAAGGATAGTGATAAGAGATTTCCAAAAACATTACCATTTTCCTTTATTTATCCTGCAACTTGTGTTAAATTACGTGATTTAATCGCTAATATTTATGAATTTTTAGGTAGATATTATAATAAGAAAATCGTCAAAATAACAAAAATGATTGGTAAAGCAATTGATGATGTCTTGACTAGAGTGGTTTTAAAGGAATTAAGGTTAAAAAACGAATCTACTTATAAAGAAGTTGTTTCCCAAAACTTAATCAATTTAGAATTTTTTGCTAATTCAATTTTAGAAATTGAAAAATATTTAAATTTCTCATCGGATCCAATGATTGAAAGAACAAGAATTTCATCTTGTGAAATTAAATTAACTACTGAGCCTTTATTTAGAAAAGCTAAGCACGAGGCTGAAGAAAGTGTCTTTGCTTTGGTTGATAGTAAAGTTGAAATGTTGTTGGATATGGTCGAGTTCACTTGGGATTCAACTACTATTAATGTTGAGCCTGAGGATTCGATTAAGGATTTGGGTATGTTTATCGATAACATTTTTCAACAAGATTTTTCACATTTGCCATACTCAATTAAAACACTACTGTTGATAAGAACTTTTGATAGATTAGTCACTCAATTCAAATCATTACTTTTCCTAGCAGATGACATCACAAAGGAAAGTGTCTTGAATTTTAAAACTGATATTGAATATGTTGAAGGAGTGATCACAAGTTTGAAAAAAGGACAGGATAATAATATTGTTGATTTTAATAATTCTAACAATTTGTCATTACAAGAGATGGTTGTTGGGTTAAATCAAGTTGTTGATTTATTGAAAGAAGGTAACATGGAATCGTATGCCGACGAAACTATCAGACAAAGACGTTTTAATACAATTAAACCTGATGAAGCTCAGGAATTAATTGGTAAACTAGTTGAATATAAAGAAATAAAAAGAAGAGAGGCTGAAGAGCTGTTACATTCAAGAACACCATCTCAAGGTTATGAAGATGAAACCAAATCGATTTTCCATAGTTTAAGAAGAAATGGTACAACTGGTTCATTTGCATATTCACCAAAATCTGCTTCACCGAAGTACTTTAACTTCAACTTTAGTAAAAACTCCTAAGAAAGGAAAGTTTAGCTTCATTTTTTTTGTGTTATACATGGTTCAAGTTGTTTTCGTTTAGTTTAGTTTAGTATGTAATTTTAATTTTGTCTTCGCAAAAAACACTTTTTTTTATTCAAAAGAGGTTAGTTAATACTATAAAAATTAAATAATACTAGTTTCTAAAGATTGTAAAATTGGTTCCCAAGCCAGCCAATCACTACTTCTATTCGGAATCAAACCCATACCATTTAATTTCCACAAGCCTACAAGCAAATTACCACAACAACAAAGAACGAAAATCAATTTCAAAGTGCGTCTATCGTATTCATCATCAACTTCAACATTAACAAACTTTTCGTTGACGTTTAACATTTCCTTAAATGAATTAATAAATAACATTAAAGTCATCATAATTGGAATCAACTGTAGAGAATTTGGAGAAAAATACATCATTAAAGCATTCATAGGAATGTTTTTTGCTGGAGAAATTGCTAGATCCCAATTTCTCTTACGCTTTAATTTTTCTAAATCATAGTTAATTGAACTTGATTTCACCTTATTTGGTTTAGGTTCGAAATGTTTGGTTCTGTTATCATTTAGTTGTTTAAAGTAATGGTCAGAGTAGTTTGGGGGTGATCTGACCGGTTTCGATCTAGAGCTCGTCTTGGATATTGATTTTCTTCCAAAATAAAGGTCTAATATTGATGACATCGTAGCAGTAAACTTGATTGTTAGTGTTTCAATAGGATTGCGTCGGAACAAACCTAAGCAAAATAGTTATTCTTGAAGACAAATTGCTAATTGAAATGGTTGGGCGCATCCATTTTTGCTTTTGATGGAAATCGGAAATTTAACGAATTTGATTTTGGTTTTTACTTCACACATAGTTTGATCTTGGCCTTCAGGTACAAACACTTAAAAGAGTATCATTAAATAACAGGAAAATGGCAGGAAAATCAACCAAATTGCCGAAACTACCCAAAATTTCTAGAATAGAAAACAAGCGTCATATTAAGCATGCACCACCAAAACCGTACTCATACAACGAATCCAAAAATACGTTACATGTTAAATCAACAACTCCTTTCATGTCAGCTATAAAACGAATAGAAAAGATGATCAAATTAAGAGAAGAAAAGACTAATAAGAAGGGTGAAGTGATTTTTAAGAATTCTTCATCAAAGTTTATTACAGTTAAAGGGATGGGGAAATCAATGATTAAAGTTTTGAACATTGGATTACATTTTCAGAAACATAGAGAGTATAAAGTTGAACTTTTTACAAAAACTATTGGTGTGCTGGATGAGTTTAAAAGCATTGAAAAGGCTGCCGCTGAAGGAAGCGAAAGTAATGATGATGGTGATGATGATGATGATGATGATGATGATAGTGACATTCTTAGGAAAAGGAACGTCAGTTCTATAGAAATCAAAATACATGTTAGCTGATTTTATTACCTCTACAGACTGCTTGAGCATGTTTATTTTATTGATTTTAGTATACAGTTCTCATTAATTTTAATCTTTATACATAAATAGTTTAGTTATCTAATTTCTTTTGGCATCTCTCCTGTATTGTTCTTAAATCAGCAATGATCTTCTTCAAAAGCTTGAATTTTTTGGTTTGTAATTCCTCTTGACTAGGAATATGAATAGTCTTCATTAACTCTTTGCTGCACTTCAAACACTGAGAATAATCTCTTTGAAAATATAATTTTTCTAAACCCCTAAAAATTCGTTCACGATGAACTTTATCAACTTTATCAAATTGAAAATCATCAGCTCTACCTTTCTGAGATATATTCATATTTTGTAAATTTCCACCTAATACCGTTTGGTTTAAATAATCATCAAGCCAAGTTTTGGTATTTAAAAGTGGACCAGTTTGCCAAAATCGATTTCTTTGTTCAAGATAGGACTCTTCATTTTGTCCTTTTCTAATTTTTATCAGTCCCGTTCCTGTTTTGATTTTAACTTGGCCATCATTATACTCTGTTGCATCTATTTTGTTTGAGTCTATTATGGAATCTGTTGTCGTTATTGTGTTTGTGTTTGAGCTTGCTGAAGAAGATTGAGAACTGGAGGTCATGTTGTTTGCAAGATTTCTGATTATATCTGCTCTCTGCAGTATCTTTGGAAAGTATTTGGCAAGAATTTTTGAAAAAAAAAGTAGTATGAATTTTGAAAAAATTGGAAGTGTTCTACTGGTTAAAGCATCTGAACATAATTGATGATACAATTTAGTTTTGTATATCTAAGTGAAAAGAAGCCATTACATCCCTCGCAAGCAAAAAAAAAAAAAAAAAAAAAAAAAAAAAGAGTGAGATAGTCTGGAAGCATCAATTCCCCTATATTCGAACGTTTTAGATACGATAGTATATGTTCAATTTAATTTGAAAATAACAAGAAAATAAATAAATAAATAAATACTTGAAAAAAAAACGATAAACTTGGTCTAATTCTATTTCTTAGAACCATGAATGGTAGCAACACAATGTCTAGTGTGTCTGTAATTTCTAAATTCCATTAAATAGATTCCCTGCCAGGTACCCAAAGCTAGTTTTCCATTATCAATTGGAATATTCAACGACACACCAATTACAGAAGATTTAACATGACCAGACATATCATCTGGGCCTTCATCTGTATGTCTGAATACTTTACCATCATCATCCGGAACAATGTTATTCAAAGCTGTAGTCATATCATGTCTAACATCAGAATCCCAATTTTCATTTAATGAGAGAGCAGCAGAAGTGTGCTGCAAAAACAAATTTAATATACCAACTTTATAGTCTTTTATTTGTGGTAAGTCTCTAACAACCTCATCAGTAACAAGATAACAGCCTCTTGATCTTGGAGAGAATGAAAAACGGGATAATTCATAGGACATTATGCAATTGCTGATTGGAATATAAAAATATACTATTGATGAAAAAAATACAACTATGTAAGTATGTAAATTGTATAAAGCAGTACAAAAAGATAAGTAATTTTCTTGGGTGTTGTTATAGTAATTCACTATTCCATCCAACTTTTAATATTCTAAACTTTTGATGACCCAGTGGCTAATTATTTGCGCCACTTCGGAGTTTATTATTGTGCCACAATATCGGTCCGATATTCTTCGGAGTTCAGTCATTAATTTAAACAAACAAAAAAAAGAAAGGGTCGATACGACCCGACACAAAATTTTGAAATCTTTGTTCGCCGTACGCAGGTTTATTCTACAGTGCCTATTATTCAATTTTTTAGATGTATCTGTAAAAATCAAATTCAATCGTTAAAACATAATAAAATGAACTCCATTCATTCATAAAGTGTCATAGCATAAACTTACATAAGAAAATAAAGGTTATAAAATAGTAAAATAATAAAGAATAATTTAGTCATAGAATTGACACACTTAGTAAGAAGTATCAACAACATATCTACCTAAGATAGCACCCTTCTCCATTTCACCATAAACCATTGGTAATTCAGATAAACCAACAACCTTGATTGGAGATTTAACCTGACCATCAGCAAAGAATTGTAAAGCTTCTCTGGTATCAGCTCTGTTACCAACGTAAGAACCCTTAATTTGAATGGATTTAACAACATGTTGGAAAACTGGTGATTTACAGACAGCACCGGCTGGTAAACCAACTAAGACAACCTTACCGGTTGGTCTAACGTAATCACAACCTTGAGAGATAGCGGCTTCAGAAACAGAAACGTTAACAACACCATGTGGACCACCGTTGGTAGCTTCTTGAATAGCTTGAGTCATTAATTCAGGCTTGTCTTTTGGGAAAGTAGTGAAATCAATGAAGACATCACCACCTAATGAGGTGAATAAACCTTCCTTAGCCTTACCACCATCAATACCTAAAACTCTTAAACCCATGGCCTTAGCGTATTGAACAGCTAAAGAACCTAAACCACCAGCAGCACCAGAAATGGCAACCCATTGACCAGCTCTTAAGTCAGCAGTCTTTAAAGCCTTGTAGACGGTAACACCAGCACATAAGATTGGAGCAACTTGAGCTAAATCAGTACCTTGTGGGATCTTAGCAGCTTGAATGGCATCAGCAGTAGCATATTGCTGGAAAGTACCATCGTGGGTGTAACCAGATAAATCAGCTTGTAAACAGTTAGATTCATCACCGTTTTCACAGAATTCACAAGCCATACAAGAACCATTTAACCATTTAATACCAGCAATATCACCAACTTCAAAGTTAGTAACAGATTCACCCTTAGCAACAACAATACCAGCACCTTCGTGACCACCAACTAAAGGTAACTTAACAGCTAATGGCCAGTCACCCTTCCAAGCATGTAAATCAGTGTGACAAACACCGGAGTATTTAACGTTAACTAAAATTTCAGTTGGTAAAGGCTTTGGAACTGGGATTTCCTTATATTTTAATTCACCACCATGGGTATCGAAAATAACACCCTTTTGTGTTTCTGGAATAGTAAAAGTAGAGTTAAATCTAGCTAATGGAAATCTTTTAAAAGATTGTTTTCTTAAGGTAGCGGCGAACATTGTATTAAACAAAGTAAATTGAAAAAATTGATATAAGGAAGGAAAAGAAAGAAAAAGAAAAGTGGAATAGAGTTCAGTGATATAAAAATTGAATTGAGGAGAATCGGCAGGTATTTATATTCCATTTTGAAGTGGACGGACGTCGATGCCTTTTCATTTTACTTTTCCAAACTCCATTGAATGGATCTCTCCAGCTTGGAACGAGCCAACCAATACGAGTGCATTTTTAACTATAATTTTGTCTTTACGCAGCCGCCTAGTCCGGAATTTAAATTGAGGAGGGGGGTAGCGCGGGGTGCGGACTGCGCGGGCTGACAGATGGCGGCGTAGGGTTATCAAAGCAAGCAGGGGGCGCACATTAACCCATACGGGGTGGTGGCCGTGGTGCGTGGCCCGAATAATGGATAAAATGTAAGGCTGAAACCAATTAGCTAGTCCGAACCATCCAAACTCTCTTAACTGCGCGTTATAATTGGCAAATTAGGAATTCTGTATAGTTTTTGATCAGCTAGATTATAAAAATGTACATATTTTTATATAATTTTTATTCTTAATATATATATCATTATGGATTCCGATTGTTTACACTAATGTTTTAATGCTGAGTTATATGTATATGATAAGATTGCAGTATAAAATTTCTTGGAATTTAAAGAAGAATTATAAAAAATAATGAAATCGCTCGGATAAAGTAGAATTTTCAACCGCAATTTTTTTTGTTTTTTTGGTTAATCTCAGGGATCGATTCACAACAACTATATAATTTATGAAGATATGGATCCCGATGATTTTGGTAATACAGAACTTCATGCCAGGACTTCAAAATGGGTGTTAGTTTTAAAGCATTTATATAAAATAAAAAAATAATTCTTTAAATATAGGATATATATATATATATATGTATCTATGTATCTATTTATCTATTTATCTATTTGTCTATTTGTCTATCTATTAACTACGGTTACAATGTAGTAATGATTCTGACTATTTTCTTTCAATTAAACTATGGTATAAAGACATCATTCAAGATCCAGATTCAGATCTAAACCCTCAAATCAGTTCCAGCGGGTGTCGAACTTACCGAATTTGGTGAAGGGGTGGAACAAGGCTGTAGCAGTCGTCTATTCCAACGACTATCTCCAACTTTTCGGTTACATCATAATTAGGGAAAATAAAGATATTTTATTTGTTCAATTGCAATTGCAAATTGTGTAACAACTTATATGAAGTACACTGATATTTAGTTATCTATGTATATTTTACCATCTAATAATTGATGAATTCAAGTATTAATTTAACCGCTTCGATTATATAGTTAATTGAAATAGTAGTCTGATATACCAGGTCAGGGTCAGACATCGGGCTCACTACGTCGTAATTGATCGAACTCCTACAGTTATGAAGGTATTTCTCAGGCGTTCCGTGAACGAGCAGTGAGAACTCCGAAGTTTGAACATTTTAACTTTATCCAACAAATTTTTATTGGTGGGTGGGCCGCTCACTGGCTTTAATGGCCAGCCATTCACACAACAAATATAATAATCTAAAACTCGATGTTCAATACTATAACTTTTAAAGTAGTTCAGATCTTCAATTTTCAAGATTTATGTATATCTTAAATCTAAATTAAGACAAAAAATTGATTTTATCAACTCTACAGTTTTCAATTAAAACAGGCCTTGAGATCTCTGGGTAAGGGGTTAATGTCTGGGGATATAGGAAGGCTGATACTCCGTTTCTCGGCTATCAGCATCCCAAAAGCCTCTGTATCAAAACTGTGTGAGAATCAATTGTCTTAATTTGGAAACTTAGCTGAACAGTATATACTGGACTTACAAGAAAGACTGCTATAAATATTTGGAGTTTATATATATATATATATATACTGATCTATAACTGGATATGATTAAATACAGAATCTTATAGAACTGTCAAAACAGAAGTTAACACAGATACTCATGATTGATATAATTCAAAATGGGCTGTTCAGATACGATAGAGTGATAGTACTATGGATCAATTCAATTTCAATTAATCCCAACTTTATCTCACTTTCTTTTTTAAGACATAAATCTCATCCCAAACTTGATTTTGATACACTAACTACGCGTTCTTCGGATCTCTGACCGAAAACAAAAGTTTAGGATTTTTACACGCCCTTGAGCCATCAACCAGATCAATCCTCATGAAAAAAATGCAAAAAAAAAAACCTCGGTCCGAATTAAGTATTCGGATCAATAGCAAATATAGGACTTCATCAAATCATGGGGTTAGCTTTTTTTTTTTGACCCCCAGTTTGTATTAGGTTTAAACTTGTATCTATTTACAGATTAAAATACTCAAGTTGTATAATGACTGCGATATCACCGTAGATAAAGCCATGTATCCAATAAAAGAAGCAGTGAAAAAAAGGTCGTAATTCACTCAATTAATCCATTGAAAAGATATATAATTTCTCTCGATCTCCGAAATATATGCAACAAAACTGCTATACGTATATTTAAAGTGTCCAAACTCAGAATTTATAGCGTACTTCTGATTGGACAATCTCCTAACTTGAATTTTACTAACCGAACGGGAGACTTGGTAACAAGTTACAACATGCATGAAATACGATCATCATTATGTAAGTCCCCCTTGGTTCTCGTTCTCCGATAGCTTGTGGATTCCGAATATATATAATTTTAATGATTTGCCATTTATCCCTAAATTTCTGAGCTGAACATATGTGACACTTGTACACATATTTCATACATACTCCCCTCCAATAGTATATGAATTATTATCATCTTATCACTAGTTGAGTATTTCGAATTTATGACACGCAGACTGGTAATTACAATTGAAAATAGATCTGCTATGATACAGGCTATGAAATGAAGGCTAGGTTTTTGTGGGGTAGGAAGAAAGTTGTTACTTGATTATCACAGTTTATACTCAATATTTATACTCTCTACTCACTAAAATGACATCAATTGTAATTAATTGAATGGTTTATCACTTATTTTGAAAAGAAATTCTATTTAATATCCATTTAATTTTCAAAATGGCTATTCTCAACTTAATGTAAGGCTGGCTCAAAGTTGTTTACTGATAATTTGAAATTATGATTAGAGCATTGTATTTGTATAATGATGTTAGGACCATTTCAAGTCTGTTGGTAAACCAAACTTAATTGCTGATGTTTAATTAAACCTACTGAAGTGGATATTATATTACAGAGAGAGACTTAGTTAACTACTTCACACTTAGTTGTTGTTTTAATTGATGAGCCGAACTGGTATTTAGTTTCTCAAAAGGTTGTTAACATTGGCGATTAGAAATATATTATTCAAGAAGATTTTGTTTTATGCTCAAGGAAACAGCAGGTGGACTTCAGGAAGATAATTCAGAAATATATATGAAATTATTTGGGCTGATAGAACTGTGTCTTTTTGTGTTGAAGCAAGATTTGATATTTCAATCAAGTTTAAGAAGGTCCAATACTAATCAAACAATTATTGAGTTCGTAGGCAGTACTGTGATAAATTTTCAAAGGATTAGGAAATTCCAAAACTCAAAAATTTGCTAAAAATGGCTAATCTTAGACTCTTGATTTTTTCTGTGATCAATTTAATAAAAGTTATATTTTATTTACTTTCTTATCTTAACTATTCATTTTGAATATAAAATTTAATAGTTAAATACAATAAATACTGTATACAATATTTAAACTAAGTTATACAAATTCCAATTATAAGAATGTTTAGAGGAGATGTTGATTTAATCTTCGTCAGAAAGATCTAAATCATCATCTTCTTCTTCTTCTTCTTCTTCTTCTTCGCTCTCTTCATCCTGTAAAACAAAATCATCATCCTCATCATCCTCTTCATCCTCGCTTGGAATTTCAGCAGTAGCTAAGAATATAGTTTCTTTGGAACAGTTGATTTCTAATTTTGTTTCCATGGCTTTAGAAGATTCATCATAAGCAAATAAAGTTTGAATGTCCTTATTAATGAAGGCTGTAGTAAACAAGGAAATTAATAAACATGGAGAAATGTAAAGTAACGCAGGTTGGCCATGCTTGGTGATATTTAAAGCAACAAATGTCATTAATAATGCAATTGTATAACCAATGAGAGCTGTAATAAAGTAAGGTTTAGGAAATGCTTGTAAATGATGAAATTCAGTTTTTGGGTTCATTTGATGGAACTTATAAAGATCATATCTTAAGCAAAGAGCAATTACAAGACCTGGTAAGACAATATCACCAAGACCAAGCAAAGTGAAAGCAACAGTGGCATCTGCTCTGGAAGCCTTATTAGGAATTAAAAGTTTACATGGAATGTCAACAGTTGTAGCCACCTTCATCATAATATCTGAACCAAACACAAAGTAAATATCATAGAAAAAAAATAAAACCAGCAAAATGATGGCCGGGGTAAATTTAAGAAATCTGTAGTTAGAAATACCATAAATAACTAGGAAGATTACCAAAATGTTATTCAAAATCCAATTTTTAGAAACATCCAAATAAGCAAAGGTAGCTGTAAAACTCAATGCTATCACTAAACTGAATATATCAGAAACAGTAAAGTAATAGTTGAACACTTGATCTTCTTTTTTAATATCAGTTCTCAACTGTAATATTTTTTCTTCTTTAATAATCTTTTGCCTTTCATTACTGTTTGGAAGAAAATACTCTTCCCCAATACCAGAAGAATAGATTTTTGAGTCTTTTGAAAAAGTTAAAGCATATCTTGGATTTAGTTTTAAAGAAGAAACGCCAAATTGATAACTAATTTTTCTGAACGAAGACTTTAAGAAATATGAAATGGTGAAAGAACCAGCATCAATTGATACTAATGTAATATACTTATTCAAAAAGTCCGAAATTGATTCAGCACTATACTTTTTGATAACACAATACAACAAAACAAGGCAAACTGCAACAGCAGCAGGTATTAACACAGCAGATTTCTCATCGATTAAAGGGTCTTCAGGATAGACCACTTTATCTTTATCAGTTTGATCAAATAAAGGATGGTGTGGATTTGGTTCTAAAGCATTTTGTGGTTTTTGAACTGTAGAATAAGATCCCAAAATGACTAAACTAACAGCAGTTAATAAAATTAAAGAATAGGTTATGTAAAGTGGATTCACGTACTCTTCTGTTAATTTGTTATCCAGCAAAAGATAGGCAATTTCATCAGAAAAAGAGAAATTCATGATTTTTTAGTTTAAAATTATATTGCTTTGGTATAATTGTTTTATTTAGGATGAATTAGTGAATAATTTTATGGATTTTATTGGCAGTTACACGCATCTATCAGGACTTCCCCCAAGCTTGCCAACATGTAAATAATGTCTATACAAGTCAACTTACTTAGCGAGGCGGATTATTTAACCTCTGAAACATTCATCAAACGTCGATCGTCACGTCGATTAACGTGGTACAAATATTATTCAGTCCTGCACGACTATTGCCATAATTTAAATTTCAATGATTATACGTGTTCTCGGTTGAGATTGGACAATTCATGTTGGATCTCAATTTCTCGGTCTGATTTCTTTTCTCCTATTCCTCCTTTCTCAGCTACTGTTAATTTTTTTTGGTTCGTTGTCATATATCACTACCAAAATGCAGGACTTGAAAAATTTCAATTGCGGTTATAGAACCACTAACGTATGTTTTTTTCCATATCTGGTTGTTTAGACGCACTAGTTATCTTGATCTCGTTTTTCCTCCAAGCTTGATTCAACTATCCCAATTGTACTAATCTAATTTATACCAAACAAGGTACTAACAATTCTACTTTTACAATTGCATTGTCCAATTAGTATCCTGCTATCAAGAATGCTCCTCTTCCAGCAGATGGTCCAGGTTCAAAACACTTTAACAACTGGATCCTATTTTCTCTCTTAGCTGGTATTCCATACTTTATCACCAAGAAGTTAGGTTTAGGTTGGAAGACCTTCATATTCTTTTTCTTAATTTTGGGATTTCCAATCTTGATGGCTTGGTGGACTGTTTTATCCACTTACTCACCAAGATTAAATGAAAAGGTCAAGTTACCAAATAGAGGTGTTGAATACTACTTAGAATTTCACGATAAGGACTTAGCCAACAAGTACAAAGGTGACAAGAAGATCCCAATGGAAACTTTTCACGAACTGTTTTTTGCCAATAAAGTTTCATTCAAGGGTGATGCTTTAGATGTTATGGAATACAGACATGATTGGGCTCAATTTTCTTTCACTCTCAATTTATTCAGATTCTTCCTACTTGGTTTCATCCCAGAAGTTATTATGCACACCAGATCTCAAGATGAAGAACAAGTTAGAGACCATTATGATAGAGGTGACGATTTCTATTCATGGTTCTTAGGTCCAAGAATGATCTACACTTCAGGTGTTATTTCTGATATCGAGAAGATGGAAACTTTAGAACAATTACAAGATAATAAATTAAAAGTTGTCTGTGAAAAGATTAATTTAAAGAAAGGTGAAACTATGTTAGATTTAGGTTGTGGTTGGGGTACTTTAGCCGCTTTTGCTTCTTCTCAATATGGTGCTTCCGTTACTGGTATCACCTTAGGTAGAAACCAAACTGAATACGGTAATGCACAGATTGCTAAGCATGGTATTACCAAAGAACAATCCAGAATTGTTTGTTGTGATTACAGAGATGCACCATTACCTGAAGCTGCTGCTGATGGTACTATTAAGAAGTACAACAAGATCACTTGTTTAGAAATGGCTGAACACGTTGGTGTCAGAAAATTCAGTAGCTTCTTACATCAAGTTTATGATATGTTAGAAGATGATGGTATTTTCTTCTTACAATATGCTGGTCTTAGAAAATCATGGCAATACGAAGATTTAATCTGGGGTTTATTCATGAACAAGTATATTTTCCCAGGTGCAGATGCTTCAACCCCATTAGATTTTGTTGTTTCCTCTTTGGAAGCTACTGGTTTTGAAACTGTTTCTATTGATAACATCGGTGTTCACTACTCTGCTACTTTATACAGATGGTATTTGAACTGGTTAAAGAACAAGGACCAAATTATCTCCAAGTACGGTGTCAAATGGTACAGAATTTGGGAATACTTCTTATCTTCTTCTACTATCATTTCTAGACAAGGTTCTGCCACTTGTTACCAAATTGTTTTGAGAAAGAACATCAATGCTGTTCACAGAATTGAATACGTTCCACTTCAAGAAGGTCTACAAGCTCCAGCATCCAAAGTCAAGTCTTGGTTCAAATAAACAATCTTAAAATTATACAAAATGTTTGGTTGTGAAATTAAAATATTAGATTATTTAAAGGTTATTAAAATATTATTTGTTGTTTACGGAAATTCATTACTACATTCTTAATATTATGGTTTTTAGTTTTTCTTCTCGTTTTTGCTCATATATGTATTTTTGATAAGTAGATATTTGTCTCGGACTCATTATACTATTAGTTTCCTTTTTACTGTAATTAAAAACTATCGATAAAAGGTTCCTGATATATTTAAAAACGCAACTGTTTCAAACAATAAAAAAAGTATATAGTTGACCAAAAAAAAGAAAGCCGATAGTACATTTAGGAAAAAAAAACAGTAAGTACTTAAACAATTTATATAATAGACAAAACGAAAGATTTTTTTTAAAAAACACTAGTTCCATGACCAGGTGACTTGGATTTGACCAACGTCTAAATCAGCTAATTCTTGGAAAGCTGAAGGTGAGAAATCTAAATCATTATCACCACATGATTCACATGAATCGACAACCTTAACTACAACAGACTTGCCGTTGTAACTGGCAGTAATTGACTTACCACAGTACGCAGAGATATCCTGACCATTAACATTAGTTTCATATAATGAATGAGCAATAGCAACAATATGGTCAGATTCAGTAGATGAAGTACCACAGTTATCAGCACCCGGGGTATAGTAAGTACCTCTACCAGTATGTGTTTCACCGTTAGCTGGTGAAGTGGATTCTGCTGCTGAACTTTGAGAAGTAGCTGAAGTTGAGGTAGTATTTTCATCGTCTGAGGTAGTTGTACTTGGTGTAGTAGAGGAAGTAATGGTTTCCTTTGTACTGGAAGAAGTAGAGGTATTTGCGGTGCTATGAGAAGCAGTAGTGGTATATCTAACAGTCTTGGTACTGCCGGTAGCAGAACCAACAGATTTTGTTGGGATAACAAAAGCAGATTTTGCAACTGAGACTGATGTTACTTCACTGTAAACAGCAGAGGAAAGTTGACTTAAGATGTCAGATGCTAACGCAACTGTTGAGTAACCAGTGAAATCAGTAAAATCAGTGTAATCATCAAAGTCTGTCAAATCATTAGAGTCGGTATAGTGAGTGTAGTCAGTGTATCCAGCATCTGTTTTGCCATCTTCACCATTACCCAAATGTTCTTTTAAGAAGTTGATACAATCAGATAAATTGATTGGAGCAGCTAAGGTAGTGGTAGTCAAGGTGGAAGCAACTAAAAGAGAGAATAAAGTAGGTTTCATATTTGTGGGAAAAAAGGAGAGGAATAATTTTGCATGTTTAGAAGAAACAAACTTAGAAATTAATGAAAGAAGAATACAATGTGGAAGTATCCATCCTTTTATATTGAAATAAAAATGGGAATTATGAATTACAAATCAGTATATACTAAGGGAGTGCTTATACGTTTCCGATAATGGCATAATGAAAACTGTGTAAAATTATCTTCAAATCATAATTCATTAAATCAAAGCCGGTTGCAAAAAAAAAGAAACAGGCATCATCATATTTGTTCACCCTTTTAAGTATATTCACCTTTTTAAGTTTATTCAGTGATAGAAATATAGGCAACAAAAGAAATGTAGATTAAAAATGAGTTTCAGATTATACATGCTCCCCAGCCGGATGTGGTAGAGATCGAGAACATTAGTAGAATCAGGAACAGAAATTACAATGCGCATAAACATTTCTTATTACTACAAACTTAAATATATCGGTTCGTGCATGTATATTTCTTGTTTTGCCTTACAACTTTCCTTTTTAAGACTTCATTAAGATTAATGGTTTGCATATTCAGTTCATTTAGGAACAAGAAACAAGAAACAAGAAAGAAATTAACTTTTACTTTTAATGGCTTTACTAATTCAACTTTATAAAGTTCGATCTATTAAGTACTACACAAATAGAAATAATCGGGAGATATGCATAAACTATATTAGACCACTTTAGATTATTGAAATATAATATCACAAGTTTAAAGCATGACATGCTTTGAGTTGACAATAGCAATCTAAAACCAGGCTTCTATAAATTTCAACATTTTCACCTAGTGAAGATGCCACTTTCTTCTTTCTCGAAGAATTTTGATTCATTTCATTTATCCAGTCATAAGTATCTTGCAAATTACTAAGAGATACAATATCATTACATGGGAAACACAAACTATTCACTGTAATCTCATAAATTTTATTATGTATCTGTAATGGGATAGAGTCCAATTTTAGAATAGAATTGACTAATGGAGCTTCTTCTTCACCAATTATTCTACCTTTTGACCTTTTAATTAGTTTATTAAACAAGTTGGTGAATGATTTATTTTCATCTGAATAAAATAAATAGAACATATTCATTCTAACTAAAATCAACTGATAAAAAAAACTATTTGAATCCAAACATTTTATCTTATGCCCACTTTCCAAATTGTGTAATTTCATATTGTCGTGTATCTTGTTGATAATCGTCTCCTTAAGTTCCACCCCCTTGCAAATATAATCATGGACATAAGAAAGCGCCCAACCACTTGAAGTTTCATTCCATTGTAAATTTGAAAAAGAGTCAATCCCTGCGCACAAGAATAAACTGACTTCCTCATTATCACTTTCAAAAAGGTAATCCAAGAAATCAATAACCTCATCATGTGTACTTCTTGAACTTAACTTATCAAATGGATGACTTGACTCAACCTCTTGAAAACATAATATTCCAGACCACATTAGAATACGGAAGTGTTCTCTTTGAAAAATATTTTGTATAAGTTTCCTGTTCAAATCAACACTTGTTTCCTTAATAATGAGTTTAAATGCCTCATAAAAATATGAACAATATGAAACATTTCGAGTAGATTGAAATCTTTGCAAAGTATAATGTAAAAACCCTTCTAAACAATCCATATAATATCCAGCTATTTCGAAATCTAACTTTGCTGCTGCATTAATAAATGCAATAAAAAAAGAGAGGGATTTTCTGTACTTTAAACAATTAATTGTCATGTTGAAGCTTTCTGGAACTACTCTTGAATCTTGTACGTGTCTTTTTAATTTCCTAGAACCAGATGATGACATCAATAAAGTATAAGGAAATAGAAGAAATTCTTCGTCTAACAAAGATTTAAAAAGATTTTTTCTAGAAAGTGGACTTGCAGAGCATAACTTCAATACATTACCCAAAATTTCAGTTCTAGTGTCAGTGATTTCTGGGTCACAATCATTAAACGAATTATAAATATGAAGAAATTGATAAATGTAGGTGAACATAGGGAGTATCTTAACATCATTTTGACTTAACCATTTCTCAACCAAAATTGGAGAATCAACATATACTTTTAAGGTTTCACGAACTAAATCGATTGCAGATGTTAGACGCTTTGAATTATTTAAAGATGATAGCTTATAGATGAACAGTTCTGTAACCTCTGAGACTAGCAAAGCACGGTAACTTATCGTGTTTTTATAATTTAAGTAACTTTGTAATAACGTCTTTAAGCATTTTGCCAGTTCCTTTAATAGGTCAGGATCACCCTGCGTTATTATTAATATGTCAGGGAAATGATTTAAAGTACCTTCTTCTAATAGGGTTTCTGTTTTATTTTGAGATGCAGTATTGAAAGTGTAATTTTTGTTTAATGATTTTACTTTGTTTATTAATTCAAGTTTGTGCGTTTCATCACTCTATAATAATGGTACTAGTCAGTAATTAAATCTTATCATTAGGTCAAAATAAATGGGCCCTTGGCTTACTTTTTCTTTAAATGAGTAGATAGAATTGTTTAAGTCACGGATTAAGAAAAGAAAGCTGGAGTCTTGTACTTGTCTTTGGAAACCACTTGTGGCTCTTGTTTTGGAAAGAGCTAGTAACTGCATATTATAGCAAAGTATTGATAATTTTATCCTTATCTAGTTGTAAAGAACCATAATATAAAGTTAATTCTGTTGTTTACCTTCAAAGTTTACAAAAGAGATGTATCACACCTGTGCACCAAACCTAATTTGACAGATTGATAGTCGAAAGATTTCGTAGACAGTCATTGTCGACATCTCTAACAGCCGAAATGCTAAACGTATTTTGAAACTGAAACAGATTTAATGCAAACCTCAATCATCCAAGTTTTGGTAATTTTTTCAATGGTAGGTTAAACGTAAGTTGAAACAAGGCTATTCTTTTGAAGGATATCTGGCATTCAATATAATAAGGTATTCCTTTCCACTTTTAAGTAAATTCAGTTACTGGTCATCTCATTTTCTGATTTGTTTCCTCCTAGCCTTCAAGTTAGATTTATCCTTTTTTCAACTCACTAATACTTCAAATTCCTTAATACTTCTTCATAATGAGAAAATCACAACATTCAGGAGAAATATGTGCAACAACCTTCAAACAAGAAAATGATTGGTCTCCTGGTTGTTCTACTCCCCAACATTCCAGACCTGGTGCTGGTTATAAACTGGTTGCTGCTAGAGCATCAAGCAAAGATTCAATGACTTCTAGGCTGTCACAAATGCCTCTGTCAACTTCAAACTATTACAACAAGTCTAATAATAATAACAATAATAATAATAATTATCAAAATTTTAAAGTTGGAAAACAACTATACCCTACTCCTTCAATTAAAGTGTGCTATAAAAACGATTACTCTAATAACTATGTCCATAAAGGCATTCTACCGGTTAAGTATATTAGAAACCCTGTTCATCCAGTTGATGGTTATCCTAAACTACAAAAGTTGTTTCATTTGAAGGAACAACAGGTTAAGAAGTATGCCTCCAAACCTTACGGTGCTAGAGTTGCTCCAAATAAAATAGTCGAAACCTTGAACAAATGGGTTTATGAAGATAATCTTCAGTTTGATGTTATTATGATTGGTGCTTTATCTGAAAATCAATTATTGTATTCTTTGTTATCACAATTACCTATAGATAAATTATGCGCTAAACCTGGATTTTTATTTATATGGGCTTCCACTCAAAAAGTTTCTGAATTATCAAGATTGCTGTCCAATCCGAATCTATGGACTAAAAAATTCAGAAGATCCGAAGAATTAGTTTTTGTCCCAGTTGATAAAAATTCCCCTTATTATCCTTCAGACTCGCCAATTCCTGAAAAGCAATTGCTGGAACAAATGCAATGGCATTGTTGGATGTGTATAACTGGTACCGTTAGAAGATCAACTGATAAAGAATTAATTCATTGTAATATTAATACAGATCTATCAATTGAAAATGAAACCACTAAAAACTCGGCTGTTCCCTCACAGATTTATCAAGTTGCTGAAAACTTCTCATCTTCAACCAGAAGATTACATATAATCCCATCAAAGACTGGTCTAGATCATCCAGTTAAACTGAGACCAGGTTGGGTTGTCTTAAGTCCAGATGTTATGTTGGATAACTTTGATGCTGTCAAGTATAAACAAGAAATTGCGTCAATTGGTCAAAATGTTCCCCTTACTGATGAGATCGAAATGCTTAGACCTAAATCACCTGTTTAATTATGATTTGCCATTCTATATTCCATTGCTAATTTCTTTTTAAATACATATATTTGCTTTCAAGTATTTTGAATTTCACTGAATGCATTGTTTTTCTTCTTTGGTTATTTATGACTCACGGCTTGCATTTTTATCATCTATCCTTATCCCATATCGAAAACTCTATAAATTGGCTATATATTTCACTTCTTGCTTTATTTGTTTTTATTTCTTAATGTCTTTTATTAATTAGAAAGGTGGAATTTATACATTTGACTTTGTTTATTCTATTTATTGCCCCTTCCCAAGCCTACCTGATTGTTCAATGCTTGTTTCTTGACATTTTTAATTTTATATTGTTTATTTGAATTCTTACTGCTATAAACTTTATTTTGCTTCAAGTTCCAATATTTATTTAATACTCTATTTTTGGATTCCCTCTTTTTGTCAATCATTTAGAAACCTTTCTTTCTTTGCTATTACTCTTTATATATATTCCAAAGTATATTTAACATTAAGTTAAGATAATTAGTATTCTAAAACATAAAAATATAGGCTTATAACTACTATGGGTATTACTGTTATGATGTAATCTTTTTTAATACTTTGTAAAAATGTAGGAATTGTACTAACCAGTATTGTGGTCTCTTAATTATTACTTCAAACCAGTACATTAATAATAAAAATATAAAGTTCATATGTGATCATGCTTGTGGTTCATGCTTGCAGTGCAGCTAGAGTTGTATCTGAATTACAATCATATCTTGGGTAGTGGCTATCTGGCAAGATATTCTTAAATGCAATATAATATATTTATTAATAATAACATAGGGTGCTGCAATGAAAAAAGCAACATCTCTTGAGTTTGTAAGTATTAGTTAAGGTCAACTTTTGGTGTAAAAGTCTTTTCAATAACTTTCTCCTACATAGTGCGTAGAGAATAGAGGAAGATGTTTTCAAAGACTAAGTTCCATTTATTTTGATATGTAAGGAATTAGTTATTATTAATATTACTATTAATATATATAAAAGTAATAAAAGATACTTTAAAAAGAACTTGTGTGAACGGTTAACTTGTTTAAGGGTTACTGCTTCTCCTTTTTCTTCTTTTCCAACTTAATCATCTCTGATTAAACCTGATTCAAAGGTAGATTTTAGTTCAATGACTTATTTATAACTGTTATTGTGCATATGATTCGTTGCTATGTAATAATTGTTATATGCTGCTGCCATTGCTTCAAAACAGAGAGATATGTCTGAATAATTATCTAATATACATGTGAAAAATTTATATAAAAGGAGAAGAACAATAAAAATATAAAGCCAATCGATTGGATGTAAATCAACTTAAATGTTTTGAAGCAAAACACTATCAACTTTCTAAGAACTAAATATGTAAAGGAAAGAGACTGATTCACATATGGAATGATGCTGTGCACTTTTCCAAAATGGTTTGCACTCTGTCCTTCAGTAACACTATAGTGGTAACCCTGTTAACACACAAAAAAAACCCATAATAAACTAAAAGCAGCAATGATTAAAACCCAATAATGTACAATTTGTTGTTATTTTCAAGATTGGTCTGTTTAAAATTCTGTTGGAAACAACTTGTAAGATAATATTGAATTCAAATTAAATTTTTTTTATCTTATAAATTTCTTAAATCATCTTTAAACACCAATGGTTGATGCGTAGCGACCAACTTCTAAATTTTCAATTGTTCTTTCAACAATATCATCGTCGTCATCATCTTCAACCAATTCAACGGTTGAATACTTAATCAAATCCCATTTCTTCCAAAATAAAAAGCATTCTTCGACATCTTCGGAGTCAACATAATCTTGCAGATAATACTTAGATTTGATTAATCTATCCTTCAGTTGTTGTAGTCTGACATTCGAGGGAACTTCAGAAACTCTTCTAGCAGAAACACAAGAAGACATTTTCGCAGCAGAACCGATCATTGATGTGAGAGTAGCATTTGATGTTGTTGCTGGTGCAAAATCACTTTCATAGTCTGTAATACTAGTAGCAGCAGAAACTTCAGTTCTGTAATCATCATCATCAGAGGTGACTACAGAGGCAGGAGTCTGTGGAAGGGCACTATTACCAGAATCATAACCATAAACTTCATCTTCTTCATATGAGGTAGCATCACAATATCTAGCCCAAGCTTCATCGATTGCACCAACTAAATAATCAAAGCAACGACATCTAGCTGAAAAATCAGAGTCTGGTAGGAAATTTCTAGACTTACCTGGAGTTAATTCAAATGAGGGAGAAGGCAAACCATTCAGAACAGTCGATGATAATTTCCTAGTCATTGACTTAGGTGTAGTAACCATGCAAGCATTTGCAGTAGACTTATGATCATTTTCAGAAACCGGACTCTCATAATTATCTTCCTCATCACTGTATTGAGAAACGGCTCTTGAAAGTTTCATATTGATAGAAGCAGATACCAACTTTCTATTGACATTTCTATGATTTCTTCTTTTAGTTCTTAATCTTTTTGAATTTCTAGAGCTAGAAGAACGACTATTGTTATCTGTTGACTCATCATCGGAAGAAGTGTAACAGTCTTTCAAAGAAACAGGGTCACGTATGAACAATAAGTTATGACTAGCACTAACAGAGTTTAAAAGACAAGGTCTTTTAAGAGATTGAGTTGAAACGTTTTCCTTATCTAATTCAGCAGCACGTTTTAATGATAAAGCCATGGTGAATTATATAAGTATTAGTGGTGTATGGAAGTAGAATGAATTCAGGAGACGATCGACTTAGACGCGACTATTGGAGCGGGGAAAAGACAGCTAGCGAGAATTGCTTTTTTGGTGTGCTGTTCTTTAGCAAATGTTTTCTGACCAATAAAAGCGCAGAAAACGGAGGATGAACTGAACGAAACAACTAAGTAGTCCAGTAAAGTTTGAGGAAATTGACAGTAGTCTTAAGAGAGTATAAGGAGCAGTGAATTCTGAACTGATATATGGGTAATATTCAGTAAAGAAAGGTATAGGTTTGTGAGTGTGGGACACACAGAGAGCTTTGTGGTTTCAAGTCGGAAGGAGACCTGGGAAAAAAAAAGTTCGACTGGGTGGCAAAATTTTGCGGAAATTAATAGAGGAAGAGCGTCTCCTTTAATTAAAGAGACTGAACAGTAAAAAACTGAAAATTTCTCACTATTTTTGGTTCCGAAGCGAGATAGACGAGTCGGTTTTAACTATATTAGGATATAATATGAGCTCGAATTAGAAAGTTTTGAAAAGTTTTTATGAGAAGATGAAACGTCTTTTGTAACCCTAAAATTTCTGTTACTCGTAGTTTTATGTCCCACAATTTTTGATAACATAAACTTAGATTATAGATACTATATACGTTACAAACAGATGATAGACACAATTACTAGATCAATAACTTTAATAAAGCTCTCACAACTGAATATTGAATCCTGATACTCTCAGCAATAACTACTATCAGATTCGAGCCTAACTTTAAAATTGAACCAAATAGCCCCAATAGAAGTCTCTGGAAGAAAATTATTTGACCGGTATTCCTTTTAAGGTAGGGTAATGGTAGACGATCGACGAAACGACGACTATAGGCCACGCCGCTCAAGCCTCAAACAAATTTAGCAAATAGAAGAAGAATAAGCCTTTGTGAACCTCAGCCATCTTTAGCGCATTCAGATTAAAGTTGCTTCCACTTCTGAGAACCTTATTTTGCTGCTACATATTTAATTATTGTCGAAAGACTCTATTAATTGAAGAGCGGAAAAACTGTATAATATAGTAAACATAGGAACTAGTGACTTGTTAGTTAGTGAAGTAAAGAATAAACGTATTTGGTCAATTTTAGGCATTTTTCTTCCTCTAATTTATTGCAAATTAGTTGTAAAGGAACAGGACCGTTTTCAAACTTTTCTAGATTCTCTTTATAAGTTTTATGAACCTGTTCATCCACTTTTGAAATAAACTTTGTTTTTTCAATAGGTTTATCAACTGAAGTATTACAATTAGTAACTGGTAGTGTAGAAGCACTGTAATCCAGACCATTCCAGATCGCAGTAATTGGAAGAGTAACAACTCTATCTTTCAAGCAAGCAGGAAGTGGAGAGCACGGAATTAATAAAGCATCAATTTTATTTCCATCGTTGAAAGTATTCCATAAATTTAAATATTTATTAGCTAATTCAGTTCTATGTTTTTGTAATTCCCACAATTCAGAGACATTCATATCACGAGCCGTTGGAAACCATTTTGAGAGTAAATTATCCACTGGTTCACCAGACCCTTCAACAAGTTTCAAAATAGTTTTAAAACCATTAGCTTCATAAAATGGATAAATTGTATTTTTAATGTCAGTTAAATATGTATCGGGCCAATCTAAGACTTTATGGCCTGCTTCCACTAAAACTTTCTTAACCATTGCTATCCCCCTTAAAACTGGAGCAGTCGCAGTTGTTGTACCATCAGTATCCAAAAATGCAAACGTTAAAGACTTTGAAAAATCCAAGTCATCAACTTCACGATATTCTAAAGGCATGCAACCAGAATCATACTTTAAGTAAGGTTTACTATTAATAATAGTTTTCAAAGCATAGGATACATTATTCAAATCACTGGATAGAATACCATAAATTGATTTGACAGATTCTTGACCTGGCTGACCAGATTCTGTTCCAAAAGTTGGAATTCTACCATAAGAAGGCTTTATTGAAAAGACTCCGTTTAAACCAGCTGGATGACGAACAGAACCACCGATATCAGATCCAACACCAAAAGCGGACCCTTTCATCGCAGCAAGAGCACCTTCTCCACCGGATGAGCCACCATTATTCAAATATTTTCGATTGAAAGGATTTAAAGTTCTTCCCCATAGGTAATTTGTCGTTTCCGAATACATCATACCGGATGAAGTGTTAGTTTTGCAAATTATAATACCACCTAAATCTTTGATTAATTTAACTATAGCGGCATCTTCAGTTTTAATTGTTTCTGAAATACCAATGAAACCCATTGATGAAGCTAATCCCGACACATTGATATTATCTTTCAATGAAATTGGTATACCATGTAATGGACCCTTTAATTTACCAGTCTCTTTATAATATTTATCTAATTCTTTAGATTCCTGTAATGCTTTTTCGAATCTGACTTCAGTAATATAGTTTAGTAGTTGATGCCCTAATACAGCTCTATGAATGAATGCAATAGTTACCTTTTCAGCAGTGAGTGAACCTTCAGAATATAATTTCAATAGTGTTTCAATACTGTAATTTGTAATTTCAATAAATTCATTTGATAATAAACCAGATTTCTCAATGAAATTCTCACTAACATCATTGACTTCCTCAGGAGTAGGGATTAAGTCTTCATTAATTAAATATGGTTCTAAAAGAACTTGTCTCTGTTGAATTTTTCTGTCTCTAATTTCTTCCCAAGTCATCGTATCTTTGAATTAGTCTACTTGTTAAGAATAAGTTACCAAGGTTATAACAGAATCTGATATAATAATGGACTTGGAGGCAAGCAAGATAAACTCCCTTGAATTCAAGGTGCAATAATATTACTAACTGATAATGTGACTGAGTTTTCTTTAACTATTCTATAATTGAAACTCATATAACGATATTTGGTCCAATATTTAAGTATCATGTTGATAAGAAATATGATGCTGACCGGATAAGCTGTTCCGCCATTATAAATGTATCCAAACCCGCAAAACAACAGCCGAAAAAAGTTCCAACTAAATAAACCCAGAATGTATTTTTCCGAGAATATATACTTTCTTGGGTCTTGAATCATAGTCTATGCAAGTTTAGAGTTCTACATATCATAAGAGATAACAATGTATCCCCAAAATATCTTCCTTAAAGGAGTTATATTCTCTCTCTGTAACTAATTCAGAATATGACATTATATAATATAGAGCTAGATGCCTTGTAGGTTGAGTAAGAAATTGCTTATCAGCGTGCGGAAATATAAATGCAGATCCATTAAACAATAGAGAGAAATATTTCCTGATCAAAATACGGCGACAGTATTCCATCGGCATCTCCAAGCACTATATTCTAATCGATTATATCGATCGTATACATAAAGTACTAAAAAGAAAAAAAAAACTGTATATATTCAAAGAGATATCCTTTCAGTCATGTATTTTAGTCTTTATAGGAGTGTATGACATCAAAAAAATCCAAGTTCCAAAAATAATGTCAGCTGGAGATATAGAAAAATCATCGAGTAAAGAATCCAGAAAAAGCTTGGATCATAATATTCTAACAGAAGAACATCTAAATTCAAAAGAAGGAATAAAAGACGAAGCATATGAGCTATTTGCTAAAGGGAACGCAAATGATGAAGTGTCACCTGCAGATTCCAAAAGGATTGTGAGAAAGCTAGACTTACACATGATGTGGGTGTTATGTACTCTATATGGTATTAATTACGTTGATAAAGCAGCTTTAGGTTGGGCTGTTCTTTTTTCATTTGAAAAAGATTTGAAATTAGTTGGTAATGACTATTCTTGGGTTTCTGCAATTTTTTATTTCGGATATTTGGGAGCACAATTTCCAGCCTCCTATTTATTACAAAAGATGCCCGTTGGTAAAGTTATTGCTATATCTACTTTGTTATGGGCTGTTATTATGTTTTGTCATATGGCATGTACTAATTATGGTGGTATTTTAGTTTGCCGTTTCTTGCTAGGTGTTTTTGAAGCTCCTGTCAGTGGTGGTTTTGTCCTATTTACTTCTTTATTTTATACTAGAAAAGAACAAGTTATCAGAACTATGTTCTGGGGTTCAATGCAAGGTATATTTTATGTGATTTTTGGTTTTGTTTCTTATGGTTTAGGCCATGCTCATAATGCTAAATTAAATGAATGGAGATTAGTTTATTTAGTTTTAGGATTAGCTTCGTTTGTCATTGGTGTTATTTGGCTAATATTAATCCCTGACTCCCCTTCAAAGGCTAGATTTTTGACAAAAGAAGAGAAAATTATTGCAGTGAAACGTGTTTCCAAGAATATGATGGGTACAAAGACACATGACTGGAAATATCCTCAGATGTGGGATTGCTTACTCGATCCAAAAACCTGGCTTTTACTTGCTTTTATTCTTTTTGCAATGATTCCTAATGGTGGTTTAACCAATTTCTCAACTTTGGTGTTAGCAGATATTGTTCATAGTCGTATTCAAAGTATTGTTGTGGGTATTGGTTCTTCGTTCTTTTCTTCAGGACAAATGTTAATATATTCTATTTTTGCATTAAAATACAACAACCTAAGAACGATCGGAATGTCGGCCCCATTGCTATTAGCTATTGCTGGATTATCAGCAGTCTATGCCACTGAAGATCATGGTAAGAAATGGGGTAGAGTGTTTGCTTACTGGATGATTAATTCCTATGCCGTCACCTGGCCTTTTGCTTTGTCTATCCTAGGTACAAATTTTGCCGGACATACCAAGCGTGCAACCATGTCCATGTTACTATTGATTTTTTTTGCTGTTGGTAATATCATTGGTCCGTTCTGCTTCTCTGACCAAAAAGCACCTTACTCAAAAGCCCTTGCTACAAATTTAGGTTGTTTTTGTGCATGCTTTGTGCTTGCTGTTTTGTTAAGAATTTACTTCATATGGGAAAATAGAAGAAGAGATAAGGAGTATGGTGTCGTAGATATGTCTGATATCTCTGAAGAAGAAAGAATGGAAGGTATTTTGAATGGTATGAAAGATTTAACTGATACCGAAAACAAGAACTTCCGTTATGTGTTATAGTTTAATTTAATTTGTATTACTTTATTTTCTCACAGTATGCACATATCTACACTAATATAAATATAATAATAATATGTTCAATTTTAGTGTTATATCCTATGACACGAATCATACATATGTCAATATTAGTTTTCCGTTTCATTCTGATTACATTTAAAATCGACTGGATCTACCTAATTCACGTTTAATCCATTACGGTTAAAAATCGGTTTTAAAAAAATCTATAGTGTTCTACTCGTAATATAAAAGATCAATCTAAATAAAATTTCTGGTCTTCAACAAAGTCAGCGATATTAGGGAAAGTTTTCTCTTTCCAATTGAGATTCTTATTTTTAATTGATTTTCGAATTTCAGAGGAACTAACACCAATAACAGAGAAATCAGCTTGACCAATATGTATTTTATCAGACCATTCTTTAGGGATACCGGCCAACGTACCACTATTTAAACTTCTAATATATCTTTTCTGATCATTTAATCCAAATTTATCATCATCTCTAAACAACACAAAGCATTCAGAAGTATTGAAAAACGGCGCCAAAACATTTCTCATCTCCCCTTTGTAGTAACTTGGATTCAATAATCTAACTAGTGTATCAAACCCTAGCAAAAAAGTTAACTTAGGTCTATGTAGGTTATTATTTTTAGGAAATTGTAAGAACTCTTTATTACAGTAATCGTCTAACAGTTCAGACTTATCAACAAACAATGATTTATCGGTCAGTCCAATCCCAATGGGAACGCCATATTGCGATAACTCATCAGCAAGAGATTTCATCATTGTTAACCTTTGCTCGAATGAAGCTGGATTAATTTTTGTCTTATCTGCATTCTTAACTGATAATAATAGAATGATGGTGTTGATTTGTGTGTCTGCTATAGTACATAGGTTGTTATCATATATTTGTCTTAGTGATTGTAGGACTAATGAAGCATGTCCTTTATGGGGTGGATTGAAGGATGAGTCAAGTATCAGAACTCGTAGAGTAGTTGGTGTTACTATGTGTTGATGAGTCTGATATATTATTTGAAAGCTCGATTCGGATGTTAAGAACAACTTCAGCTGATTTTTGAAGAATGGTAAATGGGCATATAATGAAGACGACATTAGAACAATAAGAGTGGATGTGTGTCAGAAGGTAAGGTCAGGTCAGGTACTTATGAATCACTACTAAAATCACTTTATATAAGTATGACAAGGTAGAGAGAAAGAAAAAGTTATTTCATAAAGGTTAGTTATTGATCGCTGTTTGGCTCGAGCCAAATGGAGAGAAGCGCAGTCACCTCAATTATTGGATATTGAGAATTCACTTTAACATCTACATCATAACTACGGTTTAAATTAGATGAGACAGTTCATCATAAAGTGGATGAATCTATTTTTCTATCAATTAATCATTCCAAAGGACAAACGAAAAAAAAAAGCACAAAAATCATAATATAATCTACTAATAAGATGACGTTCCACGTCTATTAATTTATAAGTATTTTTTTTTCTTTAATTTTTTTATTTTTTTGATCCGTTTTTATTAGATATGATGACAATGTATCAAATCGTTTAAGCAACAACTCTAGACCAATCACTTTCAACGATACCGTATTGTAATTCAGCGATCCAGTCGGCAACTTGTTTAGTCAATGGACCAAATTGTTCACCTGGTAATAATGGAACCTCAATTTCCTTGTTATTGTAACCGATACCCTTAATTGGAGAGACAACAGCAGCAGTACCAGAACCGAAAGCTTCGACTAATAAACCCTTTTCAGCCTTTTCAGCAATTTCAGTAATAGTACAGTATCTTTCATTGACGACCCATTCATTCTTATCTAGTCTTTCTCTAGCTAAATTTAAAATAGAATCTCTAGTGACACCTTCCAAAATGGTACCATCTAATGGTGCAGTAACTAATTCTTTTTTACCTGACACTGGATCTTTGAAAACTGCAAAGAAGTTCATAGTACCAACTTCAGTAACGTTCTTTTCTGGGCCGAATAACCACAAGTTTTGTTGGAACCCTCTTGAAGAGGCTTCTAATTGAGGCTTGATACATGGAGCATAGTTAGCACCTAATTTTTTATCACCAACACCACCTGGCCAAGCTCTAGTAGCGTAGTCTGTAGCTTCTAATCTGACAGCCTTGAAACCAGTCTTGTAGTAAGGACCAACTGGAGAGCAGATGACGTATAAAAGAGCTCTATCTGGAGTTCCAACACCTAAGCCAGCAGTAGTACCAATCATAGTTGGTCTGAGATATAATGAGTAACCTCTTTGATCTGGGATAAAAGATTTATCTAGTTTTAATAATTCACCAATTAATTTAGTCAACTCTTCAGAATCAAAAGATGGTAAACAAATTCTTTCAGCAGACTTATTCATTCTAGCCATATTCTTGTCTGGTCTGAACATTCTTATTTGTCCTTTTGAATCTTTATAAGCTTTTAAACCTTCAAATAATTCAAAAGCGTAATGGAAGACACAAGCAGAAGGATCTAAAGAGATATTACCATAAGGTTTGATCTCTGGAATACCCCAACCCTTTTCAGCAGTCCATTCAATTTGAAGCATATGGTCAGTGAAAGTCTTACCAAATAAAAGTTTCTCATTTGGCAATTTGGATTTTGGAGAGGTGGTTTTGGAGATAGTAAGTTTGGAAGCATCTAAGGCAGCTAATTGGGAAGACATTCTTGAAAAAGTCAATGAATTTGAATTTAAAGTAGAAGCTGAAAGGGACTTCTTCAGGAGATTAAACATGGTGAATATAAAGAAAAAGAGGAGAATATATAAATAAAGATGAGTCAGTAACCAAGTCCAGGAGCCCCAATGCAGAGACTGAAAAATTGAAAACACCCCTAGTTGAACAAAATTAAGAATTGAGCGAGAAACTTTTCTTTTATAGAAACAGGCCGACAGACCGGTCCGAGCGACGATTCTGGCTTGTCATCGGTAACTAGCGGTTCTTATCTCCTGTTTTCGCTTTAGAGAGCTCCTGAATCGGATCTACAATAATAGATGTATAATAGATTTATAATAGATCTATAATATAAATAAATGGTTTGAAAATTAAATACTAATGTTTTTTTTTGTTTTTTTTGACTTGTATATCGTGAGTCATGCAAAGTTTTAATAATATTGTACGTTAGCAAAGTTACAAACAGTCATAGTCACAGTCACAGTCAGAATAATGCTCAAATCTTTCTACTTTTACCTCCTTTGTTTTTTACAGATTTAACTGGTTCAACTTCCTCAACTTTAGCAGAATCTCTAACTTTCTTTTTAGAAATAGGATTAGGATCAACTGGTGCTCCCATTCGAGCTCTAGCCGCCTCAAACCTAGCATCCAACTGGTTTAAAACATTTTCTTTACCCTTATCATCATTTTTACCAACTGATTTAGCCATTCTACTCATATCTGGGAACAACTCTTCATTTTGATTAAAGCTGGATTCAAACATGCTTAATTCATCTTTATTTTTTCCTACTGTAGCTGATTTTTTGCCATTTTTCTTATTACCTGTACCTGTATTCTTTTTATTTTCATTAGTACTCTTACTATCTTCTCCTGTTTTATTTTTCCCAGCAGCTTTTCTAGCCTCTTTGGCTTCTTTAGCAGCTTTCTTTTCTTTCTTGGATGCCAACTTGTTTCTTTCGATGGCTGATCTTTTCTCCAACGAATCGATTAACACTTTAGTCAAATCAAACACTTGTCTTTGCAATTCCTCATTTTCTAATTCTGCTCTTGATTCTTGCTCAATGATCGAACACTCTTTAACGTATTTCCCACCTTTGACATCAATTAAGTATGGGCAATTAATTGCATACAAGAATGATTGCATACCTCTTTCTGCAGACTTGAAAAACAACCAAAAGATTGGGTATAAAACTAAGTACATCAATAATCCCCAAATTGTACCCATTGAAATCGAACGTCTAGTTGAGGATGTTCTAACAATACCAGGATTGATTATAATCATTCTTGTAGTTAATGGTTGTTTATCTGAACGGCCAACCTTATCTAATCTTCTTTGATACTCCTTTCCAAACATATTCAGCAACAACTTGGAAGACCCATAAACTGTCCATGGCGATCTTGTAGGATACCTTTTATCATCCCATAATAAATCAGTCAAATCAACTGATCCCATCGATTGTGAAAGACATGTAGTCAATAAAACTCTAACGTCTCTACCTGGAGTTTGAACTTTTAAAGCTGGTTCTAACAATGTTAATAAATGATAATGTGCTAGATAATTTATGGCCATTTGAATTTCCACACCATCAACACTGGTCGTTCTGGCTTTACCTAGTGGCATCGATTCACCAGCTAAACATAAAACACCATCTAATCTTCTAGCTGGTTTGCTGTCTAACCATTTAGTAGCAAATTTTCTAACAGAATACAACGATGATAAGTCACAATGCTCCGCATATATTAATTCATTATTACTAGCTTCTCTTAAATCTTGAATGTAATCAGTCAACCATAAAGTCGAATTACCTTCTGCATCGAGTTGTGAAGTCAACAAAACTAGTTGCGCCCCTCTAGTGGCCAATTCTCTGGCCAATGCAGCACCAATACCGGATGTACCACCAGTCATTATGTACACTTTGCTGTGTAAGTCTCTATCCCATGTATTTGTTGATCCTGAAAAATATAATTTTGTTAGAGCCCCCAATACTAATGGTGGTGTGTAGGCTTTGATGTAAGGCCAACCAGGGATTTTATCTGGCCCTTCCATGATTGCTGTTCCGATGATATCTAGAGGCATGATTTGTTTTTGATATTATAGATATTTACTAAATGAATAAGCAGTAATAAATAGTCTAGAAGATCTAGAGTCCGATTTTTTTGTTGTAGTAAGCATGTTAGTTTTTCTTTCTCTTCGATTCAATGGATCACATTTTCCCAAAAAATGGTGTACGGTTGATAAAGTAGTTCCGATATATCGGAATATAAGCACCGTCAGGAGAACCAAAATTTGAAAATTATTTTCAATTTTATTTACCTAGAAAAAAAAATTGAATTAATGCTATTTTAACCAAACAGGCACCACTTACATATACCATTCATAATTCTGAAATAATAATGAATGAAATAATATTTTACAATTCAGAAGGAGACTCCTCTGACAAGCAATACTCAACCTCATTTGCATTTTTAAATTCGTTACATTCATCAACACAATTCTCACAGTATAGACAATGCTATTCAAACAAAAACGGTTCAGTGATGACTGGAATAGGTGCTGGCTCGAAATTAATAACAGCCTGCAAATCTAAAGCATTAATCCATGTTTACTTGTATGGTAAAGAAAGTCCAGAGCAAAAAATTCCAATTCCTGAAGAACTAACAGTGTTACAGCTAATCAAACATCCAATCTCCTTCTCTGACTCAGTTACAGATAACTGGTTATTGGTCGGTGGTGGTAGATCTGGTAGATTGTATATATGGGAATTAGATTCTGGAATTCTTTTATGCGTGAAAGAAGCCCATTACCAAAGTATTTCCGTGATTAAGCATTCTAAAGGTTTCTTGTGTTCTGGTGGGTTAGATTCAAGAGTTTTAGTCTGGAAATTGAATGATTTGATCACCAGTTTGAATGATGAGACTAGTGTCAAACCATTTGCGATTTTTACTGAGCATTCATTACCTATTACTGATTTGATTTTCTCCAAAGGTTTGATTAACGATTTGAAATTATTCTCGACATCTAAAGATTCAACTATTAGATGCCATTCATTGATAACTAAAGATTTAATCACCACTTTTGTTTCTCCATTCCCCATCGATTCAATAACGGCTGATCCAGCATTTAGAGCTTTATATATCGGTTTGTCTAATGGCACTATTAGATCCATTCCATTATATCAAGTCAACCCCCAAAATCAAGTCATTGAAGCTGTTGGTGGTTGTGGTAGAATAGTCACATTAAAAGATGACTTTGAATTGGCGGATACTTTTATTTATCATCAATTAGAAAATGATGCCAATGTTGAAATTTCACAATTGGAGATTTCATTCGATGGTACGAAAATAATATCTGGTGATTCGAAAGGGAGATTGTTTATTGCAGACTTATCAACTAAGCAAATAAGCAAAAAGTTGAAGAATTTAGTGGGTCCAATTTCGAATATTTCGTTGTTTAATGTTATTGCTAATGATTCAAAGCTTGAGAAGGGTAATAATAATGATAAAACTATTGTCAGAACTATACCAGTTTTGAAAAGAGTCATTGGTGAAAAGAGTGATTTGATAAAACACGAAGTTCAGAAGAAATTAGTTGCTGATATTTGTGACAGCCAAAAATCATTGTTTTCTCATGATAATTTCGATCTAAATTTGTTTTTGGAAGGCGTTCAGGATGAATCTAGATGGTTTACGAACTTTTCAGATGTTTCTTCAAGTGTTGTTGGTGGTACTGAGACCACATCTACATCCTTTAATCATGCCAATAAAGAAGAAAATAATAAGAAAATTAACGATTTAGAACAACAATTGAAGAAAGTCACGGAGAATTATAATAAACTTAAAACCAAGCATGCTGATCTATACAAAGAGCACAGTAAACTACTAAATTGCTAGTTTATCTTTTTAAGGAATAACTTTTATAGTAATAGTAATTTATAGATATCGTTTTATAATTAATTTATAATGCACAAAAATAATATACAGCAGTGGCTATTACGACTAAGAGTAGATCAATCTAATTCTTCTACTTCCGTGAAGGAGATAGAGCTCTGTTAAACCCATTTTTTCTATTAATGTATTGTCTATAAGATGTATCAATCTTCTTCTTGACACCTGAAACATCAGTTCCTTTGACCTTTTTATTTTTTGTCGATCCAAATCCATCAAATCCCATCATTGTCATCATTTCGTCATCTCCTTGTATCACTTCTTGAGGTTCAGACTTAGGTTCTTTATTCATTCGTTTTCTTCCCCTTTCTTCCTCATGCTTGATTTTATTGTTTTCATCGCTTGTAGAGCTATTTATATGACTTTTATCTAAAGTCATTTGCTTATTAGTGGTAATTGGATCTCTTTCTCTATAATTTTTAGGTTGTGATGTGTTTCTTTCCACGCTTCTTTCTTCTTTTCTCATTTCCTCTCTTTTGGGAATTGTTTCTAGTTTATTAGTACTTTTCAATTTGATTTTTATTTTCGGAGGCATGATGATTTAAAACTGGGTAATTTAATTGGTGCTCTTGGAAGTGATCAGTGTTATCGCATTGTACAATTCAAATTTCTCTTTTTTGTGCACAAAAAAATAAAGAAGTCTCACACAAAACACACCTCAAATTTTTTTAGAAAACTTTTTAGTTTGACTCAGGAATTACGTTCTTTCATCACACAAATAAGAACTCAGCACAGAAAAATATCCTGTAATTGAATTAGGTACATTTCACTTACAAAAATGTCTGAATCAGAAAAACAAGAACAGAAGCCAAAACTTACAAAGAAGCAACTAAAGGCTTTAGAATTCAAAGCTAAACAATCGCAAAAAGCAGCAAAAGAGTTAGAAGTCGTTAAAACGCAAAAGGAAGAACAGCAGAAACAGAAAGAAGAACAAATACATAGAGAGGCTGAAGAAAAATTGTTACAACAACCAAAGAAACGTAAAACAAGACGTGGTAAAAAAGGTAAAGGTCAGAACAAAACTGATGGACCAAGATTTATTTTATTCGTTGGTAATCTACCATACAACACCACAAACGAAGAATTACAAGAGCATTTCAAAGCTTCTAAACCTGAAACCATAAGAATAAGAAAAGATAAAGGTATTGCCTTTATAGAATTCAATAATAATGATAAGTTCAACGTTCAACAAAAAATCGACGCTGCTTTGATGTTACACCATTCGACTTTGAAAAATAGAAAGATTAACGTTGAATTGACTGCTGGTGGAGGTGGTAATTCAAATGACAGACTTACTAAGATAAAAGAAAAAAATGAAAAGATGATGTTGAAAAGAAGAGCGAGAACCTTGAAAGATGAACAGAAACAAAGAGAGCAGAGAGAAGCTAAAGAAACACTAAAGCAAAAGGGAAACAACAACGATGGTGCTTCTTCTATAGATGATGCTATTAATGTTGGAGCTAATAGTGGTATTCACCCATCAAGATTAGGATTAATAAATAAAAACTGATTTGATCTTTGTCTAGTTGTGGCGTTTACTTTTGCATTATTTTTTATAGACAATAATAGTTTTATAATATGGATTGTATGATTTATCTAAAGAAAAATATCAATTACGCATGGGTTATGAATAAAATTAAAAATTAATAGTCAAACATAGAAAGAAGCATTTGACTTAAGTCGAAAACATAACAAAGTAAGAGTAATTAAATTGGAAAAGAGCATGGAAAAGAAAGGATAGAAAGAGTTAGGCTAGGGTATAAGTATGGGTCTAGCAAAAAAATAAAAACTAAACAAACTAGGAAACAGAAGATAACAGAAGAGATAAACTGGTTAACCCTTTTAAAGGTAATAGTGTAGAAGAAGAACTGAATGAGGAATTGATAATCAATACGACTTTAAAATCTAACCAAAAACAAGAAAGTAAAAGTATATTGAATAAAAAACATAGAAAAGTAGAGTTTAACCCAAATAAAATGACCTCTATTAAAAAATTAAGATTTTTCAAAAAAAAGAAAGAAAGAAAGAAAGAACATAACAAAAAAACAGTTAAAGGTTATAGGAAGAGAAGATCAAGACCAAAATTAAAAACACAACTATAAAATGACACATTTTTTGGATTTTCTAATTGGTCTACGTCCAATATTAGAAGCTGTAGCTGGAGCCTGCTTAACAGGGGTTGGTTCTGAAGAATTACCAGCATTCGTTGGCATTTGAGCTTTGACAGCTGGAGCGACAGGTGCTTTTGGAGCAGGAGAAGCTTCAACTTCAGGTGGAGTTAAAACAGTTCTAATAGCACGTTCAAACACTTCTCTAACACCAGCTTGAGAAGCAGCCGAACATTCTAAATAGCCAACACATCCTAAATCGTTGGACATCTTGTTACCTTCAGATAAAGTGACAGGCTGTAAACCATTTTCTTCTAATTGATCCAAGATATGAGGATCTTCTCTTAAATCTGATTTTGTACCAATTAATAGAACTAAAGTGTCTTTTGGGGTATGATGTCTAATTTCTGGTATCCATTTATTTTTAACATTTTGGAAAGAAGTTGGTTCGGCGACGGAGAAGCAAATCAAAAAAATGTCAGTTTGAGTGTAAGATAATGGTCTTAATCTGTCATATTCCTCTTGACCTGCAGTATCCCATAGGTTAATAGTCACTTTTTCATTATCGACCATAACAGTTGCAGAATAATTATCAAAGACGGTTGGAACATAGTCTTCTGGGAATTGATTTGTTGTGTAGGAGATCAAAAGGGAGGTCTTACCGACGGCACCATCACCGACGACAACACATTTAATAGACTTCATATAGAAAGACAGACTATGAATTAAACTAAAAGTAAAGGGTAAAAGAGAAAAGAGGTCTGGGAGGAGAAAAAAAGAACAAGCCCATGATTTAAGAAGAATTCCTTCAATATTGCATAATTGGAAGACTGACTTTATAAATTAAATGAGAATTAACGACAAATGCAGTTGGATATGCGGCGTACCTACCCGCCTTACAATTTATTCATTTTTATTTCCTAATAAGTAGTAATTAACTATAAGTAATCATATCTGTTCACATTCAAGATTATTTAAATTTAATGAAATTTGGATAAGGTTAATATCCATATATATAACAAGACATTTTTATTAAGTGTAAATAACTTAATGTGACGGATCTAATATCTGATAACTTCTACTTTTAAATTTTAAATTTTAAATTTTTCATTTTTCATTTTTCATCTTCGATTTTTCACTTAGTTCAATTTTGGTGATTATAGTTCAAATAACATCTACACAAATAGCCGTTCTGTGTTTATTTGGATCACAATTCTTAATTGAGCAATTCCATCTTTATGGGATGGATCGTCTTTTTACCTTCTATCTTGTCGACTATTATTTTTCTCCAGTTAAAGCATTTCATTAAATATGTCTACAAGCTAGGTACTGGACTTATTTATAGGCCACGTCATCCGACTGCATGTCTTATTGAGTGTAATATATGCAGCAGTATTGATCTTTAAACGTCTTAGACAATAAACTTAACTTTCTGAAGTTTCACAACTCCAATACATATCCGTTAAAATTCCAATTAAAGGTAGTATTTGTCGAGGTTTTTAGATCGTCTAATGTAGATATTCCATGCAACAAATATACTACCTATTGGGGAATCATCATTGATAATTGGTATTCTAATTCAATGAGCTTAATATACAGAATTAAGTCAATATATAAAGATATAGAAAATACTATTCAATCAACTATGCATATATATATATATATATGTCCTTGACTCGTTAAAAATATGCTGCCGCTATTGTACACTTGTAAAGCCTAATGATTAATGTCCATACATTTACTATACATTATTTCATTTAAATTTTGGGAGTCATTTTAGGTGTACCATGAATCCATCTTCTAATTGTCTTCACATCATATGTCTTTCTTTTTGCTCTCGATGTAGCTTTAGAATCATCAGTTATATCTGGTTTGTGTCTCCATTTCCACAATTCATCATGTTCTTTTGATAACTTACCTTCTAATCGCTGAACAACATACTTACCTATATTTGGTAAGAATTTATATGCATGTCCTGAATCACCTGCAACAACTAGAATTTTATCATTGGTGCTTGGTTTAAAATCAATAACCCAACTGAAATCAAATGAATCACTAATCCAGCATATTTTACAGTTAACAGGCTCCTTATGACTTAATTCAGGAATACAATATCTGAATAGTTTTTGAGTCGCCTCTTTACAATCTGCTGGGGCGTCATTAACATAATATGGAATCGACATTAACGTTGCTGCATCTTTATCGAAAGGACTTTTGATATAGTTTCTTATATCGGCATAAGTTAACCCAATCTTTATTTTATGATCAATTGGATCAGGTGGGAAGAAATACCCCCATTCAGCACTAAAGAAAATGGGAATATTTTTATACTTTTCGTATTCTTCATTGGATAATTGGATATGAGAAACTAATACACCAAAAGCAGTAACCATTGATTTCATATCAATTAGCGCCGATGTATAAGCACCTGCCGAAATGATAATTTTATCAGCTGTATAAACAGTGCTATCTTCAGTCACAACATGATCATTTTCAACTTTAATTACAGTACCTGCTTTACCAAATATAAACTTAGCTCCCAGCTTCAAACATTCTTTGTAAACACTAATTAGTGAGTTACTGGATTCACCATACCCTGAATCTATGTTGTATTTAGCGGATAAAGTTTCTGGAAATTGATTGTTTTTCAATTCTGGAATCAGCTTTCCAACTTCTTCAGGTGTTTTCAATTCAATGATTCGTTGCTCCACGCCTAGTTCTTTCAAATTTTCAATGCTCTTCAGATCATACTTGGCTCTACCTTGATTCTCTTTCTTGAAAGGAGCCATAACTAATCTACCTGATTTCTGATAGTAGGGTTTGTAGATTGGGTTATTTTCCCATTGTTGAAGAGCTTCCACAGATAATTTGGTATATTTCTTATCAGCATATTCAATTCTAATGATTTTGTTGTAATCGTTTGCTGCTGCTCTATCACCTGGTATTTCACTAACGTCTAATCCTATAACGTCTTTGTAACCTTGATGAAGAAGTTCTAGAATGGTGGAAAGACCAAACACTCCACAGCCTACAACAAGGATTGACTTTTCTTTTGGAGAACTCATTATTTTTTCTGGATATAATTATTAAATAAGAATACTGGAATAAATGAGTCTGATATATTTGATAAGAGTGCTTCTGCTTTGTATCTATTAATCAATTTATATAACGAATGTGCGGAGCAAATCCGATAAGCTAAACTATGTGACTGCATGGCGGTGCAAACTAATTCATTCTGTGGAATTGAAGTTGCGGTATGGCTTGTAATTTTATTCAGAGTTAACTGTATCAAAAAGCATACATCAAGAAATTGTACTTATATTGAAAACAGTGAGAAATTTCATGTTTTATCAAATCTTACCATAGAAGTCGATGAATGCTACAGGTGAACTGAGCTACATAAAAGCGTACAAAAAGTAGCGATTCATGATACGTCGCAGGATTTCATATGAGAATTTGTGATCAAGCTAAAGAACTCTCTAATGAGTTCCAAATATTAACTGAAACAACAAAATCTTACAATAACACACACACATATATATATATATATAATTTTCATTATAATTTGGAAGCAAAAGAACTTTTCACACTCATCACCACAAAGAGTTACAAATATAATGATTGAAGGCTCAACTTCAATACGTGTAGCCAGCTATTTGCCAACAATAGAAAACACACAACTAATTTCTACTTTCAAAGCTACTTCACCACAATTCTACACTGATGGTAGCGGAGACCAAGGTTTATTATATTATGGATCAGACACATGGAATTTAACAATACAATGTGAATTAAACGCAAATGATAATACTTTAATATTGCCTTTTAAAATCAATGGTGAACCAGTCATATTGTCTTCAACTTCTCAAGATTCAACTATCACAATACGGCCACTTCCAAATAGCAGTAGCAGGATTTGTGTGTTTAAAGTATGGATATTCATACTGACTGAATCATTAATTATCCATTTCCCAAATTCAGATGGAAGTTTGACTTTAAGTATTCCCCACGAATTAATCCTGATGACTGGAATTCAAGATAATCTAACTAGTTTATATTTAGGCGTGTCTGAAAATTTACAGGATCCCCCAATAGAACTCTTGTTGAAATTTAATGAATTTGCTGTCTCTAATTATTCCTTATTTCAACCTTTCATTGGCTTGTCTAGTTTAAAGGCATTACAAACTGCTTACGAAAGTATCAATGAATGTATTTCGCTTACCTCAAATTATAAGGATGAAGACGATGGTGAGCCTTCTTCAGCAAAGAATTTAAATGATAGTGAAGTGATAGATGGATTCATTACTGTCGATGATTATTTAGACAGTATCGATAAAAATGAAGAAGAAAGCAGAATAGACGCAGATAATGAAGTTAATATGGAATGCAAGCTAAATGATGAAGGCCAAGCTGATGACGAAGTTAATGATAGTTTATTATTGATCACTAATAATGACGAAAGTGGTATGAATGTTGATATTGTTGGAGGTGCTAATTTCAGTGCAGTTAAGAGGACGAGAGGGGATGATGGTGACAGTCACAAACTCGATACAAAAGCTAGAAAATTATAGATATTTGAAAAACTGTTTCCATTTCATTTGTAAGTATTTTGATGTTTTAGTTTAACTTTGACGGGTTTGCTTGTATGTAGGATGAATGTTAGGGGTGACTGTAAACTTATAAGAAATAACTTTATCAATTGGAAGTTCCAGGAATTCGGATCGGTAAGAGCCAAACCCTATTAATGAGGTAACAACCTATGAATTATACATTTCAATCTGCAGAATCAATCGCTTCCAGGACAAAGCAATACCCTCAAATTACTAAAGTTACTAATCGTTGTAAATGTTAAAAACGTTCCATTTTTTTCAAAATCTGCTTAGGCATTGGAAGTGAATTTATAGCACGTTAACGGTATTAAATGGAGAAGTTTACTCAATATATTTAATAGTTCTTGCCGAAACAAAATATAAAATAGTATAGGTTGAAGTTGAACACTAGTTGATCAACGACCATCATCGTAATTGGGAAAAAAGGAGATGATATCTATCAAATAAAGAGAGATTATAACCACTTTTACAACAACACTCTTTAATAAACATAAAATGTATGAAATCTTTGTAGACAAACTTGGTTTCTGATCTCTTCTGTTAATATTGCTTAATCATATATAAAGTTGACATTTTTGTAAGCACTAAATTAAGATTCTGACACTGAAAGATCAAAACCATCCTGTAGTTCTTAAATCTAAACATTTAGATAAAGTTGTTACGTAAGAAAGACTTGAACCTACGGAAGGATATTTGAATTCGGAAACATTTCTATTTAATAATATAATACTCTATATACTGTTGAAAAAAGTATGAAATTGGGAATTCAGAGATCAAACTAGGGTCAAATCTCAGATAATTGTATTACTATTTACATTAACGCTTTGCAGATAGTTAGATAGTTGGTTATCCAATTCTGTGTATGCAACGCACAACTGTTGTATATCAACTAGATAAGCGATCAATCTACATCAATGAAATACTAACCTACCTATGGTTTCTAGTCTTGGTGTACTTATTTTAGGTTTAATACTACAGTACTAATTATATATCTATATCTATTATTATATCTATATCTATATCTATATAATACCCCTTCCTTCCAGATCTTCAATTGGGAAATCCACATCATTTCCGACTCTCGAACTCCAAAGTCTTGTTTAGTAAATACGGATCGAAAAAATAGTTTTTCAATCTAAAAACCGATTAACTTCTTTATAACCATACATATTAATTAGCCTCTCTAATCATTTGCTTTAGTCATTATATAATGCACTTATTTTCCCCCATTTTGTGATTATCTTTTAAAGCTAGATATATTTTTCTTTCTTTTTTCTTCGTTGCAATATTTCTTTTATTTCAGAACTGACTTGCTACTTTTTGATTCGAATTAACTCATAAAATACAACGATTACCTTGACCTGTTTGGTTTAGAACACCAATCAATATCACAGATAATGACACATGACTTGACAGAGTTATCCTCTTATTGTGTCTATGACACGAAAGCAACGCCTATAAAAATGGATGTCAATACATCTCACAATAGCGCTGGGGAGCAGGAACTAGGCTACATTACAAGCACTCCATCTACAAAGAAAGACTCTAACAATGTATTTCGTTCTTTCATAGATAGTTTCAAGCAGGTTGAACAGCCAGAATTAAACCATGTGCTAACAGAGACTGAAAGAGACTATACACTAGCTTCCAGGGCTCCATTGAAAAGAAATCTACATAAACGACATTTACAAATGATTGCAATCAGTGGTTTTATTGGCGCTGGTTTGTTTGTTGGAAGTGGCTCAGCGTTACGAACAGGAGGACCAGCTTCTGTTTTGATAGCATGGTTATTATGTGGAGTTTTTTTGTATTTTAGTGTTCAATCTTTGGCTGAATTAACTACTACCTACCTAGTTTCAGGTTCGTTCGTCCAGTATACTTCAAGATTTATCTCACCATCCTTTGGTTTTGCAATGGCTATAACTTATTCTCTTTCTTGGTGCATTACTTTGCCCCTTGAACTAGTAGCTGCTAGTATAACAATTCAATTGTGGAATAATAATATCAATCCTGCTTGTTGGGTTTCTATTTTTTTTGTAACTGTTATTTTCATAAACCTGTTTGGCGTTAGAGTATATGGAGAAGCTGAATTCATTATGTCCACTATAAAAATTCTAGCCATTGTTGGATTTATAATATTAGGTATAGTTTTATGTTGTGGTGGTGGACCTGAAGGAAACTACAGTGGTGGTAAATATTGGCATAATCCAGGTTCTTGGGTTAACGGATTCAAAGGTTTTTGTTCAGTTTTAACCACAGCAGCTTTTTATTTTTCTGGCACTGGTATGTTTTGATATCCTTTGTTTATTTTTTTGTTTTTTTATTTACTTTGCAACTGGAACTATTTACTAATTTATACAATCATGGATCAAATAGAGTTGGTTGGTTTAACAGCAGCAGAAGCTGAAAAACCACAAAATTTATCAAACGCTACAAAGCAAATGTTTTGGAGAATTATTCTCTTTTATATCGTGTCTTTAACTTTGATAGGATTACTTGTTCCTTACAATGATAAAAGGTTACTTTCAACATCAAGCGTAGACACCTCTGCTTCACCTTTTGTCCTTGCAATAACCAATGGTGCTATCAAAGGTCTACCCTCAGTTATGAATGCTGTGGTTATGATTTCTGTTATATCAGTGGGAAACTCTGCAGTGTTTGCTAGTTCAAGGTCCATATACTCTTTAGGAGAACAGGGGTTCGGACCAAAATGGTTTAGTTACATAGATAGGGAAGGAAGACCATTGGCTGGTGTACTAATAACTCTTGCATTTGGTGGACTTTGCTATTTGGCAGCCATCCCTAAGGAAAGTGACGTTTTTACTTGGCTACTAGCTTCTGGTGGATTGGCTTCCATCATTACTTGGGGTTGTATTTGTGTTAGTCATCTTAGATTCAGATACGTTTTGAAGATCAGGGAGAGAGGTACTGATGAATTGGTATTTACTGCTCAAACAGGTGTTTGGGGTTCTGTTATTGGAGTGGTTATTTGTGTAATAATTCTTGTAGCTCAATTTTGGATTGCTTTATTTCCAGTTGGTAGTAGAGACAATGCTGAAACATTTTTTCAAACTTGGCTTTTTATTCCGGTTTTCTTAGTTCTTTGGATTGGTTATATGATTTGGAAGAAAGATTTTAGGCTATACATTAAAAGCAGGGACATCGATATAGATACGGGTAGGGGATTATTTGATTTGGATTTATTGAAAGAAGAAATAATTAGGGGTAAGGAATTCATAGCCTCACAACCGTTTTACTACAGGGTTTACAAATTTTGGTGCTAAACACCGGTGAGTTAGTCTAAACAGATGTTTTTCTATACATATATCTAACTGTACAATATTTTTATATACTTTAGAGTTCATTAATGATCAATGTTTTGTGACTCTGTTTCTTTGTTTTTAAAGGTTTAAATATTTGTTTTTACATAAGAGTTAGGGCGTATGGGTGATTGAAATTGTTTTCATATTTTTTTGTATTCTTAAATTTACACTTGAAAAGAACTTGTACGAACCAATAGTTCTTCAATTGGCCCAATTGTTCTGAACACACAACCAATTCATGGATGATAGAAATAGCAGAATTTTAGATTACGAACAGCTAATAAACGTGAACAAGAATCTGGAGAAATATTATGACCGTGAAAAAAACAAATTCAATTACAAATGTAACGAGGCCGTTCTTGAACTTAATAAATCGCTATTTAAACAGAGATTGGGCTTAAATCTAGAACTATCTAACAAACATCTCTGTCCTAGATTTTTCAATAGACTAGATTATGTTGAATTTGTTTACAAGTTACTAAAACTTGCAGCTGTTCCTAATCAAAATGATCTACCTTTATCAGAACAAAATATTCTCGGACTAGATATTGGAACTGGACATGCTGCAATATACCTATTATCGGCTATTAAATACTTTAACTCATTTGGGATTAACAAGATGAGATTCATAGGAACTGATATTAATGAAGAAACCATTAGATTAGCGATTGATAATGTAAAACTAAATAATTTGTCAGAGCAAATCAAAATAAAGAAAGTTGAGACGATATCAGAAAACAGTTATTCTTGTCTTATTGAAGATACAACAAATATTGAAAAACCAAATTATAAATCATTCACTATGTGCAACCCTCCATTTTATTCTTCATATTCTGAAATTAAATTCAAACAAGAATTTAAAAAAAAATATGTCGATACAGTGACGGCTTTTAATAGTGAACTTATTACCGAAGGTGGTGAAGTTGAATTTGTTAAAAAATTGGTTAAGGATAGCTTAGGAAACAATAATGTTGATTGGTTCACAACACTTATAGGGAACTTTCAAACTATTATAGCTATTAATCATATTTTTGGGAAAGAAATAAATTTTGGTGTCTATGAGTTTAAAAGTGGAATTAGTTCTAATGGTACAACAAGATGGATATTATTTTGGACTTTTACCAATCACAAACCTCCACAGGAATTATTTAATAATATAAAAGTTATTAAAAATAAGAACAAGGTGACAATTAAGAAGAAAGGGGACATGAATAAATTAATGAAAATAATAGGGGAGTTGGAATACATACATTTAAGTTTAGATGAAATTAAAGGTGAACTTTTAGTGGGATTTAATTGCAACGTCTGGTCTCGATCTTATAAAAGAAGGTTTAAGAACAAGAGATACAAGCTAAACGTTCCTAATGAAAAGGATAAAATATGGATACAAATAAAGTTGCAAGGTAGAACAACATTTCTCTTTTGGAAATATGGCTCGAATTATACATTATTTGAGAGTTTTTGCACTTTTATAAGTAAATATTTGTAATAAATAATATTTGCAAAGTAATATAAAATTATTTAACTTATCAATCTCTAACTCAATTTTTTCAAATAGCCTTGCTGTATCAGTCTTTCGACATCAGCTTGTCTAACAAAAAACTGAGAGTCTTTAGTTAAATTGAAGACACCATATTCGGTTTGAATCTCACCAGCATCTTTTAACACTCTAACATCAATAAACACATCACTAGGAGGTTCCAATGATCCACTCAAATCAATATCACTCATGGCACCTTTAAACTCACTAACTAATTTATCATATTTATTCAGATATTCTTGTTCGTAATGAGATAACTCACTCAATTGATCTTTTTCAATTTCTATGTTGGACCAAGTCATCTCGTCCAGCTTTGTAGCTCTAAGTTTTTGATACGCCAACAAACATCTTTTGTTTCTTCTCATACATAAGTGTGTCACAAACAACTGACATTGCTTTACTTTATCTTCGATATCTATATCCTGTGATTGTGATAAAAACGTTAGTTGATCTGCTTCTTTATTTAAGTCTCGTGTTTCTCTAACAATAGATCTTATCAAGCTTTGTTGATAGAGTGGTATCTTATCAAGTGTTTGAGTTCTTTTGGCATCCAGTATGAGCTTATTGGCTAGATCTCCATACATTTTAAATGGTCTAAAGCGATTGGCAATTATAATGTAGTGTTCGTAAGAACTGAAGAAACACGGTTTGGTAATACTTTTAGCGTGTGTTTCAGAACCAGGCTACATCGATCGACCCTTTAATCATTTCAAGCTCGCTATCAGTGAGTGATGAACTGAACTAGTAAAAGATTAGGGCACAATACAACTTTGGCCCTTGCTATTTGTCAACAGGATCTCTCTTTCATAACGCATTGTTCCTGATTTGATATGGTTAATAGGAAAGGCAGGAAGCCCAAGAAGATCACCAGAAAGTCTACGGTTCAGCTTTCTCCTGAACAGATCTCTAAAGACACTTTTTTTACTCCTTCTAACAACTCAGTTATATCTCTAGATACATCTCATGTGGATTCTCTAGATGATTCAATTATTAATTCGCCTTCTCCCAAGAGTAGAAGAAAATCGGGAAGTCAATTGCAAAACATGAAAACTCCAACTAAATGTTCCAGTTCCCGTGGAGAAGACCTCATACATAAACTGCAACTATCTCAAGAAAATGGCCCTGTACTTCGAAAATCTACAAGGAAGAGAGTGATGAATGATGAACCTTTTGCTTCAAAAGATCATGACACTACAGAAAGCCAATTGAATTCAGCTGAAAAAGAAAACTCCAAACAACACAATGAATCTGATCAATCGAACAGCCAAATATGTAATCCAGCAAGAGCTACAACAAGGCAGCTGAGATCTTCTGGTCTTGAAATGATATTCCCAGTTTCTTCATCCCCTACGAATGTTAATAGCGACGATACATTTGCAAACTCTGATTTATCAAAACAAATTTTTGATTCCAAGCCTTGTAATATTAGAAAGCTAAGATCACCTACTGAAATACTATCTGATTCAAAATCACAAAATTCTGAAGCAGCAACACCTAGACTGCCAAAAAATTTCACAGTTATAAAAGAGAAACTTTCTTCTATTTATAATGAATCCAAATTACCCCTATCAAACTATAGTTCTCCTGAAACTGAGCTACTTCCAGAGAATTTAAACCAATTCAGTATACCACAAATTCAGGAAGAAAGTAATTGTCGCCAGGAGTTTGCAGGAACGTCAGTAATTTCTCCAAGTTCTCCAGATGCATCTTATTATTCGTCTTCATCACAACTAAATGACGAAAATGAATCGAAACTAAAGAATATTGTAAATGGCTCACCAATCAAGAAACCATTGTCACCTGTTAACGTTGGCATAGCCGGCACACAAATGGTTAAACAATCAAGTCAAAAAAGTGATTTTAAAAGTACTAGAATATTACGATCTAGTTCCTCAACGTTTAGAATAATAAGTTTATCAGATTCGGAAGGCACCTCAACTTCTTCAAAAGTCTCATCTCCAGAACCTCTCAACTCCAATTCGGTTTCTGAAAGGAGGAAGAGAGAGAGATCTAGATCATTAGTTTTCGGTCAGAAATCCAAGCGAATTAGACCAGATTCCACTTCTAATTCTGAAATCATATCAGGGGTTTCTAATACTAGATTGAATTCACCAAAAAAGAGGTGCCGGTCAGCTTCTAAATTTACTCCTAATGCACCATCAGAGTTTCCTGATATGAATGCAAGCTCACCAAAAAAGAGAGGTAGAAAACCAAAGGTTGTTCAAAAGTCTGAATCAATTAATGCATTTTTTGAAACATCCATCATTTCAAAACCGGAAAAATCCTCAACATTGACTAGAAAGGATGTCAAATCCGGAATCAAGAAACCTCCAACTAAGAATGATACCTCTTCCAAAAAATTCAAGAAAAAAGCGTTACCAATTACTTCAATCAGCAATTCAATAAGAAATTCCAATGAAAAAAGGAGGCTATGTTCAAGCTCCCCACTTACAGTTGAAACTTCCAAGACTATTCATATTTCTGCTTCAGAATCTGAACTGGCAATAACATCAAATTCATCAGCTTTATCCCCATCACCTGTAGAGCTTAAATCAGAAAGTGGACAATCAATTACGTTAGAGTATCAACAAGGAACTAGATCTTCAACACCTTTAAGTAGATCTTCATCGTTTAATCCAAATATGTTTATATGTGCAGACGAGGATATCTCTGTAAAATCAAAAGATAGCAATTCAACTAAGAGAAAGTCACTTCAATCAAGAATTTTGGAAAGTAAAAATACATTACGGAAAAATGATGACAAGAATGAAGTTTATATACCTAAGCTCAGCTCTGAGTCATTAAATGATAGTTATTTTATTGAGACAAAGAGCCTTCGTCTTGGTCAACTCAAACATAAAACTCCCAAATTTCGAACGAGAGTTAATGATTATCAGAAGTGTACTAAAGATTCTCAAGTAACCAAGACTGCTTTTGAAACTGATGAATTGATTGAATTGTTCAATGAATTAGAAGCTCGCCCTGCTCGTAAAGCTGCAACTTTCAAAATTGAAGAAAATACTGCAGATACAGCACTTGAATCCAAAAGTGTAAATGAACTTATACTCGATGAAATTAAATCAAAGATCAATAATGATGCTATAGCTTTGAGTAATCGAACTCCTACAAAAGATAATGATGCCAATGTTTTCATCGATGATTTAATGGAACAAAGAAAATCTCCTATACCAGGACAACTATTTGTTGTGAATGATAGTTTGGATCTGACGGTAGCTGATGATGAAAACATGATAACAGCCTCCAGTTTAGTAGTTTCTAAACCAGTTGCTCGACAGAAAGTCAGATCTGCTGCCACTAGAGAAAATATTATGGAAAGTTCAAGAATGGACAATACTAATCAGGACAGATTAAACTACTTTGTTGAACAGATTGTTAGCAAAGATGCTTCTATTTCTAGTAAACGAAGTTCACTGGCTGAATTAAACATCAAATTAATTAGAGATGAGCGATTTGCTAGATCGGTTTATAATTCAGGAGGTTTGCCTGTGAAAATAGTTGAAAAACTACTTGCTGACAAACCTGACATGTTTGTGTCGACGTGTTTGTTTCAGATATTTGATCATTTATTAGAATTGGAGATGGAAGATTTCAAAAATGGAAATGATAAGGAAATTGTTTCTCGTAGGATAACGAAATTCATCACTGGTGGAAACTCATTATTAATATCAAATTTTAGATCCATTATGACCGATGCTATTGGTGAAAGTAATATTAATTTTACAAAATTATGTTTATCAAAAATAGAGAAGGAAACTATTAGAGACTGGATGAAAGTAAATGATGATAAATCATTGAGACCAACCTACGAAGTTTCCAAATTTATAGTGTTACTTTTCCAATTAACGAAATCAACAAACGATTCATCTGAACTAGCAGAAGCGCTATTTGATTCAAAATTTATTGAAAAAATGTTGAAGGTTACACCTACTGAAGAGATCGACAATTTAAGCAAAAATGTTTCATTGGTTCTGATTAATGTTTTACAGACATTAATTAACTATAATATCAATCTTACTATGGAATTCAAAGAACTATTGAGCAAAACCATGAAAGAATTGAACACTAAGATTCTCAGTTATTCATTGCATGACCTGGAGTACATTTCAAGTATCTTGAAAACAAACATTGTTCTTTCTTCTGCTCTCTTAATAAGGGAAAAAGATCAAATAGAAACTAAATACAAAGGAACTGAAGAAGATGATTACTTGATTTCTAATGAATCTTCCAAACAACTTGAAGATGCAATTTTTAGTTTGGAATTAGTGAAGCCTCTATTAAACATTATTGATGATTCTACCATTCTCAGTTCTAAAACTGTGTCAGATACAGATGCGAAAATGCAAGAAACTAGTTTATTTGCCTTAGGCTACTTATTAAATATTATTGACTTTGCTTTGCTGAGCGCAACACCTGGGAAAAATGAAATAATTGATGATTCATCTGAAGCTAAATTTTTGAGATTATTGAATAATCTGAAGGAAGAGAAAGGTATGAATGATATTAATAGAGTTCATTCAATTGGTTATTACTGCTTTATAATTGGACAAATTTCACCTTTTTTAAGAAGGAAATTGAATTATGCGGAAAGAAAAAGAATTTTTAGAGGTCTATCTACGTTTGAGGAAGTTATGACCGAAGAATCAGCATTGAAAGTCAAAGTTGAGAAGATGATAACAGACTTTGAGCCAAGAAGGTAGGTTTCACACTACTAGGTACAAACCTATGCATATATTATTTTGAGTTTTTTTTTTTTTCATTTTACTAAACTATTTTGTTAATTATTTTTAGTGTATATTATTTTCTGGGTCATTTGATAAAATCGTATTTTTTAAATAAAAACTCAACGCCGAGTTATATTTTATTAAGCAACAAGAAAAAACTAGTATACATCTTTCGTTATAAAAAATTCAACTATTAAAAAGTATTAAACTCATCATGAGCCGAAGACACAGCCAATCTAGCCATTCTGAGCATTTTGGATTTACCGTCTTCTTTGGTCTTCGTTTGAGAACCATTTGAGTTCTTACTAGCACCAACATTAGCAACCTTTCTTGGAGTTTCACGAAGTCCAAAAGATTTGGCCAAGTGACCCATATGGACAGCTTTCAAATTAAAACAATCTCTTTCTGAAGATAAATGTGTAGTATATGCTCTGATATGAGAAATAAATGCGTTGGAAGCAAGCTCTTTTGAACGATCATCGTCTAGTAAGAAACGTTCTAAATTTAACTGGAATGTAGTTGCATGAACATCCCAATTATTTTCTTTTTTACCACTTGGTTTTCTTTTCTTAGTATTATCATTTTCGTCAGTTTCTTCTTTTTTACCAAAGGATTGCTTTAGTAGTTCCTCAAAGTTGATAAAATGTATGCTATTTTCTGCATGGAACTGCTTAATTTTCTCAGTGTAGTTCTCTTCTAAACCAGGCAATAAGAATAGGTATGAAGTACCTTTTAACCCACTTCTAGCAGTTCTACCAACTCTATGTAAATGGTCATCAATAGTGAAGGAAGGATCAAATTCAATAACGTTGTTAATGCTAAACAAATCCAATCCTCTCGAAGCAACATCAGTGGAAAACAACACAGATGAAGTTGTTGATTTAGCAAAGCTATTTAAAGTGGATGTTCTGATATGTTGAGTCAACGAACCATGTAATCTGTAAATGACAGATTCTGTTTTCAATAAAGGAGCAGTTTTTGCAGTTTTTTCAGACTTGGTTTCTTCTTTATCGTCAGAATCGGCTGCTGTTCTACTGGTAACGGAAATATCTTTGCCTTTTCTGGTCAACGTCATGAAATGATAATCTACTGAATCAGCACAGGAGAAGAAAACGATAGTTTTCGAATTGGGAACTGCAGTTAGTTTCATAAGCAAACCAGATAATGTAACAAATCTCAATTTAGGAGGAATGATTAGAATCTGTTGGGTTAACTGATCCGGAACCATTTCTAACTCCTTATCATCGTCCAAATTATCATTTGAGATCTTCAACAAGGATTGATTATTAAGTACTAACTTACTTAATTTTTCAACACTAGGTTTATAAGTGGCTGAACATAAGATGTTGATTCGCTTGTGTGGGAAAATCTCATCCAAATCAAAGTTTTGACCTTTAGTTAAATTCTCAACGATCTGTTGAATTGATTCTTCAAATCCCAATTCCATCAATTTATCACCTTCATCCATAACTAAATATCTAACCTGAGTTAAATTCAAAGTTTGAGTGTTAGTCATATGATCTAAAAGTCTACCAGGAGTGGCAACCAAAATATTAACACCTTTTCTTAATCTTGCCTTTTCTGATTTCTTCTTTTCACCACCAATAACTATTCCGGGAACAATTCTATGGCATGATCTAACTAGGTTTTCTAACACCGTGTAAATTTGAATTGATAGTTCTCTTGTTGGGGTCAAAATAATGGCAAACAACCCTGACTGTCTGTTTAGATTAGGATACATCGTTAATTTTTGTAGAATGGGTAATAGAAACGCTAGTGTTTTACCAGAACCAGTTTGTGAGTGAATAAATAAATCATTTTTTGATGTCTTAGAAAGCAAGTTAGGTATTACTGATCTTTGAATTCTTGTAGGTTTATTGAACTTCATATAATTTGACAAATGGTTAGATAATAGTTCGTTTACTCCTAAACTGACAAAAGTAGTGGCATCTGATAATGGTGCATTTGAAGGTAAGTTATCATTTGAAATTTCATCCTGTTTCTGGTACTCTTTTTGTAGAATATCTGGATTTGCTGTGAATAATGAAGAAACGTAAGTATTGTCTTTACCACCATTTTGACCATTTGTTTCTTTGATTCTTTTAGGACGAGGAGAAACATCTCCTTCAGAGTCAGTATGTGATGCAAATCTTTTTAGGTCTTTAATGGGTACACTATTAGCACCAGAGATAGAACGTGAACTTGGCACTGATTTTTTAGCATTTTTGTTACCTCTTGATCTGCCCTGTAGCTTTAACTGGTTTTTTCGTCTATCTGTCCATTTACCACCCGAGACTTTAACCGATTTTTTAGTAGAAGTGGAAGGAGAGCTACTTAATGAAGCAAAATTTAATAATAGTCCATCGTCTTCCATTGTTTGGCAGTATGTGTTAAAGGTTTTTCTTTATCAGTTGAAGCTCTCTAAAAGTTTTTTTTTCCTAAAATATTTTTTGGAATTTTTTTGGAATTTTTTTTTTTTGAGATGTGCATGGTAAAGTTCACTCTTGATTGATTTATTGTAATTAGCACAATTCTTTAAAGAGATACAAGCATATACACCTCCCATCACCCTTTATAACTACATAAAAGACGAAAAAAATGTCTTTATTTGTTTCAGATGATGAAGAATATATGCAAGACGCAACCCACACTCCAGAGGCCTCTGATACGCCGACAATCAAACAAGAACATACAGACCACCACCAACAACAACAACAAGAATCAGATTCTGATGCTGAATCTCCAGAATCAGACGATGAAATCATGTTTGAAGTACCAATCCATTACAAAACCCCAACTACACTGAATACCATCATATTACAAAACCCAACTAAACAACATGACAACAACAAACATTTTACCAACTTGCAAATCAAGCCTAAATCGAAAACAATTGAATTGTCAAATAACATTTCTAAGCTAAAGTTTTTCAACGATGAGAAAGCAAACAATAACTGGAACGGGTTGAGAAATTTAACTCAAAAGGGAAATTTGATTCCAACAGACACGAAAAACTACATGCTTGGTAAGTTCGTCCAATCATCATCAGCCGGCAATGATACCAAAACCACACAATTATACCTCAGTAAGATCGAGCATGTTTCTCAAATCAGACCGAATTTTAAATACTTGGACGTTTCCAAACTTTTAAAACAACAATCACTACGTGATCTACAAGCTAACTTAGACAAATCTGCAAATAACGAGCTGGGAACAGCAGTAAATGGAGCTAAAATCAATGTTGTTCAAATGAGTGCCAAATCATCACATGAAAACCAACCTAGATTAGGAGGTGCTTTAGTGGCCCGTAAGATCGAAGATGATGAAGATGCTGTTGAGTATATAGCAGAAATTGATAGTGTTCTTGCACCAGTTGACACTACTACTACTATTGCCGCTGTCGCCGCTGCTTCCATTGCCACTACTACCCCTGACAATAATGAAGATTCAATGGATGTAGATACTGTTACTACTACCAGTAAAACATATGAAGAAAAAAGAAAACACGTGGAAAGCTTGTTGTTTGGTGATGCTCTAGATAGTGAATTGAAAAGTGAAATGAACACAGATGAGTATTTAGAGTCCTTACTCAAAGACACAAACACTAATATTTTACAGTAGTTTTAATTACAAATTACAACAACTATTTATATAAATGGAGAACGCAACTAATTTTAACCTATTCATCCATCATAACAATTGCATTTAAGTTTTCTTGAGTAAAACAAAGTGTAGAATATATGTAAAAAGATATTGGTAACTAACTGAATAAAAAAAAATCGTAAAGACATCAAGAGACATGTAAATAAGAGAAATAGAGCAATCAAAAAGTTTAATTTAAAAAAAAGAAATCTAAAGAAATTCGAATGCTATATTATAGATCATAGATCACGATAGATCGACAGGGCAACCAACCCAAATAGCAGCGAGCGAGCTGTTTAGGCACCTAATTCAACGACCTTTTTGGCAGCTTCATCCAAGTCTTCGTGCAAGTATAACTTCAAACCAGATTCATTGATCATATTTTTGGCGATCTCAAAGTTGGTACCTTGTAATCTAACAACAACAGGGATTGTTAAACCTAAAGCTTTAGTAGCTTGGATTAAACCTTCAGCAACGAAATCACATCTGACAATACCACCGAAAATGTTGACAAAGATAGCAGAAACCTTATCTTCGGTCAAAATTAATCTGAAAGCTTGTTCAATGGTTTCTGGAGTAGCACCACCACCAACATCTAAGAAGTTAGCTGGAGCACCACCATATAATTTAACAACATCCATAGTAGCCATAGCTAAACCGGCACCATTAACTAAACAACCAATGTTACCATCTAATTTAATAAAATTCAAACCATATTGAGAAGCCTTAACTTCATCAGGATCTTCCTGGGTGATATCTCTCCATGAGAAAACTTCTTTTTGTCTGTAGGCAGCGTTATCATCAAAGTTGAATTTAGCATCCATAGCCATAACTTCATGTTCTTTGGTTTCAGATAAAGGATTGATTTCAATCTGAGTGGCATCCTTTTCAATGAAGATCTTATACAACTTCTTGATGGCATCAGCACCCTTTGGAATGGCTTCTTCAGTAAACTTCAAACCAGAGGCAATTTCTAATGCTAATTCGTCAGAGATACCTGTATCAATCTTGATTGGGAATTTCTTAATAGCATCAGGGTTTGATTTGGCAACACCTTCAATATCCATACCACCTTCAGAGGAAGCAATAATCAAAATGGATTGATTCTTTCTATCTTGGATGATTGACAAATAAGCTTCTTGTAAAGCGTACTTTCTTTCGACAATGTAAACAGCGGTAACTTCCTTACCAGCCGCACCGGTTTGCTTGGTGATTAACTTACGATTTAACATCTTTCCAGCCAATTCTTGTGCTTCTTCGGCTGTTTCAATCAATCTAACACCGGATTTTAAACCATTGTCAAAGTGACCTTTACCTCTACCACCGGTCAATGCCTGAGCCTTAATAACTAATTCATTGGTACCCAATGACTTTGCAATCTTGTAGGCTCCTTCAGGGGTAGTAGCGGCATCACCCTTAGGGACGCCAACATCATAAGATCTTAAAAGAGCAGCAGATCTATACTCGTGAATTGACAAGTTTCTAACTTGTTGAAGAGACTATTAAATTTAATTGAAAAGAGATTAGTTAGTATGCAATTGTGGAATGATTATACAATTGACAATGGTTACCTAAAGGGTAAAATACATACTTTTCTTGCGACTGGCTTGTATAACTTGGAGAACATTGTTGGATGAGGGGGTATGATCTGATCTGACAGAAGGTATACTAAAAAAAAAGGAGAATATAAAGGAAGAAGAAGTGATGACAAGACTGTCAAAGAGCTTCAGTCTTTATAAGTGGATAACTGTTCACCATAGATCGCGCTGAAGGAACAGTGAGTTCCGTTGCTCCTCTAAACATCACCGCATAATCAAAAAAAAGCGGACCGCCGTGGCACTGTCATTTTAACTGTGCCACTCCTTTACCTAATAATTGAAACCACCACGCCACATCTGAATAATTTGGATATAATGTGCCACATTCTTTCTGGCCAAATTCAAATTCAATTGACCTACTTTTAAAATAATCCCAAACACTACGAGTTCCACCAGCCACACTATCCATTCCACCAGCCACACGATTTTTTTCACTATCTTCAAGAAATGTTCCATATTGGCAAGCATATAATTGATATACTAATCGTCTAAGAAATCGTTCATTAAATCCGAATGCTCCAGGGTTTTGTCGAACTAATTGATAAACGCATTCTAAAAACTGTTGCATTATAGGACTTTCTAAATCATCTTTAAGCATGTTATCTTTTATGATGCTAAGAAGATTACTATTTCCATTCACTGTGTTGTTGGTGAAGCTAGATTGATTTACCAAGTGTCCTAATCGTTCATTATATTTATGTCCAAAGCTACTAAAGTCCTTTTCAATGAGCACAATAAAACCTTCAATTGTTCGGTAATAAGGATCTAAACATAGCTCCACTAACGCTACTATTTGAGATGTTCTGTCCCAACCATCAGAGCAATGAACCACTAAGTGCATACTATTCAATTCAATGCTCTTCACTAGCAGCTCTGTCTGTTTCAACATATTCTTGATATGACCTAGCCAATTCGATTTGTTTAGCAGATCTTTGTTCACGATATTGGATGAGATATCGGAATCTTTCAAAGACTCTTTCACTTTGTTGATAGACTCTCTCATGCTGTGAATATTCTCGATGTTTAAGAAAACCTTCTTCACATTTTTATAATTGTCTATGTTTTCAGTGCCACCTCCAATTGCATGCTGAGCAACTGCATTTTTAATAGGTCTGGCATCAACTATGAGATTCAACTTGTTTTCGTGATGGTTGGTTTTGAAAATCTCATTGATTAATCGTTCGTCCTGATAAGACCTGTTCTGTTTAATGCCAACTAATGGTTGTGAGCATCGTGTAATAGTACATCCATTTTTCTTGTAATAATAAGTCAATGCAGGAAACCTGTTCTTGGATCTGTACTTCACTGTGTGCATCAAATTGTTGTCTGAAATACTTTTAGGTATTACCAATTCACTGGGGTATGTTGCACACAACTTATATTCTTTATTCAACATTGTGACTCTCCATTGATCACTTCCCAGCAGTTCTTCTCTACATGTATCTGTATCTATATCTGTACTTGTCCCTGCACTTTTAAATAACAATCCTTGCCTAGTAAACTCTCTAACGATATCATAATCTTTCCAACTGTTGAATTGAGTCTCGATCAAAATTGGTTTGTAATAAAACGCATACAGTTGTTTTAAACTGGTCACACACGTCAATTTCATAATACTCTCATATACTTCCCCACATTCTTTCAAATTTGCGAAATCAAAAGCCAAATAGTTGAAATCCCGACATCGAATCCTCAACGAACCACCTTGCATCAACGAATTGATACTATTAACTTCTGCTTGCGTGGTATGTGGTAATGCTAACATCGCAGAGCCTTTATTAAACTCGATCTTGTCTATGATTGGATAGCATATCCACAGCTCTCTGGTTGCTTGTTGTTGCTGTTGCTGTTGTTGCTCTTCTGATAAAGGCGATGGCGGGAGTGTGAAAATTAGATGGTGTGTTGTCAAGTGCAAAGTACCTTTAATCGATTGACCTCTTTTATGGAGAGTTACATTATCTACTTTAGCAATTTTGATAAACTCCATTGCCAGTAGTGGTTCAAAGAGTGTTTGAGTCTACTTACAAATTGAATGGTATGTACATATGTGAATATAAAAAAAAATAAACTTAGCTCAGTTCTCACTCTCTCCCTCTCTCTATGTCGGTGTCAGACTCCAAAAAAAACTCTCTTCCAAACCATCGCAATTCGCTTACCGATAAAAAGCTGTAACTAAAAAAATAAAGTTCTGTTATCAACCAGACATCCATTTCTGAGCAATCTCGTCCGTAACTCTCTTCTGCTTGTTAACCCATTGACCTAATGCCCAAAACCGATATTTCTTAAACACAGGTGCCTGTTGATATTGAAAATTTACAACAGTATCCAAATATTTATCCCTTACAAACTCCTTTTCTTTACCCGCATTTACATCACCTTCTTCAACAGGTGAAACCACTTGTTCAACTTTTATTTTCTGACTATTTTGTTCCCATGGTCTCATTGATTCATCATTGGGTATCCATCTCCCTTCTAATCTCCAGTTTTCACTATGACACATTTCGTGGATTCTAGAAACAGCACGTTTGAATGCAAACATCTCATCTTGTCCCGTGAACTTTGCTAGATCTTTGAAATTAGTTTTTAATTCAACATGTTCGTAATTTTTCTTACCTTCATCATAGGATGTGATGTTGGGTCTGTATGGGTTTTGTAAATCTATGCTTGTCTTTGAATACATTTCTTCGTTTTGGTTTTCTAAATTGTTATCATCGCCACCACCGACACTGCCAGCGCTTGTGAACTTACGTTCTGGGAAAAATAATGATTCTGGTTTTACTGCTGTACGTAGTACTAACTTGCATCTGGATTCATATAATGCATCTATTAGATTAATGAATTTTCTAGCTTCGTTCTTTTGCTTGATTGTGAGAATTGGAACACTGTCGATTATGATAGTATGGTAGCGTGCAGCCAACGATATGAAATCACTTGATCCAAACTTACAACCTGAACATAAATCTGAGAACTCAAACTTTACAATCCCATCATAATGGCTCTTAATTTCAATTGTTCGACCATATGATTCAAAACTAGTCTTTGAGAATTTCGTGCTGTCAACTATTGTTCCAACCAATTCGTCAAACTGCTTTTTGGTGTCTGTACCATCTCCATGATCAACAATCAAATATGGAATGACATTTGTACTTTCGTCAACTTCTTTATAACTCATTCTATAATCCACACTTGAGTTCATTTCATGAACATCACATTTAATCTTCAACAATTTCTCAAACAACTCAAACTGGTTCTTATTAAAACTGGTATCATAAAGATCATCAGGCAACCGGTTCGAAGTAGCGATCAACACACCACCTAACTTGAAATAAAAGTTCAAAAACATTTTAACTAGTTTAGCACTAGCTAAATCTGGTAACATGAACTCATCAAGCATCAACACATAACATTTATTGATCAATTTCCGAGCGATTTCGAACATCATGAGTTCATTCTCCGCTTGTAAAAAGGAATGTCTATTGATAATAATACCGTCTTGATCTGATCTTCGTTTATTAATCTCGTGAATCTCATTAAATATCCACAGTATTAGGTTATTGTAATGAATTCGTAACTTTCCATCAATCGGTAATGAACTTGCGAAAATATCCAAAAGCATGGATTTCCCACAACCCACTTCACCATTGATGATCAAACCTTTTGGTGATTCGACATCTATTAATTCTTCCTCCGCATTTAAAATCTTGATTAGTTCTTTATTAGTTCTGTTTATCTGGATCAACTTGCCCAAATACATCCCATCCCACCAGACATTCTTTAGAATGGTTGAATTGGATAAAGAATCTGGAATGAAATTAGTGAATAGTTTGGATTTATAGTATACTTTGTCTTGGCTTAAATAATGTGAATCCAAATTTCTAATTAGTTCATTGATCCTGTACGTTTTTTCCAGGTTAGGTTTGTAATCCAGTAGTTTTAGTTGTAGTTTTTGCAACTGTTTGGCTAGTATGTACTGGCTGATGTCTTGTTTTAGTATTCCCCTACTGATATAGTCTCTATAGATTTGTAACGGATCAGTTATAGTTAATGCACTTCCACTTCTACCATTACCAAAATCACCATCACTATCAGTTCCGGGTTCGGGATGTAATAATGTTGGATCGATATATGGTGTTCTGTTAAAAGTTCCTTTTGGTCCACAGGAAACAAACCGTTTTATTATTCTGGGTCTAGACATGGTGTTTGGTATTTCTCTATAGTCATATTTTCAAAGACAAAAGGGAACATTAATGCAGGGTAAAAAGTAAAACACGTATTGGACACGGGTTTAATTTTATATAAAGTTGTTGGTTAGGGGTGTCCCGATCAGTGATACGATTTCACGAAGCGGCTCAGTTTTTCTCGTTGATAACGGAGTTTTATGAAAGAAAAAACCTAGTACATGCATTATTTCAGTTCAATGCTACAATTATAACTGCTGGTATATACAATGGAGAATACAAGTTGATCCGATAACTATATCGGACGTGTATAGACAAAATAATATGAAAAAAAAAAACGGAAAGAGACAATGTTTTTTAAGAAAAGAAAATATGGATCTTTTTTCTGTTGAGTTGTTGGCTTAATTGTTTGAAGATCATTTATATTAATAACTTTGATCATAATAGAATTTAGTGAATATGCAATATACAGTATATGCTCTACTTAACTAGAGTCAAAAAGAAAGAGATCAATAAAAAAACTGATCAAGTGGCGTTACAAACGAATCTTTGATTGTCTCTGAATCAATAAGATCTGACATCCACAGAATAAGAAACAAATAATGTATAAGAAAACAGCACCAAATATAGTCTTTGCAACCTCTGGACCATCTTGTGGATCGTTTATTGAACCCATCATGGATTCATGGTTATTATAGAAAAGACCACCAATGACAGATAAAATAACAACACCAAAGGCCGATATTAAAGTACAGAACCATGCTTTACCGGACTGATTATAGTTTTCAAAAGAAATAAGTAAGTAGTTAGTATATCATTGTCTTGAGGACTTTTGAAAAGTGTGTTCTTTCTTGTGCAGAAAAAACTATTTAGACTCCTTCCACTTTATTGTATTTTCTGGCAACTAAATTAAAATGAACTCGGATACAGATTCAAAATAATTAATCATATATAAACTCAATACACTGAGTAAGAGTCAATCTTAATCATTCGGATAATGTCAGTGATTTAGTTATTCACCTCACAGCTGCTGTAAACTAAAACTGATATTGAACCATGCAATGTCTAACACAAATAACCCAAAATTCACAACCACAATATAACATTAATTGCTGACTTTTTAACATGAGCTAAGAAATAATTGGAAGTTCTACAGAAACTTGAATAGTTAAATAAAACGCTTGAGATAATAGATACAACTTGTCTTCATCTTTCACTTGAACAAAACACGTATTAAACTGAAAAGATCCAACAAACATACAGAAACAACTGGCTTCATCTTGTATATACGTAAATAATTCTAATGTGTGACCAAAGAGAACAGATTGTTGCGAATGCAAACGTACGTCGTTCTCTTCTCTATGTTGGCCGTATCTTCTAGATTGTGTTTGCAAGCAGCAGTTCTCACCATTTCTGCCATCGCTAAATGACGTGTAGGTAAGCGTGCCAAGCTGCTGGTTTTGGTTTCAGTTCCAGCAAAGAGAGTAACTACTAAATTTAATTCTACATTAGACCAAAAAACGGAGGGTATAATATAAATTATATTGTTATCAAACACAAATAAAATCTCAAGGATATTATATTGCAGATAATTCAAATAAATAAAAAAAAAAATAAAAAATCTAAAACCAACGAAACGCAAAAGTACATAAAGTTCGGAAAAACCACTGAGACGACTAGTAAATTAACACTCAAAACTTAAACAATTTGGAAAAAACATTGTAAGAGAGAAAAAAAGTGATAACCCCAAACGTAATGTATTTATAAAAGTAAAGCAAAACAAAATTCAAAATTCAAAACAAGAAAAGGTTAGTTGATAAAATTAGTTTTGGTAAATCTCTAAAAGAACGTTAAAACCCCGAATTTTAGTTCAAAAATAATAATAAAAAAAATAAACGCATTCAACATATAAATCATTACAACAGATATTAAATCAAAATAAACAACTCTTAAGTAAAGGAGTTTACTCTATAGCGTAGCAATCTCATTACCATCAACATTATTTTTCGAAGCACTCTTTTTTTCATTCTCTAAATCGTCTTCGTTTTTTGCAGAATCAATGCTGGTTTTAGCTCTCTTTCTTAACCTCTCTAATTCTTCACTATCGCGTTGATTACCCTTCTCAACTACCAAATTTCTCAATAACCTATTCTCCATTTCCAATTGCTTAATCTTCATCTCCATATTCTTACTCACTTCAGCTAATTCTTTTAATGATCTTTCCATTTCTTGTTCTTTCATTTTCTTCTTAATTCTAAAACGAGCGGATGCAGCTGTGTTGCGGCGTCTTTTATCGTTTTCAGTACAGTTTGTAGAATTATCTGAATTTGTTGGAGAAGGATTATTTAAATCCGACACACCATTGATCAGTGATGAGAAATTTCGAGGTGAAGAAGATTGACCTGAAAATAAAACATTGGATTGATTGGACGAAGAAGCAAATCGTTGAAGAGTAGAAATAGTTGGAGTTGTGGTTGCAGTAGGAGGAACAGTTGCAGTAGTTGAAGAAGTAGATGACATAGAAAATGAAGGTGTCCGGGTTACATTGTTGTTATTATGGTTGTTATTATTTGAATCTTTATTATTGTTCGTGTTAACATTGAAGTTTGGAAAAGTGGTATGAGAAGGTGAAACAAATGATTGTTGTTGTGGGACAGTCTGCTGTTGTTGCATAATATCAGGTTTATGGAAGGCTATCAAAGTGGCTAAAGCTTCAATCTGGGTCTGAGTTAAACCTGCAGCAACCAAAGTATTCTGAGCACCTTCAGGAACTTGAACTTTAGGTAAAGAAGATTGCTGTACAATTGGTTGTTGCTGTTGAAATTGCTGTTCTTGTTGTCTTAAATTAATGGCTGGAGTCTGTTGATGTAATAACTCGTGAATGGTCGAAGGAATCGTTCTAGTTTGATTACCATTAGCGGTATTACCGAGAGAAGAAAGTGAGGAAGATCCAACATTGTCTGGAGAAATATGATTGAAAGTAACATTATTAAATGCAGACAAGGTAGATTCACTATTGTTATTGATGTTATTTGAGTTAGCATTAACCTCATGATTAGTCCAACCAGTTAAGTTATCTTCATGCTTCATTTTTGGTTTATCTTCGTCAGGAAAAATGAACTCGTCGGTTGCAAAAGCTGCTAGCTCAGCAGTCAACTTTTCATCATAATCTGCACTTTCAGCTTCATTAGTAGTCATAAATGGTTCCATATATACTAGTTGTTCTAATAAAGCCATCGGCGTGTCGTCAATCACAGATGAACCAGGGTAGGGCATGTCAGAAGGCTGTGACTTTTGATTATCAGTATGATGATTTGAATTTGAGTTAGTGTTATTGTTTCCAGAGGAGGGAAAACTCGAAGAAGTGTAAGAAGAAGAAGAAGAAGACATTATAAGAAAATAGAAATGGTATGCGTTTATATATGAATAGATAGAGGAGTCAATTAAAAATTTAATTAAAGGTACCCGATTCAGGGATTAACGTGATGTAACCGGATCGCCGTATAAAAATAATTAAGTATCTGTACCAGGTTAATTGAGTTTTCAAAGACTTTTTAAGGATCTAAGAATAATAAACCCAAAAATTCTGGAGTAGAGATGGAAATAGGTCTAAATGTTGATTTAATGATGAGGTCTATTTTTTTGGTATGATAGTCTATATCTGTTATCTTATTTGGAAGACTATTAAATCAGGTCTTAGGTATGCTGCTGGTTAAGATAGTATTTGTGAAAAAAATCTTCCAATTACAGTTGAAGTGATGCAGAGGAAAGGAGTGTGGTTAGTTGTGGCAAGTTGTGGTTTTAGTTTATATCTAAGTTAATCTGAGCTGACCAATATTTCTTTCTGACTTTGGTCGTGTACTACATTATGATTGCGTGCTTTCAAGTATGCAGCCACAGTCACAGTTAGTTAATTGTTCCGAGTTCGGCATTAATTTACAACATAAACACTGTTGTATTTATTTTAATAGTACAAACTTTGCTGAATTTCTACAAACGCATTTACAAAACTTTTTTGATATTACATTGAAGTATATCTACACAACATTATCTTTCAGGATATAGAAATTTGTTTTACTTGATACAGAAACTAATTTTCCCTAATTATAAAATTCTCAAAAATATTCAATCAAAATTTTATTTAAGATGAATTTTTACAGAAAAACATTTTCTAATTCTTCCTTTATCTTTTCAGTAAAATATTAATTAAAATTAATTCCAACGTATACCAAAGAAACCAAAAAAATATAGAGAGTAAATATAGAATAAATAAATAGTTATAAATAAATAAATTAAAATACATTAAAGTTTTGCAACTTCGGATTTCCATTCAACTCCACACCAAGAACTAATATCCATGCACATTTGTCTAACGGCACGAAGAAGTTCTAATTCAACACCATTATTTAAAGCACCCTTTAGATGCCCTTTTAATTGAGGGTTGACATCTTGAGGAATTAAACATGACACAACAATAATTGAAGTTTCAATTTCATTTACAACGCCAGTGTATGATAATAAAGGAGAATAAACGTTATTGATTGTATGCTGCCATAAATCAGGATATGAAGTATTAAGCTGATTTATAACACGACGACTAACTTTACTATAAATCTTAGACCAAAATTCTTTTCCTCTTTGTCTTTGAGAGGTGTAATCATCATAAGACTTAATTAAAGGTCTATTTGTAGTTTCAATATTAGGTCTTAGATTCATAGGGGTCACTTCTTTCAATTTCATCATTGAATTTATAGATTTGGGGAGACCAGACAAAGCACTTGCTTTTAAAATTGATTCTCTGAACTTTTCAGATACTTTGAATAAATCATCAGTGGAGTTGGTATTGTATGGTGAATAATCAGTAATTCCTAAAGCATTAAGTTCCTGGTATTTTTCAATGATAGATTGAACTTTATCATATAATTCTAATGAAGGTGAGTGATTATCTTTCAAATGCAAGGCATAATGGTAAATCTTTGGAATATCGTTAGGCTTGTTGCACACAGTTAAAGTTACAGTCGCTATCAAGTACCAATAATCATGTAGTTTTGCAGCTGTAGAAAGTTTTAGTAGTCTTTGTGGAGTCAAGACAGTCATTACAGAGTATGTCGTACAACGTTTACCAATAGATTGGATAATAATAAAAAAAGACATTAACTCTACTTTTAGTGATTATAATCACGACTGATTATATATGGTGCAGAGGTGGAAACAAGCATTTACTCAATCGACGTATCTCACGCGTAAAAACAAGGACGATAAAACCACGCGTTGTAGCTAAACTTCGTTTTTCTGAAAAAGGCAATTTCACAAAACGAGCTATCCAGTCAAATTTAGTTATGCATTTAAAAGATGTATATACTGATGTGAACTTAAAAAAAGAACACAACACCTTTTGACACCCTCTGCAGTCTCCTTCTTCTTTATTACTATCACTAGCAGCTGTCACTACCATTATTTCTGCTTTATAGGCTTCGAACTTAGCTCATCCTTTTCCTGATCCATTCTTCTCTCATCTTTTCATAATCAGCATTCAGCAACGAAGTCTTCACTTTTAAGATAGAATTCTACCAAACACAAACATGGTGGACCCTCATATTGCAACTTACTCTAAAGTATGTGATTTTTGTCTTCTTCTTTTCTTTTAATTGCTAGTTATATGCTGTTACTATTACTACAATAGTATCCACAACAACCCCCTTTAAAAAATTATTTATCTCAAAAGATACTAACTTATCTTATGTGCCACCTCTTTCTTTTTTGTTACTTTAGGTTGAAGTATTTGAGAGTATAATAAATAACATGCCTCTAATGCGTAGACGGTCCGATGATTGGGTAAATGCCACCCAAATCTTGAAAATTGCTGGTTTAGGGAAAGCTCAGAGAACAAGGGTATTAGAACGTGAAATTCATAAGCTACAACATCAAAAAATTCAAGGTGGTTATGGGAGATTTCAAGGTACCTGGGTTCCGTTGGATGTTGCAAGATCTTTAGCTGACAAACATAATTTTACCAAAGATCAAGTTAAAGTGTTATATTACGATCCAGAGGTTGATGGGCCTTTGCAGAGACTTCCAACTTCTAATAAGTCCCTCAATAAGTCTTCAGCTTCAAACTCTGCAGTTAAAAAGAGAAAAGCTAAAACTGAAGATGTTTCTACAAGACCGACTAAGAAGCCACATTCTCCTGTTTCCAAAGTCAACTCTATTGTAACTACGTCGACTCAAACTCCAGTTTCACCCTTTACGTCATTACCTGTTTCTTCACAGCTTCAAGATAATCTGCCTCCAACATTTGGAAATCACCAGTATTCTATTCCTTCTCAAACTACCAACCAGTTACAGAATCAAGCTACCAACCTTAAACGATACTCAGTTCCTTCTCAACCACATTTACAACAGCAGCAAACTGGACAGTTTCATCCATCTCAACAGCAAATTCATCTTCCTCCTCAACAGCAAGCTCAACCTCAATCTCAATCTCATCAACCTAACTATACAACTGTTCAAGAAGGAAATGGTTTGAAACAGCTGCAAGATCAACAGGCTAGATATGCTGCAATGTATAATCAAGTTTCTTATCAACTTTCCAAACGCCCTTCTCAAATGAATCAGTATAACCATAATAATTATGGCTCCGTGTCCACAAATGATGGATCACATGAAGAAATACGTCTAAATAGATCTGATTCGGATACGTCTGCATCTGCTGATGAGTTTCCTCAGCCACCATCACAAACCAAGTTTAATTATTTACAACAGAATCAACAACATTTCATTCCAACTAATATTCCAACTCCTCAACCTTCTCAACCACCATCTCAGCATCATCAAACACAGCAGCAAGAACCACAAACAGATGTAGAAACAGAGGATCCAGATTATTATACTGATCGTTTGATTTCTTACTTTTCAAGTGATAATGTTCCAATCCCCGAATTTCTTTATAATCCCCCTGATGACTTTGATATTAATAGACCAATAGACAATGAAGGGCATACCCCTTTACATTGGGCTTCAGCTTTGGCTTCTTTGAATGCCGTTCATATATTAATATCTAAGGGTGCAGATCCCTTAGTTTTAAACAAAAATGGTATGAATTGTTTGTCCAAATTAATACATTTCACTAATTCTTACGACATGAAAAATTTCCAAGGTATTTTACATTTATTGAGACAATGTTTAATTGTCCCTGATAGCAGAGGTAGAACTCCATTGCATTATTTAATGGATTTGACTTCTTTACCCAATAAGTTCAATTGCTTATCTTATTATTTCAGTGAAATTGTTACTTTTATTGAATTTCAACAAAGAGAAGCCGAAAAAATGGCTTTGCGAAATTCTGGAGGTATTGATAAGGGTGAAAGTAAAAATCTCTTGAGGATTTTAATCAGTCATAAAGACAAAGAAGGTAATACTGCTTTACATTTGGCTTTGAAAGGTGCTGGTAGATGGTTCATAAAATCTCTATTACAATTTGGTGCTGATGCTGATTCTGTTGGTGCTGAGAACATTCCTTCTGATATTCTAAAGGAAATTGAACTAGAAAATCGTTTGGCTGACGGAATGCAACCATTCACTCCCGGTGAATTGATGGTTTCTCCAGCTACGGAGTCTCCTCCAACACCCGCTAAAGTTCAAATTCCAACTCAAAGATATCACACTCCAAAACAACCTAGTGTTGCTAATTGTGCCGTTCCCCCTGTAGATAATGAGATTACGAAGGATGGACACTCCATGATGGATATTTCGGAAAACAAGGAAAATATTTGTGAACCTCAGGATGTGTCAATGCAAGGGAGTACTCCTAAGGCTTCTGTTAAGTTAGAAGGGGCAATTAAAGTTGCAAGCACTCCTAATCATAGTACCTCTAAATCTGATACAGAAGATGATTCCCCTATCAAGATTACAAAAGATTTTAGAAGTAGATCAGTCGGTATTTCAATTCGCAATTTTAAAGAGAATTTACCTTCAGTTTTGGCTTCGTTGAATGAAAGGTTCGATGAAGAACTAGCTGAGAAGAATGATGAAATTGAACATAACAATATGACTTTAACTAAAATTTCCAGAGAAGTTGAACTTCTTGAAAAGAAAAGTTCTCATTTACTTCAGCAAATATTCAAAGATGATGACGAAGTTGATTATAGAGCCTTCTTGAATTCCAATGACTCCCCTAAATCTAAGCAGGTAAGAACAATTGGCTTACAACCTTCTTTCCACGGTACAGAAAGCCTGGATATGCTATTACAAGATAAGTTGATTAATTTCAGACAAGAATTTGAAGAAAAGAGTAATATCTTAGTTAGTTTATACGAAAGATCTCAGGCTTTAGAGTTGGCTAAATCAGTAAATAATGAAGAATTGAAAATAACTAATGAGATAGAACAAGATAAGACTCCTGAAACCAAAGCCAAAGCAAGTAAATTGGCAGTTGAGCTAACTTTATTACAAATTGGAAGAAGGAAATTAATCAGCTCTATCATTGCTTTTACTGGAGGTTCTTTTTCCCCAGCTAATGGATCTGATACCTCTTTGTTAGATGATAATGATTTTGATGACTTTGAATTTGGTAATAACTTGTCGGTTGACAATAGAGATACAACCCCTGCTGGTTTGGCTTTATTGAAAAAGGAGCAATTTGATGAAAGGAAATTGCAAGCTAAGTTGTATTTGTATAAAAAGCTTATTAGCAACATATGCAATTTACCAATGGATGAAATCGATCAAGACTTACTCGATGGTATTGAAACAAGATTACTTGAAGGAGGTAAAGTTGGATCTGCTTCCGTGTGACTGCTTGTTTTTCAACCTTTTCTAATATATTAATAAATTTTTTATATGTACACTTTTAGTTTCTATTATTTACATTTTGTTTACATTTTTTTGCTTTTAAGATTTTACTCTCTTGGTTTTAATTATACTATTTATTTGCTTGTTTCCCAAACGCACTCATTTTCGTAAGATCCCACTACCTTCAAGGTGACATCAGTGAAAACATACTTCGAAAAGTATAAACTAATAAATATATCTTATATTAATGGAAGAAACAAAAAAAAGTAAAACAAAATAATAGAATAAAAATTATCAGAAAAAAGCATATGAATAAAACAAAAATAATTAGATGAACTACCGTAAGAACCATAGTAAATATGCAATGAAAGAAAAAATGTTGAATTAAATTAATTTTAAATGTCTATTCTTTACCCAAATCAACACCACCAATTGCCCAAATTTCCTTTTCATCTTCAATCTGATCAGAGAACATAGCTTCGTGGTCACCACCAGCAGAAATTCTTTCTCTTTCGACATCTGCCAAACGACGTCCAACTCTTTTAGTATATTCAGTAATTGATCTCATTTGAAGAGTAGCACCCGATGCAGTTGCAACCGTAGTCGATCCGGATTCGGAGGAAACCCAATCCTTAAAATACTGACCATTTTCATCATCAACTAAATTGAAAATAGCTAAGAAACTCTTCTCAGCGGCTAGTTTAATAGGGATGATTGGATCTCTAACACAAGCAAAAACAGAAGGAGCAATAACATTAATGAATGGTAAGACAAATCTCTCATATTCAAACCTACAAATAGTTCTAATAACCATCAATGAAAGTCTTCTAGTGTCAGATGAATTAGAGATAGGTTTTGACATTGAAATACATAATTGATTAATAATAGCTTCAAGAGAATGTTCATTATGTTCATCAATTTCAACACCTTTCAATGAAAGCAGTAATTTACCTGCAGCAACTGTGGCATTATCACTGACATAAGGCATTGGTGATTGCAACGCATTAACAATATATTCAACAACATCATTAAATAATCCTGAAGAAACAACGTGATGAGGCGAATCCTTTAAGAAAGCATTCAAAGTCAAGATAGCAAATCTAGAAGAGTTGGACTCAGATATATCAGAATCTAAAACCTTAGCCTTCATAATATTGGCAGCCTCTTCAGTGAATAAAATTTTTGACAGAGCACCAATTAACTTGGCATAAGCAACAGCTGCGCCAGTAGTAGCTTCTTCATTAAACATTTCCTTTTCGACTAATGACATAACACCGTTCTTAGAATTTTCATTCATTTTACTTCCAGCTTTATCAACAACCTCCAATAATGCTTTTAGCATTGCTGTCTTAACACCAGCATTTTCAGCACCAGTTGCTGCCTTAGCACCACCTAATAATTCTGTAACTAATGGGTCCACTCTTGGTTGAAACTCAATTAAAGTACCTAATGCTTTAGCAGCTCTAGTTCTTAATAATTCATTAGAAGGATCACTCAATGATTTAACAAATGTACGTTGAAGCTGTGGAATAAATGGACGTAAGAACTGTGGAATCTTTGCAAATAGCTTGTTTAAAGCAAGTAAAATAGCACTTTTAACGTCACCATTAAATCTTTCACCGATAACTCTGATCAATGGACCAACTATAACAGTAACAAATGGTCTCAAAGCAGTTGCAGGGGTGTAATCAACAACTCTAGCGATACCATTAGCGGAAATTTCTCTCTGTTGACTATTACCATACATTAAACCATGCAAGAATATTGGCAAAATACAGTTTGGACCCTTTGGAAGAGTAAACACATATAAGTCTTCACCTTGTTTACCAATCAAAGATAAGGATTGCTCTGCTGGGAAGACCAATTTATCAAGAGATTCCTTAGACTGCTTCTTAACAAGAATTGAAAGTGCCTCAAAACTGTTCTTAGCAATAATTTTATCCTCATGATCAAGAGCAAAAATACATTGAGTTAATAAATCTTGAGTGTAAACAGAATAATCAAGTGTTGAATCAGAAAAGAATGTTGGGAGAACTTCATAAATAACAGAAGCTTTCTTTGAATCTTCATGTCTCATTAACGATAAGACTTGCTGCATCAAAGAATGACAACCTTCATAAACATCAACTGAAAGTAAAGTACCAGTCAAAGCATTAATCAAATCACCTCTATTTTTGTCTCCAACAATAATTCCATCTACTAGAGAATTAATGATAGTAGATAATCTCTTGAATAAGGCAGAACCGGCAACTTGAGCCAACGCACCTAATGCACGTGCCTTGATAGGTGGAGTCAATAAAGATGGAATCAAAATTGGGAAGATTACATCTGATTTTGTAGCCATAATTTCTTGCAAAGCAGATAAAGCATTATCAGATTCTGTAGTATCCAACATATCCAATAGTTGTGGAATAACTTCATCAATTGCAGAATTACCAACTGAATCTTGGAAAACCTCAAAGGCAAGAGCGGAAGCCTCTCTAACAGCAGGATTTGGATCAATAAGAGTATCACGAATGATATGAACAAAGCTTGCATGAAATTCGTTAACATCAGAAGGATTGCTGGATTCGATTAATTCACGAGCTGCAATACATATACCTTGTCTTGCATCGGAGTCACTGGAAGCAATAGAACTTTCTAATGTTGGGACTAATTGAGATAAAGCGTTACCACCAACACGTCTAACCATGTCTCCCAAAGTAGTAGCGGCAATAGATATTTGAACTTCATCAGAGGAAGCCAATCTACGAATAATAATTTGGGTAAGAGTTGGTAAGATTTCTTTAGCAGTCTTCGGGGTGTTGGCAACCAAAGCCTTCCAAATATTAACGGAAGCAACCCTAACAGTACCAGCAGTATCAGATCTACAAACAAACAAAGAGGCCAAAATATGATCTCTTCTTTCCTCTCCAAGAACTTCCAATAATGCTTGATTAACGTTATTAGATAAGGAAACCAAATCATCAGTGAGTTCTTGTTTACCAGTAATACCACCAATCTTGAATAACAAGTCACCAAGTAATTCGACAGAAGACAATCTAATACGAGGGTTGGAATCAGACAAACCCCTCTCTAATTCAGGTAACAATAAGTCAACAGCCTTAGTAGCATAATTAGAAACGATAAGACGACCAGCTCTCAGTGCAGTGTCTCTAATTTCTTCATCATTATCAGCTAAACCATTCAAAATTGGTGCAATAGTTTTAGAAATGTAAGGGGCAAATTGATTACCAAAGCAAACAGGTAAGAATAATAATAAAGGCATGAAACCAGCACGGACATATGCTTTCTTTGAAACAGTACCAGCAAAAATAGTAGGTAACATGTCGTCTAACTTTCTGATACCTAAACCTCTAATGATTTCAGCTAAAGCTTGAGCAGAACCCAGTTTATCACCAATAGAATATTCGTCTTGTAAAGTTGCCAACAAACCAGGAATTAAATCTGGGAATCTTTCTTCACCCAATTTCTCAACTAATGAACCCAATGCACGTCCAGCAGTAGCTCTAGTTTGTGGAACTGGATCAACAATAGCAGTCTTCAATTCCGAAACAACTTGGTGTAAGTAAGGACCTAAATCTTTGGAATCAACCAAAATAGCCATATTACCAATAATTTGACAGGCTTTTCTTTTAGTGGTAGAAGATCTTTCAAGCATACCTCTGTGTATAACATGAATAATCAAAGCTAATGAAGGACCATCAATATAATGAACAAATTGGGTATTAATTAAGGCATCCAAAGCTTCCGTGGTATGCTTTGTTGGATCACCAATTGCTTTCAAAAGGGTAGGAACCAATTCTTGAATTTCTGGATTTCTGATGACTTCACCAAATCTTTTTAGAGATTGATCAGCAGCTTTTCTGACTTCCTTATGGGAATCATTTAGAACGCCAACAATTTCCGGAACAATGGTAGGCAACGAAGCAGATAATTGAGCTGGATCCAAGTAGGCCATAGAACCTAACAATTCCACTGAACCTTTCTTTGTTCTCCATGCAATATCATCCAAGTTACTGATAGCTAAAGGAATTAATTTCTTAATACCAAAGCTGGTGGTATTCTTCATAATCATTCTTGCAGCGTAATCAGTTGCTTCTCTTACTTCAGGTGATTGATCACCTAAACTCTTTAAAACAATAGGTAAAATCTCAATAACGTATGGTTCAAATAATGGACCTAAAGATTGAGCCAAACATTCAAAAGCAAACGAAACACCTTCTCTCTTCTTAGAATCCTTCTTATCATCTGAAGCTTCAGTTAAGTTACGAATGATATCATTTTCAGCTAATGCCTTAATACCAGCACCTTTAACTAAACCAGAAATACCATATGCGGCACCTCTTCTTTCAGCTAATGATTTACTAGAAATTAGTTTTTCAAATAAATTATCAAAGTGAGAACTCAACTTAGTTTTAGTAACAGAAACCAAAGGAGCAATACATTCAGAAACGGCAAATTGAACATCTTCAGATGGTGTATCTAATGCCTTTAATAATCTGGTAACAATATTATCAATTCTTGGATCAGATTCATCTAAGTGACGAGCTAAGTTACCATACAAAATAATAATACTCTCTTTAATATGATCTTGAACTTTACTTCCTTCATCTTTGACTGCCAAACCTTTCTCAAAAATGGAAATTAGAACTTCAACATTCACTTTACCCTTCGAATTAATAATCGACAGACCAGCATCTTGTAATTCATGTCTGACATGCTCTTCTTTGTCACCTAAAGCTCTCTCATCAATCAAAAATGTGAACACCTTCTCAACAGCTGCAGTACTGTTGAAAGCAGGAGCTAAATATTTCAAAGTTAATGCGATACCACTTCTTTCTTCCCAAGTATCAATGTTCTCTACACCTGATTTAATAACTAAACCAAATTTATCAGTCTTAGGTGCAGGGGGTTTCTCTTTAACTTTATATAATGCAAGCAGTTCAGTAAGAGTTTGGTTAAATATATCGACGGACTTCAAGTCAATAACAGATTGGGCAATAGATTTACCAATGGACAATCTGATACCATTATCCTTATTTGCCAGATGGGCAATCAATTTATGAGGAGCACTCTGGTCTAATTCAAACCTACTTTCTTCCCAAATTGTTCTAGCTATCGCACTGTTTGATTCATCATTATCAAAGCAAGCAATATATAATTCTTCACTAAATTTCACATCCGACAAATCAAATTCATTATCTAATGCTTCTAATACAGCTGTTCTAACAAATGCAGTAGGTTCAATTACTTTAGATATAATTAATTGTAGATCAGAATCAGATGAATTCACAGAAATATTTTGGGCTAATGCAATAAAACAGTCTTTCGAAAGTTTAGCTTTACTTGGAACAGTCATCAAGGTTAACAAGTTTTTGATAATGGCAGTTCTAGGAATGGAATCATCTTGAAAAGCTTCACAGTGAGAGGAAATAATTTCAATAGCTAAAGCTAACTGTTCTTCTTCTGGGTCTTCTTGAACAAAATCTGTTTTAACCTGCATTTTATGCTTACTATGCTGTAATGAATAATTCTTACCAATTTCAATCACTCTAACCAATAATGGCAAAATGTACATCAAAGTCAAAGAGTCAAAACGCACCTTATCTGAAGATAACTTTAAACTAAATAATTGATTAGTCACAAGTTCATTCAAGTCCTTAGCGGTGTATTCAACTGGAACAAAATCTATATTATAAAGTCTTAACGTAGCAGCGCCAATCCAATGTATATTAGAAGTACCAGTTAGACCACTAACAGTAAATACATGAGACATACTTAAGAAACATTTGGTAGAAAGTTCACCAACTAATTTCTTACAACTTTCTGACTTCAATAAATTTAGAATACTGTCAATAGCAGTTGGAAACCAAATTTTAGTACCATTATCGACAGTTCCAGCTTCAATGGATAAAGCAATGATAATTTCCAACGAACGGCGTAATCTTTTGTAATCAGAATTGATAGATCTTCTAATTTTAGTTTCTAATTTTAATTGATCACTAACTAACGATTGTTCTTCTTTTGTTAATTTCTTTCTAACTTCGGATTTCTTTTTAGTAGCGACATCCTTACGAATACTTTCTTCCCATTTTAATGTTTCATAATCTTTCGAATTTTTATTAATAGATTGTTTCTTTTGACCTTTAGATAAAACATCAATAACCAATTCACCGTCGGCACCGTTCCAGATGTCAATCTTATCATCAGTGATATCTTGTAAATCTGAAATATTTAAATCAGATTCCAAAACCGATTTAATTTTAGGAATAATTGAATCGGCAGAAATGAAAGAGACAAGAGCAATAGCACTACAAGTGGCTTCATAAAAACCACTCTCATCAGTTGTAGAGTCTGCATTAATTAAAATTTCAGTTGTAGAATCAACAATCTCTTGGGAATATCTAGAAACAATTTGTCCTGGATCAAGGTTGGCTTTTTGGCAAATACCAACCCAACCAGTTCTAAGGGATTTCATTAAAGTATGATGAGAAGGAACCAATAACTTGACCACGATATCCTTCAGTATAAACTTATTCAATTTACTATTATCATCTTTTGTAATAGAAGAGACAAAAGGGGGTAAATGGTTAAAATCTAAATTCAACTCTTTATCATGCGTGGTTTGGTTCAAATAACAAGTTAAAGCGGAGACAAATGACTCACTAATAAACTTTTGATTCAGTATATTACATTCAGAAAGTAATGAGACGGCCAGTCTTCTAACGCTTGGAATAACATTTTTAGATAAGCAGAAATAAAGCCAAGCAAACCCACATTCATTTGAAAGTTCGGTTAATGGTTTACTCAAAGCAGCTAAAGATCTAACAAACCATTCTTGTTCATCTTCAGACACATATTTGATATATAATTTCTCATTGGTTACAATGGATGAAGATTTATCAGTAATAGGAACTTTAGTTATTAATTCCAATTTACTAATTAATTCTAGTAATGACTCATCTGAAGATATGGTGGAAAAAGAAATCAAAGTAGATAAAGATGCGTATCCACCAGTAATGAGTTTATTTGCAACAGAAGGTAATGGAGATTTGATACATTCTTCTAAAACAGTGACTAACAAAGGAGCAATCTTTTTAAAAAAGTCATCTGTAGATGAAGTTGAAGAAGTCAGATTCAACACTGACTTGGCTAAAGCAACGTTCCAACATTTTCTCAAGTTTTGCTTTTTCTGGTTCAAGCCAGAGGTAATTAAATCCAAGACCTTTTGTTCTACTGATTGATCTAATTCAAGAATATAAAAGACAAAACCAAATAAAGTTGAAGATAAAGCTGACAATGAAACATCATGTGAATCCTTTGCGATAATAGGAGTGAGCTCTGATAATAATTTGGATATTAAAGGTGTTGACACTTTAGGTACAGCATCCAATATTTTGCCAAACAGCACTTTCTGTTCAATAGCAGTTGGTGTAAGACCTTTGAGAATCTTGAATAATTCAACCAAGAGGACAGACAACTCTTTTTCATCATTTTCGGTAGAATTTTGTAAAATAGCAATTAAAGATTTCGAAGAACCAAACCTCACGGATTCTTTAGGAGACTTCAATGAAGCAGTCAATTGTCCTAAAAACTTGCTTTTAGATAATATTTGAAGAATATCAACGTTATTCGGATTAATAGCAGAAAAGAGAAATGGGGAAATATTACCAAAAGTTAATTCTGAATTTCTTAAAGCTGCTTTCTCTAGATTTGGAATTATGGTGTTTGTTAAATCATCGGCAGTCACAAAGTTTAACACAAAAAATTGAAACGTTTGTAAGGAGTAATGTTGGGGAATGATTTTAGTTGCCAGAGCATCTTTGGAAAAGAAGTTTACAATCGATGCTTTGTTTTCAGAAAAAATATCATAAGAGGTATTAGACTTGACTGGTTTAAGAGAAACTATGGCAGAGGAAAGTAATCCAATATGAGACAGAACACCAGATATTGGAAGTTTTGAATTGCAAATATATTTGATAAAAAATTTAACGTTATTAGAATCTTTCTTTAAAGAGGCAATAATAGCCAATCTTATCTTTTTTTCAGCTGAAATAATAATTCTTCTGTCATGTTTTTTAAGACTTGAACTATCCAATTGATCAAGAAGTTTAGCGGTGGCAATAGAGTTTAAAAGATTAACAGAAGTTGAGATAAGCTCTTGAGCTTGTTCCTCAAAATTTAATGAACTTGAAGAATTAGTAATCAAGTAAGTGTTCCAATCTAATAAAACTAACAAGTCAGCAGGGGCCATTAATTTTGAAGACAAGGTATTGATGAATTTTGAAAAAATCTTCAAGTACTTAATTAAATCAATTGAAAGAAACAAAGAAAACGACTGTAGTACTAGAGAATCAAAAGTGGAACTAAAAGAGTTGTTACAATAAGTTTTCAATATTGACAAACATATGATGTTTAGATCTTGTTCCAATAACTCATTTTGCTTTAACTTTAATAAGGTGTTTAGCTTTTGGATGGCATTGATCTTATTATTTGTCGAAGAGGTCTTTAGAAGTCTAAGCAGAGGTGTAATCTCGCTTATAAAAAGACTATCAGAACCATCCATATCGGAAAAACAATGTTAGCAATTGAGAGTATTTGTGTGATATTTGATTTGATTATAAGTGAATTTCCCCATATGCAAGGGTTATAGCACACAAATTTTTCAGTCTGCGTTGAACTGAGTTGAGAGTATTTATGGTCGTGTGCTACCCATATTTGAATCAGGTGATTACATCACGTGTTACAAATCGTTGACTAACAATCGATCTCATAAATGTCGCGTAATAAAATATAATGTGAATAGTAAGTAGAAAAACGCGTAATTTACCCCTTCATCCAATTTCAGTCAGTTTTACTCAATTCCAAATAACTATAAGTTGAATGCAACTAATAAATTTGTGAACAACTTTGTTTGGAAAATAACATTTATTCCAAAAGAATTTACTTAAATTATATATAATGTGGAGTTACCATAATCTGTTGGCAATTAAACCACGTCACGTCAAATAAAATTCCGCGATCTCTTTCTCTTTTCTGCTGCTGCAATCAATAGTTTTTTTTCCATTTTGGGTCTTAATTCTCTCTCTCCTTTATATTAACGATCTTTTTTTTCTTTCCTTCTGCCTTGTATTATTGTGTTTTTTATAAGGATTACTGACATATTCTTTATCAATTACCCTGAAATCATATTATTTCAATCCTTTATAGCGCTAAATCATCCACTATAGACATACACATTGGTTTTTTATAATTAAACAATTCTCACATTTGGCAAAACCCTCTCTCAACCAGGCTACGTACGCTAAACCAACCTTCAAGATTTCCACCTGGTTTTCTTTCTCATACACTATACATTATATTCTATTTCTTCCCTTTAGTAAATAGGTCGTATCTTCACAAAAATGCAAGTGGTTTATTCCCAGTCTCAAGAAGATGTCATAGCTGAAAAGATTCTTAAAAGAGCAGAAATAGCAAGAATTACTAGACAGCTAAAGTCAAAATTATTCAAAGCCGGGCTGAAAATTCGTGAGTCTCAAGGTAAAATCACTTCACCTTCTACTTCACCAGTTAAAAATCCACATAATAATCGAAATGAAAGAAGACAAACCGTTAGATCGGTACATTCAACTTCCAGTTTGACTACTCCTATGAAAAGAAAATCTTTACGTACGTTGGACGAATCCGAAGAAGAATTTTCATCTCCTGTTAAAAGAATGCACAATTCAAGTGTACCTTCTTCTCCATTTTATTCTCAAACAAGTCCCTCAAATAATCATAACCCATTAATAACTTCATCACAACAAACCCAAAAGACTTCACCTCCAAAGACTCCACCAAGTAATAGATTCGCTTCCTTAAACGTTTCCGCGTTACAAAAAACTCCAACTCCAAAAAATGGTTCATCCACAAATTCCGCTTCTCAAGCTTTACAGAATGCTTTATATTCGACACCAAAATCAACTTCTGTTTCGAAAGTCAAAGATAATTTGAAAACTCCTAATACCAAATTTGCTGACGAAAATGAAGAAGGGGCCGATTTGTTGTTATACATGTCTAACTCTCCCGCAAGAACAAATGCAAGAGATAGAGATTATAATCAGTTATACATGAACATATTATCTACTCCCAAAGCTAACCCATCCACTCAAGGAACTAGTTCAACACCAAACGTAGTAATCGGGTCCACTACTCCTCCTCCAAGGTTAACGCTGCCATTTGCTACTCCTTCTGGTCAAGCTACTACCAATAATCCAACAGCTACAAGTGGCCAAATAACTTCAAACCCTAATATATCGTCTAATAACATGTTCCCACCACTTCCAACTACCCCTAATACAAACTCTCTCAATCGTTCAACAATTTCAGACATTACTTCTTCGTCACTTAACACTCCAACAAATAATGCTACTACTCAATACTTCAATCTATCAAGATTTCACACACCTGCAACTCCCCAAAATAAATTTGTTTCCAGAGGTGCAAATGTATTAAATAAGACACCTGGTTTCAGTATGTCTGATTATGTTAATATTTTTACGCCATCGCCTAGAGCCACTAGAACGCCTGATTTTCATGCTCTTACTAGTAACAGACCAGCTGCTCTACTATTCTCAGGACCTGGAAACATTGATAGCATTAACTCTAAAAATGGTTCGAAAGATGCCGATGATGTGTGATTAGCTGATGATTTCCCATGATCTTTTTGTTCCTTTTTTGCTTCCCTTGATTTTTTACTGAGCCAATCATCGCTGAAGAATCCTTTGGTCTTTATTCATATAGTTATTGGTTTGTTTTCCGTCCATTATTTTGCATTTTCTTCCTCGTCTCCGTTTTGATTTTGATTTCTGATTTAAGTTCTTATGCCTTGACTCATTTAGTCTTTTCCAAACTTGCTAATAATTTTTTATACAGCTAGATTTCATTTCTGAATCTCACAGGCATATAACTGGTTCGTTCTTGGTTATTCTTGATTTGTTTTTAAATTTGTTGCACCCTTCGTTTCTATTATAATTTTCTAATATAAAATCTATATTTAAATATTTGTCCGAGATACTAAGTTCGTATTGTAGAACAATTTATACATATAACCGTAATACATCTATAAAATCCCATAATTAAATTTCCCATCCAGTCAAATTGGGTACCAGATATGAGATACAGGTAGACACGATATTTCGAGAAAGATTATTTGATGAAAAGTAAATGATATAATATAAATGAGTATACAAATCAACAGAAATATCAAAGGCGGCTGACCTATTAAAGTAAAAGTTTATAAACAAAAAAAACATATAACCAACTAAACACAATAGAGATTTACAACAAATATGTCCTACTTCACCAAAACGGGTAGCCAGCCTGGCTAGCTCAATCGGTAGAGCGTGTGACTCTTAATCACAAGGTTGCGGGTTCAAGCCCCGCGTTGGGCTTTTTTTTAAATCACTGTTTTTTTGGAAAAGTCGTGTACAAATGTCAATCTTAAAATTTATTTTCAAATTTTTTATAATAAAAATTCTTTAATCAATACAAGCTGAAAAGCATCTTTTTAACTTCAATAAATCAACCAGAAAACTCTTTCACAGACTGTCCAATTTAAAATGGTATCAACTGAGAAGTTAAATGGTTCCAGCTCTAAAAGGAGCCTCTTTTCAAAAGATAAGAAAGCTGAACAGTTATCAAAAAACACCAGCCCATCATTATCTAGAAAGAGAACAATTAAAGAACAAGAAGATGATAGTGATTCAGAATTAGATGAAGATTTTGAAATCGATGGATCGATCGATGCGGAATCTAGTGAATATGAGAGAAGTTCAAGTGATGATGATAATGAAGAAGAAGAAGAAGAAGAAGAAGACTCAGATGCAGAATTTAATAAAATGTTAGCAGAGGAAGATCAAGAAGATAGTGATTTGGATTCTTCAGATTTTTCAGATGAGCCAGCTGAAGATTCATTATCAATTACAGACAAACTATCAGGTATCAAAATTAGAACATTATCAGATGCATCATTGAATTCAATAAAATCAATCAAGACTAAATTTTCAGATGGACGTGAAAGAATATTAAGGCCAGAAATTGAACCAGTGTATGATTCTGATGACTCTGATAGGGAAGACTACAACACAATTGGTAACGTTCCACTCTCTGCATATGAAGAATATCCTCATATCGGTTATGATATCAACGGTAAGAGAATTATGAGACCAGCTAAAGGTTCTGCACTAGAGCAATTATTGGAAAGTATCGATTTACCTGAAGGTTGGACTGGCTTACTAGATCATAATACTGGTACTTCCTTGAATTTAACTGAAGAAGAATTAGAATTAATCCATAAGATTGAAAAGAATGAAAACACAGATGAAAGTGTTAACCCTTATGAACCTACAATTGAATGGTTTACATCTAAAACTGAAGTTATGCCATTAACAGCAATACCTGAACCAAAGAGAAGATTTGTTCCTTCAAAACATGAAGCTAAGAGAATTATGAAGATTGTTAAAGCTATTAGAGAAGGTAGAATTATTCCACCCTCCGAAAAGAAAGAACAAGAGGAAGAAGAAGAATTGAATTTCGACTTATGGGCTGGTGCTGACGATGATTTTTCTAAGGATCATATTATGACATTAAGGGCACCGAAGGTTGCTCCTCCAACTAATGAAGAAAGTTATAACCCACCAGGAGAATATTTATTAACTGATGAAGAAAAGAAGAAGTGGGAAGAAATGGAACCAAGTGAAAGAGAACATAACTTTTTACCTCAAAAGTATAATGCCTTACGTAAAGTTCCTGGTTATCAAGAGTCAATAAGAGAAAGATTTGAAAGATGCTTAGACTTGTATTTGGCTCCAAGAGTTAGAAAAAACAAGTTGAATATAGATCCTGAATCGCTAATTCCTGAATTACCATCACCTAAAGATCTAAGACCCTTCCCAATTAGGACATCTACTATATTCGAAGGTCATAAAGGTAGAGTGAGAACTTTATCTGTAGATCCATCTGGAAATTGGTTAGCTACAGGTTCTGATGATGGTACAGTCAGAATATGGGAAGTGTTAACTGGTAGAGAAGTTTATAAATATGTGATTATTGAAGATATTGCAGAAGACTCTGAGGATCATATTGAAGCCATTGAGTGGAATCCATCTCCAGATACTGGTTTACTTGCTATCACGTGTGGAGATTCAATTTATTTAGTAGTCCCACCTATCTTTGGTTATGAAATTGAAAATAGAGGGAGACTGAAGATTGAAGATGGTTGGGGTTATGCTAAGACAAAGAGTGATAAGACAAACTTGGGTGAAGTGAATGGTGATGATGATAATGATGAAGATAATCAAAATACTGCGTCCTCTGCTAAGGATGATGCTGCTAAATGGTTGAGACCAACTTCATCACAAGCAGATCGTGGAATTTCTGCTGTTATTATTACTTCTAGAGGTGCTACATCATCTGCTTCCACAATTAAAAGGATCTCATGGCATAGAAGAGGTGACTATTTCGTTACAGTGTCTCCAGATGGTGGTAATAGAGCTTCTGTTTTAATCCATCAATTGTCTAAACATGCTTCACAATCACCATTCAGAAAATCTAAGGGTATTATTATGGATGCTAAGTTTCATCCTTCCAAGCCAAACTTAATAGTAATGTCCCAAAGATACATCAGAATTTATAATTTACAACAACAACAACTTGAAAAGAAGCTTCTACCTGGTGCAAGATGGTTATCTTGTTTGGATATACACCCTAGAGGAGGTGATCACATTGTAGCGGCTTCATATGATAAGCGTGTGTTATGGCATGATTTAGACTTGAGTAGTACACCATATAAAACTCTAAGATACCATGAAAAGGCCGTTAGATCTGTTGCTTTTCATAAGGGGGGACTACCCTTGTTCTGCTCAGCTTCTGACGATGGATCAATTCATGTAATCCATGCTACAGTATATGATGATTTAATGACGAATCCTTTACTTGTTCCATTAAAGAAGTTAGAAGGACATAAGGTTGTGAATTCTCTAGGTGTTTTGGATGTTTGCTGGCATCCTAAGGAAGCCTGGTTGTTCAGTGCAGGAGCAGATTGTGTTGCTAGATTATGGACTACATAATTTTTTTATTTTATTTCATCTTTTGTATCATTTATATAAAGCCCATATAAACTGGTATTAATTGTATTTTACATTGCATTATTTAAATTAATTTCTTTCAACTTGAACTGAAAAAAACACAACAATTCAGGGCAGCGTGCGGCGTGTCGCCGATATGTCATCTGTTTGTTATTGAAACTTCAAGCAGAAAAAGAGGCAGTCCGTAACCATCACCTCCCCCCACAGAATTGGTAGAAATGCCAAATTGCAGGTTTTAACTTAAATATATATAATACTTTTCCCAGTTTATTTCACAACAATCTGTGATTTTTTTGTTCAAAATGATAACTTGCAAGTAACAACATTCACCAAAACAAAATGATTGGCCAAAAGTTAACTCTCTTTTCACTAGCTTTACTTATTCCTCAAATTCAAGCCTACGGTCAAGCAAACCCGTTGGCATTTGCTCTTGCTAATGGTATCCCTGTTGCTGGAGAAGATAACGCTAGTTATGGTTGTCATGAAAGTTGTGGTTATGCTATCTTAGCTGCCAGACAATGTTCTCCTGATGGAAAATCAGATAAAAATTACGATGAGAGCTGTTTATGTACCAGCAACGAACAGTTTACTTCTTTGGTTCCTGAATGTCTAGAGTGTGGATGGTGTTTATGGACTGACTATGGAAAATACTTAACTTCTGCTTTCAGCGTTTGCAACTATGAAACTACACCAACTGGTACTGAGTGTATTACTCAAACATCTAATTGGTATGCCTTGGTTGGAGCTTCTGGAGAAACTGAGGCTAGTTCTGCACAAAATTCTGATTCATCCTATTATGCTTCCAAATATGGTGGAAGTGGAAATGGAAGTGGAAGTGGAAATGTGAGTGGTAGTGGAAGTGCCTCTGTTACTTCTTCTGGCAGTGTCTCAGTTGCTAGTGACTCAACTACCTCTGGTTCTTCTTCCACCTCTGGTTCTTCTTCCACAACCACTAGATCTAAGTCTGGCAGTTCTTCAACTGACAAATCCACGGCTTCATCTGAATCTGCTTCTTCCACTGCCACTGGTGCTGGTTCTCGGTACACTATTGGTTTAGCTTCTGTTGTTTTAGCATTTGGTACTTTGTTAATTTAGTTTTCCTTAGATTGTGTTTTCACTTTAAAAGCTTCGAGCCTTTATATTTGTTTATCTTTTTGTTAAAATTTTCTACCGTTACTTTTAAATTATTAAGTAATATTTGATATTTTATGTTATTATTCAATTAATTAAATCTGTCACGTTAACTTTAATAACCTCTGAACATCTAATTTTCGCAATTCAACAGGGTTTCAGAAGCCTGAGGACCGTTCAGAGATTAAAGCTTATAGAAGTTTTAACTTCACAATAGGAAAATTCAAACATCGCATAAGACTAGTTATAACTGAAAAGAAATGAAAGAATAAATAAAATATAAAATAAGACTCATAAAAGTATATAATTCCGCACTAGGAATAACTCGCTTAAACCTCAACAGCAGCACGTAACAAGTCATAATGAGTAGCAGTAGCTAATAAAGCTCTGAAACCATTAATAACCTGTTGTGGAACGCTGTATTCAGTCAAATTATGAGAGACACCATCCCTACAGGGAATAAAGATCATAGAAGTTCGAATAACGGCTAAAGTAGAACAAGAATCATGACCAGCACCTGAAGTAATTACCATACATTGATCCTTGTCAACTAATTTGATAACTGAATCGGTAGTTGTTTAAATGCATCTTTTATAGAACTGGAGTGCATTGGAAGTCAAGATGTGTTCAAACTTAACAGATCCATTCTTTTGAGAGAGCATTTGGAGTATTGGTGATTTTTTCGAATTCTTCCTTATATTCATACACGATTTTTAGAAAACAGCTCATAATAGATTCATTAATATATCTGGAAGCAAGATATTACTGCAATAAACTCCAAAACAGTAGGATCAGATATAACTAAATTGTTATCATTTGAAAATGAAAGCTTTGGTGGTGGTTTGGTTAATATTGTTGTATGTGTACAACGGATTACAATGGACTATTTCAGACACTATGTTTTGAAAGAAGTGTTTGCATATAAAGAGATAGTTGATCACTTTGACGAGTTTCAAAATCCATGATATCACAGTATCTCCTTTTGGGCTAATTATATTCTTAGTATTTTTCAATTTCTTTTAATGCAAACTATATCTTAAATTTATTTTGAACTTATATATCATTTGCAACGTATATGTAATATACAGTATCTAGTAAAGTAAAATGAAATTTCAAATTTAAGTAAGATAATAAATCCAAGTCTTTTGCAATCAATTTGAGAAAAAAAAAACACAAACTTTTAATGAAGTGAATAATCTTATAACAGGAAGACTTCAATGAGCGTATATGTGAGAATAGTACAGCTGGCACACCATTAATCGAAAAGACTAGTCAGAACTTGAACAACCTCTACAACCACAATTAACACACCTGATATCCTTCTCCTTACCGCTTGAGCCATCCTCATCAGAATCTGCATTTTTCCCATTAGACTTAGCCAATGTAGCCTTCGGAACCCTACAGATACAAGTAGTTCCATGATTATTCTCTTTAACTTGAATGCACTTCAAACAACACAAATGCTCATACCCCTGTTTTTTCCACTTTGCTATGAGTTCTTTATCAGCGAATTTATTCAGTATCAACCAATCGTACAGTTCTTTCGATATTAGCTTTTTTTTATAGTATATTTCATAAACATATCTCGATTTTGTGTGACTTAGTTGTTGGATTTCCCAGTAAGACTCGTGCTTTGGCCTGTTTAGATTTATCGGTTTGGCTTCAGCTTCTTTCAATTTCTGCCGCATTTTTAAGAGAGTTGGTTCTATTTTGTGAAACCCGGATGGGGGTTTCTTTTTGTATTTGTGATTTGATGTTACTTTTGCCATACTTGTAGCAATAGTTACTGAATATTGAGTAAAAGATGATGATCGCAGAGAAAGATAGTGGTTTTGACTGATATTGTAAGTTGCGATTACTGTTAGTTGAGACAAAAAAAATTGGTTATATGCGTGCGACGTACAAATGAGCCCTGGATGGTACAATAAAAAAAGCAAAACACTATCTTCAAGCAAACACCACCAGTCAGTTGTTCTAGATATCTTTAAGCGTTTTAAAAATACAAACTCATGATAAAACAATGGATGACATAACAGTTCACATTACATCAGATCTAACCTCTTCTGACAGAAGGGTGTCACCATCTCAGACCCTCTCAGACTTTAAACGAAAGATGGAATTCATCACAGGAATCCCACCAACTGATCAAAAATTATATCTATATAAAACTAGAGATTCCAAAGATAAATTAGAAATGAAACTACCATCATTACAGACTAACGAGGGAGCTACACACTTATCTGATTTCCCTATCACTTCATTATCCAGAATCCACATTGAGAATATCAATCCAGATTCCGAGATCGTCGACTTACAAAACGACCTGCTTCCTGAATGTACAGAAAACAACGATGAAGATGGATTGTTCAAATTAGATGAACGTGAATACGACAAAATGAGCAAAACTGTGAAGAAATGGAAACAAGAGAAAAAACTAGGCAAGTATGATCCAAACTATGCAAAGAAACTACAAGAGGCAATAAAATCTAATAATGTCAAAGCCTCAAAGTTCAAATTAGGTGACCGCTGTAAGATCAGCAAATCGGGAGAATTACATAAGTTGGGAACTATCAGATACATCGGTGAAATCCCTGAGATTGGTAGTCAAATTGGAGAAGTTTGGATTGGTGTTGAGTTGGACGAGCCTTTAGGTAAAAATGATGGAAGTGTTAAAGGTCACAGATATTTTGAATGTCGTTTCGGGTATGGAAGTTTTGTGAAACCTGCTGTGGTTGAAGTTGGTGATTTTAAAGAGGAGCAAATTGATTTTGATGATAGTGAAGATGAACTGTAATATTAGTTTCTACATATTCATTTTTTGGATATTAATATCATTAATAATTTTTAGCATTGATACTCTTTCGCATAAGTAATAGAGTAAGAATAGTATAGCTAGCTTTATATTTTTTAATCACTGATAAACGAGTTTGTTTTGAAATACAAATGATCAAATGCCATATTACATTTTTTATCAAAAGGATTTTTATAAATAGTGATGAGGTGGACAACTGAAAAAAGGAAGTTGAATATGAAGTGTGAACGAAAAAAGAAAAACGTGTAAATAATTTAAATAAAATAAAGGGTAATAACTGAAAAGAATCATGAATGGCATAATCGAATTGGTTTGAATTAGACAACAAAAATTAACAAAAAAGTAAGATAAAAGCAAAGCGCTACATGAAAAACAAACACAAAACATACAATCAAGTTTTAACAGTTGGTTCTTCTCTACCAATACTTTCTTTGAACTTTAAGAACTGTAAAGTCAATTTAATATCTTCACCTAGGAATTGATCAGGAGTCTTGCTCAAATTTTCGTCTGATTTATCAGAAGAGTGTTTTTCCAAGTATAATCTGATAGTAGCACCACTTGAACCAGTACCTGATAATCTGATGACAACTCTCAAACCATTGTCAAATTTAACAAATAAACCTTGCTTGCTTGAGACTGAACCGTCTAAATCGGTGTAACTAAAATTGGCTGCTTCAGAAACAGTATGGCCACCAAATTTCGAGCCTATAAAATCAGATCCATCGACTTTGGACTGTAAGAAAGAAATAATTTTATTAGCATCTTCTGAACTACAGTTCTCGTAATCGTATCTTGTGAAGAAAGTTCTACCATATTTTTTCCAGAAAATGGTTTGAATGTTAGCAATAGTTGGTTCCACATCAGGATGATCTCTTTCAAAACCTGCCAAGACATTCAACCAAGCAACAATAGCCCATAAACCATCTTTTTCTCTAATATGATCGGAACCAGTACCAAAGGATTCTTCACCACATATCGATAATTTCTTAGCATCAAATAGAGCACAGAAAAACTTCCAACCAGTTGGAACTTCGTAAATGTTTAAGCCTTTAGCTTTAGCAACTAAATCTAAAGCACCAGAAGTTGGCATTGATCTAGCCAAACCATAAACACCAGTTTTTTGGAAATATGGAATGTAATCAGCATATTCAGCAATGATTGCGACGGAATCACCTGGGGAAACAAAAGCACCATAACCGTAAATCATGTTTCTGTCACCATCACCATCAGAAGCAGCACCGAAAGCGATATGATCGGAATCGACCTTGTCAACCAGGGTTCTAGCATAAGTTAAATTTGGATCAGGATGCAAACCACCAAAATCAGGCTTTGGATGATAATTTTGAATTGAAGATTCCAAAGGCAATCCTAATTCATCAATGAAAATAGCTTTTCCGTAAGGACCAGTGACACCATTCAAAGCATCAAATAAAAATTTAAATCCTTGGGGTTGTCTTTTAGCTAAGAATTGTTTAATTAATGGGAAATCGAAAATTGACTTCAACATCTTGACATATTTTTCAGTTGAATCTATAATTTCAACAGTCAATGGGCCATAAGATTTAGTACCAATTGTAGACAAATCAACTTCAGGTAAATTTTTAATGATTTTATAATGAGTTAATTTTAAAGAATTATCAAACATCTTGTTTGTAACTGGTTCAGGAGCTGGACCACCATTTGCCAAGTTATACTTGATACCAGCATCATTTTTAGGTCCACCTGGGTTGTGAGAAGCAGTTAAGATGATACCACCAGTGATACCCTTTTCATAGGTTCTAATAATATGAGAAGCAGCAGGAGTTGATAAAATGCCGTTTTGACCAATGATTAACTTGGAGACACCATTAGCAGCACCGATTTCAGCAATAAGTTGAACAATTGTATTGTTGTAGTATCTACCATCACCACCAACGACAATGGTTGCGTTTTCGGAACCTTCCGGGATAGAATCGAAAATGGCTTGTATGAAGTTTTCAGTGTAATTTTCCTGTTGGAAAACGGACACCTTTTTTCTTAAACCAGAGGTACCTGGTTTTTGATCTTTGTAAGGAGTTGTTGGAACTAAAGTGACAGGGAAGGACATGATTGTGAGTAAAGTTATAAAATTGGTATTGGAGTGAAGAGATAAGGGCAATAAGAAGGGCAATAAGAAGAAATAAAACAATTGAGAGGCTAGAAAAAGAGGTAGTCCGTTAATATATATACATATATATACAAATGTGAGATGGGCATACTCGTCCGACTATATTAGTACGTACTCACTTTTTACTTTAACAAATTCCTCAGTAAAAAAACACCTGAGTCCGTAATTTTTCTTTACGGATAGAACTGGAGATATTTATTTATATTTACACATGTATAACTCACTATCTTTATGTTCATAAAACAATGATTAAATAAATTCTTCTTTACTATTTATACCAGCTTTATCTTTAACTTTTTTATAACACGTTATTTTTACTGTGGTACAATTTTAATTAAGCGCAGAACGTCCTTGTCTGATCAAATTATGCATAAACCTAATCCCACTTTAAGTCATGATCATTCAAAAAAATAAGATAGAAATAGAATCGACGCGTCACCGACCAATGTATTACGAAGTAATTAATGCATTTTTAATGATTAAACTAAAAACTAAACTAAAATAAACTAAAATAAACAAAACCCATAATAAAAATTAAAAAACTAGAAATTGCTTTTAAATATCCAAGTCAAATGGAATAGTTTTTAAGCAGTTGTAACTTCGTTGATGGACTTGGCCAAGTAATCAACGTTAGCTTCACAAATACCAGCAATTGAAATTCTACCATCAGAGGTCAAATAGACAGACTTTTCGCCGATCAACTTCTTCACTTGTTCTTCCTTTAAACCAGTGTAACAGAACATACCCTTTTGTTGTAACAAGTGGTCCCAGTTCAATGGGTTCTTGTAAGTGTTCTTCAACTTGTCATATAATAGAGCTCTCATATCAACTAATCTGTCAGACATGATCTTAACATCCTTCAACCATTGGGCGTAAATAGCTTCATCAGATAAAATGATTTCAACTAATTTGGAACCGTGAGATGGTGGTGATGAATATAATGGTCTAATAACTTTTTCTAATTGTGATTTGACTCTAACAGATTCTTCAGATCCTGATGTAATGATGGAGAGAGAACCAACTCTTTCACCGTAAAGACCCATGTTCTTAGCAAAGGATTGAGATAATAAGAAGTTATCTAACTTACCACTGGCCACAGCTTCATTGAATTTGAATAAAATAGCCAAATCATCAATTGGGTTACCAGATCTGAAACCTTGATATGCCATATCTAAGATTGGTAATAATTTCTTTTCAGAACACACGCTCAAGATCTTGTCCCATTGTTCTAATTCTGGATCAACACCAGTTGGGTTGTGACAACAAGCATGTAATAAGACAACAGTACCTGGAGCAGCCTTAGATAAATCAGCTAACAATCCAGCTTCATCTAAAGAATTGGTAGCGAAATCGTAATAACTGTATTGAGATGTAGATAAACCAGACTTGTTTAGAATAGCGATATGGTTAGCCCATGTTGGGTTTGGAACCAAAACGTCTTTAACATTGTGGAAGGTTCTAATGAATTCACCAATAACTCTTAAAGAACCAGTACCAGAAATACCTTGAGCAGTGACAACTCTTTCATCAGCTAATAATTTTTGACCATTTGGATCGTTACCATATAAAGTTTTCTTGATCAATTCATTAAACTTTGGAGAACCAACAATTGGAACATACTCTTTGTTAACTTCAGTCTTTGATAAAACTTCTTCAGCAGCCTTGACAGAAGGTAAGATCCATGGCTTACCATTATTATCTCTGTAAGCACCAACACCTAAATTGATCTTCTGTGGGTTTTGGTCAGCATTGTATAAAGTGGTTAAACCCAAAATTTTATCAGCTGGAGCTTTTTGAACAGAAGCCCAAACGGAGTTAGATCTTTTGGCTAACAAAGATAAAACTGATCTGGTTGACGATTTAGTAGCTGTGTATCTTAGCATTATGATGTGAAAGGGTATTATAAGTTGCAATTAGTGCAATTGAACAATAGATAAGTAGGAAAAGGAGTGTTCATATGAAGTTTAAGAAGAAAAGGTGGGATTGGAGGAGTATTTATACAAGGTCCAACCAGGTGGATGATTCAATGTTACGCTGAATTTTCCCGGGATTTTTCACTCTTATTGTTACGATGATTCATCCTCAAAGTGCTTAAGATTTCTCTTATTTCAGTTACAATTATAATTTACCAACTGCTAATCTACATTTACAATTATCAATTCATTTATTTCTTAATACATATATTTGAAATAGTTAATATAGAATTAATCATATAAGTTGTTATATGTTTTAGAATTATAAAGAACAAGTAATTAGTAACCACCCTCAACAACCTTTCTGACTGACCTTTGTAATTAGTGGATGGCTGTTGAGAATTGAGATAGACCCCCGCCATTTAAGCGCTATTAATTTTCATTTTTGTAATTTTCATATCTCCATCCCTACTAAATGAATTTAATTTAGTTTCAATTCTTTTCAACTAAACTTGAATTAAAATTCTAGTTAAAATAATTAAAGCTACGAACATACTATATACGAATATGTATTATAAATTCTTCAAATAATCTATCTTTAACCCCGGAGTATAATTCAATTTCAATTCCATTTTCATTTAAAATCTTGTACGTAATCTCAGCCATTTGTATTCCCAGGAGAATTTAGCGAGAATTTAACTAAACGTATAACAGTGGGGACATACGGAACTTGTGTCGATATCTTTTTTTGGTAGTTTTTTCAATCTGATTTGAAACAAACAATACTTCTTAACACTGTGTCCTTTCATTTTAATATCACTCGTTCCGGCATGTTACGGGAAAATAATCCGTACACCATATTTCTTTTCCGTTGGCGGATTTCTGCCATCTTTAGACACGGGTAATATTTAATCTTCAGATTTGTTTACTCTTTGTTTTTATTTTTGAATTTGTTTTTGATTTTCCATAAAATAATGACGTCTTTAAATGTAACCACACTTTACACAATATATACAGAACGAACTAATTTTGATTCAAGTACAATGCATCAATCTTAATTAACCCTTTACCTAAATTGAGTCTGACTTTGTTTCTATACAATGCTGGATTCTTCAATTGTATTGGGTTACCTTCAAAATAAACAGTTTCCAACAAGTCTAATTTACCTAGTTCTTCATTGAGATTTTCGAATGAATCAATTAAATTGTAACTACACCATAAATCGGTTAATTTAGTTAAATGTTTCATGTTGTCCAACTTTGTAATCCCATTCGAAGTTATATCTAATGTAGTCAAGTTAGGAGGTAGATTCTCAATTTTGGTGATTCTATTATGCGACAAATACAATTCTTCTAACTCCTCTAAATGTTCCAAACTTTCCAATTTGGTTAAACGATTAGATTGGATCGATAAGATTTTTAAGTGCTTCAAATTATCTAGATTTTGTAATTTTGCAATTTTATTTTGTCCTAACCATAACTGTTCTAAATCAACCAATTTTAATAACTCCTCAGATATTATTTCAATCTTGTTACCACCCAATTCTAGATTTTTCAATTTAGTAAGACTTTCCAAGTTTTTCATCTCATTGATTTTATTTTGAACAAAATATAGGTTTTCCAACTTTGTCAAGTTTTCAATATGTTTGATGTTCTTAATGTTATTAAATGATAAATCCAATACTGTCAAGTTAACAAATTGATTGATGTGCTTGGAAATATGCTTGATTCTATTATCATAAAGGTCCAATTCCTCCAATTTATCCTTGTTCTGAATCACTTTAAGCTCATGCAACGTTTTAATTAAATTACTTCTTAAAACCAAGTTGTGTAAATCATAAAATCTACCTAAATTCAAATCATCTATTGAACGAATCTTCAAATGAACTAAATCAACGTAAGTGGTATCATCGGGTAAATCTCTAGTTAATTCAAAATCGCTGGGTAGAACATCTGGTGTAGAGTCTGGTATCACCGTCATACCATATTGTTTATCCAATTCTGCAAAATTCTCCTGTTTTTTTAAATTGTATTCGTCTTTTTGTAAATCCTTTTCATCCTCATTTTCATCTTCTGAAGGTTCTGAAGGTTCTGAATGTGTTGTGTTGTTGTTTAATTCACTAGGGTTACTATTATTTGCATTTTTTTTGATTTCGTCAATGGCTAATGCTTTCACTTGTGATGATATATTGTTATCTGAATCTGTCATTACTTGAATTTACATGTATTTGCTTGAAGTGAATAATAGTTATTAATGATAACTGACTCTTTTTTTCTTTCTCTTTTGCCTTCCACAATAACTATGATTCTACTTGTGGCACCACAGGAATACCATTGGTTTTACCGGTGCACGGATGATATTTTCTATATGAGGGAGGGGGGGAACAGAAATCCGAAGTAGGAACCATTTCCTCCTACAAAACTTACTCATAGATAGGATAGAATAGAATATGAATAAATAAATAAGATTGAAGCTAAGGTGTAAGTCATTATCATTTAAAAGCCTGTACCAAAAACAAAATAATTAATAAAAAAAGAGAAATAGAAAAAAGATGTGTATAGAAATTTATTTACAGACTGAATGGAGAGAAAAAAACACTATTCTCTTTTTTTTAAAATTAACATATTGTAAGTCCTAACGGATTTCCTTGTCTAATGATTCTTGAGTTGGCAAGTAGTTTTTTAAGACATAATCAACACATTCACCGACAGATTTGATTTCATTAGCAGTGTTATCATCAAACACAATATCAAATTCTTCTTCTAAAGCAACTAAAGCATCATTGTAATCTAATGAATCCATACCTAAATCCTTTATAAATTCTGTGGTTGGAGAAATCTTGTCGGCATTTTGTTTGATATCGAAAGTTCTTAAAACTGAGACAGATCTAGCAAGCACATCTTCTTTAGTTAATGGAGAACCAGTGGACTGGAATCTTACAGCTAAAGGGGCGAATCTTGGGAAAGCAACAGGGGCAACAGCTCTAGCAGCAGGTCTTGCAAATTGTCTTAAAGTTTGTCTGAACATGGTTATTTATATGTGTGTTTGAGCCAGTGGTGTATATAAAGTTAGAGAATAACGATTACAAATTCAAATGCCCCAACTCTGGTTGAAGAATTGTAAATTGAAAAGGACGTGCGCACCTCACTTGATGGTTACGAGCGCTGGCTCAAAAATCCAAATTCTCAGTCAGTTCAACACTTTAGTTTTTTCTACAAGCTCAAACTAAAAGAGCCTTTAAGTTTTGTTGTTCAGAGCATCCCTTTTTTTCTCCTTTCCTCTTTTGATCACCCAGTCTGCTTTCTGTGCTATCTGCCCGTTTGCTTTTTTTTGTCTCCCACTTCAAATATCCACTGCTTTCTGGCCTCACTTGCTCCTATTTGTGTACTTGTCTTCGTTTGTGATCATCTCTCTTATCCATGTCAGTGAAGAGATCCCATTCTTCTGATGACACAGCCATCATCAATAATAAGCTCCACAAGAAATTGAAAAAGTCGGATAAACCGCTTGATGATTTGAGTGATTATGGCCAATTAACTCAGGAAGATGTTACTTATTATCAAAAAGAAGCGATTTATAGATTGTTAAATTTGTTTAGATCCAAAAACAAGAGACTTAAGAAAGATTTAAAATTAATAACTGATAACTATAACACACTCAACTCTCAATTTTTAGTCTTAAATAACTGGTGGTATCAAATTATTGAAAATTTTAAAAATTTCGATCAAATAACTTCCAGCTCTTCAGACAATGAGATCAATGAAAAATTGCTAATAGATATACAGGCAAATGATGACACAGGTTTGAAAGAGCTTCGAAACAAGTTAATTAAGTTGATACAACCGTTACTGTCTATTGCTCCTTCTAATAAAGAAGACAAATTAATTAATCTAGAAGAATCATTAACAAATCTAAATCTTTTCAAAGATCAATTGCAAGATGAAAATAAACTACTCAAAGAAAAGCTTGAGGAATTGAATCAAGAACTAGATCAGTTTATCCAACAAAAAGATAGATCTGATTCGATCACCTTAAATAGAATTAGCGAGGTTAAAAAAGAGGAAAAAGAAGATACTCCCTTAGAAAGCGGTGGAAGTAATTCAGAAAATGGTGGTGCTACCAATGGTGTTGGTTCAAATGGTAAAACTGTAAATTTTGTTGAAGTAGAAAATTTGAAAATTGAAGTTTCTGAATTGAAAACTAAAAATTCAGAGTTGACCACACAATTAACTGAAAAATTAAATTCAATACATAAATTAGAAACCCAGGTGTTATCACTTGAGACCAATCTTTCAGATTTAACCGAAGAAGATTTATTGAAATCTCCAATCTATCAATCATTGGTAAAGAAAAATTCAGATTTAAGTTCAGAAATTGGTAAGTTAAAATATGAAGCTAGTAGAGTTGAAGCTCAATTTTTAGAGATGGAATCTAAACAGACTAAGAATGAATCTTTATTGAAAGACCAATTAAGTGAAGAGATTAACTCCAATAATAGTTACGTTTCTAAGTTGGAGAATGATTTGAATAGAATCAGATCAGATAGAGATGACTTGCAATCTAAATTATCGATATTGAAGGCAGAAAAGGGAAAGACTGATTTAACTGATGAATATAGAAAGTTTAATGAATTGTTAGAGAAAAGAATTGGCGAATTAGAGGCTAAAGTTAGTGGTGATTTGACTATCGATGAAAATTCGGACAGCAACTCTCCAAGGGATGTTGAGACTTTAATAAAGAACAATAGATTGTTATCGTCAGAATTAAAACAATTAGAAGAAGCCTTTAAATCAGCAAGAGATATTGCTAATTCTAAACTTTCCAAATATGCTGAATCAGAATCTTATATGAATAAATTAACCATAGAGAAGAGTAAAGCTGATCAAAAGTATTTCCAAGCAATGAGATCTAAAGATTCTTTAACTTCTCAAAACAAAGTTCTGAACTCAAATTTGAGTAAACAATCAGAATTAATTGAAATATTGAAGACAAATGAAAAGAATCTAGTTAAAAAGTTGGAAATTGAAGATGAGTTGTTCCGGAAGCTGAAAGATTTAGAGAGTGTCAGTAAAAATGATTTGAGTTTTCAAATTTCTAGAAATAAAGAACTTGAACTCAAATTGAAAGCCTTACAGGATTCCAACTCTGATTTACAATCTAAATTGCTGAAGAAACAAGAAGTTATTACATCCCAGTCTTCTAAACTAATAACATTCGAAACTGATTTATCTTCACAATCTATGAAAATACAATCTTTAGAAAAATTGTTAAACAAATATAGAGCTAATCCAGCGGGAGTTAAATCTGAAGAAGACGATGAAATCAATCAAGCTTTATTGAACATGACCAAATGTTCATTATGCAACAAGAATTTCAAAAACTGTACATTGAAAGGTTGTGGACATTGTTTTTGTGACGACTGTATTAAAGATAGATTAAGTTCAAGAATGAGAAAATGTCCAACTTGTAACTATCCATTCTCAGCATACGACTTGCTGGTTATTCACTTGTAAACAAATCCGAGCCACCTGCACTTTTTTATTTTGTTTTTTTTGTTCTATTCAATTCATCTCATATCATACTTTACTTATTTTATTTTCACACTAAGCCACACATACATACAGATACGCTTTAATTTGAATTATGCTTTTTCAACTGTGAGTATATATGGACAATAAATAATAGTATGTTTTTGTATACTTTAATCTTTCTAATTTCAGTTCCAGATTCCTTTTTGTTTTTATTTTTTTTGTTTTGATTATTATCTTTAATTGATCAAAGTAAAATGTTTGATGATGACAAGTTCAGCTTTGTTTTTTTATATACTTTGAATTTTTTTTTGTTTTTTTTACTTAATGATGGTTTGATGGTTGGATGGTTTGTTATCATTTTTTTCCATTTTCATCTCTCTTCCTTTTTAACTTGTCTATAATGTTGTTTTGTATTGTGTATATTAATATTACCTTTTTGTTGTTGTTTTCACAATTGTGTGCAAGTTTTAATCAGAGGAAGATATTCTACCTAGCAAGAAATAGTTAGGTTTACTTGCTATTAACTCATAACATATGAGACTTCAAGAGATTCATTAAAAAAATTGTAATAGTAAAAAGAAAATATGTAGGATAAAGATTATTACTAATAATAAAATAAAGAGAAAAAAGAAGACAACAATAAACATAGATATATATAGGAAGAGAGATATAATAAAAGTATAGTATGAACTGTAGGAAAAGGGAGTAACAAAACAAGACAATTAACTGAGCAAATGATATGAGAAGCAAATAATTATAAAGTGAAATACTGATCAGTTTTTATTTTATCAGTAATATAAAGTAAGCAAAAAGAAAAAAAGATAAAGAATTTATGATGATAAATATGATATGTTTGGGATGTGAGTGTCAAAGTAA